>JBBBDQ010001092.1:5325000-5470000 GCA_037127315.1 Ascarosepion bandense
TTATTTGACAGATACTTAGCAATTTATTTTCGTATTGTATTTTAAAAACAAAGAGCACTAATTTCAAGCTTTCACATGCCACGTGAGACTGGAATTAGTGTGAGTATCTTTTGATAGCTTTCAACACCCCATTTCCACTATTAAACAAGGTTTTTGGGAAGAGAAAAATGTATGTAAAGTCTTTCGAATATCGAAACGTTTTAGATATTCTGATTTTCTATAAAATTCTTGTGTTTTTCTTCAGAATTTTTCTGAAGGTCTATTGTAAATTACACTCTGCTTATATATAGGCATACATTTTTCTCTATCTCTCTTTCAGCATGTGTATGTGTGTGAGATCTAATTTAAGATTAAGATGCAAAACCTTCATGCTATTCAGCGATCAAATTAAGCTCTTTATTTGTGTGAAGTTTTGAGATTCCGTTTTCGATTTATTCTCAATCACATTTCTTACTTTAAATTTGTATCATATTAAATAGTGGTTAGTCAGTTAAGTGTGACGCCTGCTACACGCTCGGCGTTCATGTCTCGAAAGAGACATGACTGACTGGCAGAAGATTATCCCACAGTGAGTTGTCATTACTTTCTGCTGTATACTGGTTGCCAGCCAAGGCTATAAAACCCAGAGAGAAGAGACGGATTAATATCTTTTTCAAGGGTATTTGTGTGTAAGTGAATGCAAGGAATTCAACTGGAATTCGAACTCGGCTCCCAAATTACTCGTTCCAAGCCGATATCCACTAAACTACAAAGCACATCCTATCGTTGTTTTCGACTCTGCTCTGCGGCGGTTATGGCGTTGTCATCCTCGTCGCAGCCACTCGGCCGCAGCAGCAAATCACGGAAGCCGGTGACGGTGCGCCAGGGCTAGACGGACGAAACCTGACGCAGGTTTCTTCAATTTTTGTTTGACGATTTTATTTTTTCTTTGTGGGTATAAGTTCGATTTTATTTGCTGCATTGTTTTAATTAGGTCAATCTAAGCAAGACGATATAGCCACTAAACAGAAGGAGTTCCTGAGACTAAAGACAATGAAATGTTTTTAGATAGGACAATGAAGTAACAGTAAAAGCCAGATAACAACGATTGATGTTGCATTTAAATTTGTGAATATCATATTTTCCAGGAAAGCACGTAATGAGAATTTCTGAATGCAGGTATAAAATATCAAAAAAAAAAAAAAAATTAAAGTTAAATCTTGATATTCCAGTAGTAAAAGACTGAAACCTAATTGAAAATCAAGTAGTACGATTACACTTTTCAATCAAAGCAAAACTATCATTTTACTAAGTAGGAACAAGTTACTGAGACGAAAAAAGAATGAAAAGATTTTCCTTTAGAGAAAGTATAATTAAAGAACAGGTTTCACAAAGACAAAAGTTAATGCTTGGTGTTGCCTTTAATTTTGTGAAGATCGTATATATCAGGGAGCCAACGAGAAAAGATTTTCACAAATGGTGAAAAATGTATGAGAATTATACTTACGGTTAAATCTCGTTATTTCAGCAATAACTCGATTAGACCTAATTGATAATTAAGTAGTACGATGAAATGTATTCGGTTTCGATACCAATAAAGAGAGCACATTAGAACAATTTTCATGATCCTAGAAAAGACAGGATGAAGTCACATCACGGAGGTAGGAAAATGACTGAAGTTACATGTTAGGTCAGGGCCGTGAACATTACAAACATTTCATTGTAACCTATCGGGAATCACCTAATGTTATTATGATCAAATTTATATATAAATGAAGTAATGACAAAACAGAGAATAATCCAAAAAGAATTATGTAATTAATATAAAATATTAAATAGATAAAAATAGAGAGCTCAATGGATATTATCTAGAGCAATAGATTTTTCCATACAAACCGAATTAAACTCTACTGATATGGATTTCACAATACAAATAGAAAAATGTTTCCCAGAATAATCATTGATATATATATATATATATATAGGTAGAGAAAATCAGCCGGGTACGCTACCTTGTTGTGCGCTTATCCATTTCGTCAAGGGATTTGTTTTCACCTGACGAAACAGAAAAGGCCGAAAGTATGGTAGCCTAAGCGGCTAATCTTCCCTACTGAAATATCTAAATTCTCCAGATGTTGAAAGTTCATCTCCTTTCAAACATCTATTGAGCACTTTCTAATACAACTCTTTACTGGTCTAATGTTTTATACATATTTTTTTTCAAGCATATATATTTTTGGGAACTATACATATATATATTTTTAACTGATTTCCCCCAGAAAAGCTGTAATGATACAAGCTGTTACTAAATGTGAGAGAATTAGAAACCAAACATTGCTTGGGAGCGAGAACAAAAGAAGTTTAACCATGCGGACAATTCACATTTTGCATGTAAAAGTTTTGTAGATTCCAGTTCTGCTTAGAAAGACCTTTGTAATCACCGTTAGACTCATCCAACTCTTTCTGAATCCTCTGCACTGTCCAATGATTGGCACCAAATGCTCTGAAATGTTCGTATTAGAGCTTCCAGCGCGAATGATAAGCAGTACTGCATACTATTTCCAAAGTTTTACGGTGTTAATTGCGTCATGGTTCACTTTTTCTCACAGAAGGTTCACAACTGACCGTACTATAGTATATTTCTTAGCTTTCGAAAAGCACAAATCTCTTCTGAAATTCTCTCGCATTCGGTACAAAAATATATTATACCTTTATTTTTGTACTGCTTGCATTTTGCAAACTGAACTACATCATTATATAAAGTGTATACATTCTAGAATATAATGCAATTCAAGATCATCAATCGTCCAACAGATCTCGTAAAGATACAAACTATTCTGGACCCCATTCGTCTAATTAATAAATAGAAAAATACATAATTCATATGGTCACATAAAACACAAAAGTAAAATTATTACCAAAAATATACATGAAAGAGATATTTGGGAAATAAGCATTTGGACCGAGAGAAAATGGCATGGTAGCGTAATCAAATGGTCCAAAACACGATCTTGGGTCCTTAAACTAAGTTAGCCAGAACCGTGAAATCTAGTGTGACTCATGTAAGTTGAATCAGTCTGAAAGATTTGGATAGAATGTTCTAAGATGAATATTTAATGAGCTAAGCGCATATATATTCTCGTTCAAGTGAATTAATTCGTGTTAATTGGAGTTTTGGCTAGTTAAATTTTAATATATGCAATCTGATGTGAGGCTATAATATCATTTTTATTCTATTCGTTATGATCCACAAAGTTGGTATTAATTCCACACAGCAAAGCTCGTTTGAACGCTAGTTCGCAGGAAACTCACCTATATAAATACAAATATTCTTATGCATCTTTCCGAACATTATCTACACGGTGTTTCAGCAAGAATCGACACTTGACAAAAAGAAAATGAAATTAAAGGGAATAAAGGCAAACGTTGTATATGCAGAGACTCGAAAGTTTATATAGCAACAGTTAAAGTTACATACTACATTATCTTTCAATGTAACCACCGGCAGCGGTGAAGACCATCTCTAGCGGAGGCGCGAAATGTGTCACAAGCTTTGGTGAACAGATTCTTTTACATAGCGGCGAACGCTTCCACGATGGTAGCTTTCAGAGAGTCGAGTTGTTCTGTGCGTGCTTGGCCTCGATCACGCCCCAGAAGAAATAGTCAAGGGAGTTGCAGTCCTGTGAGGAGGGTGTCTACAAGTCTGGCGACTAGTGGTGAGGAACGTTGAGGGCCACGCCTAGGTCGTCTTCGCCTTGTGTGCAGAAGTGGGTCCTGCTGAAAGATGTAGGGGCGTCCAGCGGCGATCTTGTTCATCCAGGGCTTCACCACACTCTGCAGCACCACCTAGTAGATCTCAGCGGTCAAGTGTCGGATTTTGCTGCAACACCCTGTATATCGATACTTATATCTATAACTTATATATATCTATCTGTAGCTTAAACAGTATGTCTACGTATGGTGGCACTATTCGTACATAAAGACTCTTATGGAAACAACCTCGAAATTGCATACAGATAAATTGGTGAGATCTGCAGCCTGTAGGTTTAGAGATTACTATTCAGGAAATTATAAAACATAGAAAAGAAGATCCTACATGGCAGTGAATGTTGGATAGATTAATCACAGATGGAGAGATCAGAGGTAACGTAATGCATAGAAATGCATGGATAGTCAGTTAAGTACCATACGTGAAAAACGATTTGGGCGATCATGTCTCAAAAGAGACATGACTGACTGGACAGAATATCATCCCGCAGTAGATTGCCATTGCTTTCTGCGGTAGGCTGGTTGCTAGCCAAGGCTATAGAACCCAATCTGTACTATTATTTAACCCAGGACTGGAAGGAAAGAGACGGATTAATACCTCTCTCAATGATATTCGTGTGAAAGTAAATACAAAGAATTCAACGGTAATTCGACCTCGGAAATCCGATTTGTCGTTCCGAGTCTATATCAACTTCACCTCAACGCACAACGTATGGACAGCACATGTGATAATTGAGGAAGTTTAAAAGAAAGTAGAAGCAACAAGCTAATTAATACTTACGACCGGAAAAAGAAAGCAGGAATTTTGGGGACATAATAAGAAAAGAGGTGTAGAAATTTTATACTAACTAGACACTTTAAATGGAAGAAAAACACACAGAAACAAGAATTAAACAATTAAACAGGATTGCGAGAATAGATCGCATAAAAGGTACAAAGAAAAATGAAACAATTTTTTCTAAGGTGCAACCCAAAATGCCAAATACAGGTGGGGGATACCAGAATCAAACAAGTACAAAAAATTAAATACTTAGGAAGTGTTCTAACAGGAGATGAAAAGTGCGAGACAGAGATACGCGGGCTAATTGGCATGGCAAAGAAGGCTGAGTAAAGTACCAACACACAGGAAAATTTCACTAGAAACAAAGAAAAGAGTGCTGGATTGCTATGTGATGTCAGCGCTTCAATACGGCAGTGAATGCTGAACACTATCATCGAAAATGAGGACAACACTTGAAGCAGCGGAAATGTGGTTCTACAGAATAATGCTGTGGATATCGTGGACTGAGCATGCAAGCAACGATGAGGTGTGGAAAGAATGGCAATAAAAAGGAAATTAATACTGAGCATCAGGAAGAGACAACTGAAGTTCCTGGGACAGGCAATAAGGAAGGAGAGCTTGGAGAACCTGATACTGACAGGCCAGATAGAAGAAAAAAGAGATAGAGGAAGGCAGCGGATAACATATTTGCAGGGCCTGGTCAGGTGGGTGACGGAACGGGGGTCTCGAGGTGTAACAGGAGCAAACGTACTAAGAGCCACAAGGGATAGAGAGACGTGGAGAACCATGATCGCCTACTTTATGCGCTGTTTTTCTCGCTCCGTCTTTCCATCAACCTGTCCTGAGTGTCTCAGTGTGTCTAAACTCAACTTCCTCATTACGTATCTAGAAATTTTAATTGCCTTTTCCTGATGTCATGTAAAAGTTTACATCATTATTCTTCACATGTTCGATCCGTGGTATACCCAGAAACCATTCTGTAGAACCATATTCTTTTATTGTTTCGCGTCTCTTCTTCATCTCTAATGATATTCTCCAGTATTCACTTCATTACTCTTTTCTTCGTTTCTAACAAAGATTTTCTGTCTCTTAATATTTTGTTTAGCATTTTGCATCCGTGTTTGGCCTACCTAATGCGTTCGCGAATCTCGGAATCGCACTTCGTGTCTACTTTTCTGATATTTAAGTTTTGTACTGGTTTGATTTTAGTATCTCCGATTTAAAATAAATTGTTAGATTAGTTCACCCACGTCGCGAAAAATTCGTAGCAATTACGAAATCAAACCGAATCGAAGAAATGAGGTAACTCATCCCCTGCAGAAATCTACTAATATTCATTACTGACACACAAAAATAACTTTAATTTACTATTAACAAGATAATCATAATGACTATGATTTAACATAATAAATGTTACGTAATAATTACTATTTGTCAGTTCTGTTTAGTTTAAAACGATTTAATTTGCAGTTACAAAATCTTCAGTGCAGATGTTTGGTTTTAATTTGTTCATTTAACAAACAAAATATCATTAAATAGAAATAGAAAAAAACAGTGCCATAGAAGAAAATGTTTATGATTCTTCAAGTTAAATTAATATCAAGGAACTGCATTCCCTGTTAAAATTTCCACTGTTTAATCTTATCGGATTTTTTTTAATAATGCAGAATCTTTAAACTATTTTTTTTGCTTTAATCTAATTAAGATCTTTCAATCAATTCAATGAAGTTTCCTTATTAATTTCCGTTTGGAAGGGATTTAATTTTAGTACATAGGATTAGAGGTCTTTAGGGAAATTGAATTTCTGTGAAAAGAACGTTGTTATTGATTATACCTTCGATTCAATACGATAAACTTTGAAACAAAAAGAATTCAGAGAGGTTAGTTTATGGTCGGTTTAAAAGTCCCTTAGATATTCTTCCTGTAAAGGTTATTAGAAATTTAAAAAATATATTATTTTTTTACTGTAGGAAACAGAAAAGGGTCATCAATTTATGATGCCATTCTGAAACTACGCAATATTAGTCTGCTATCAATTATTATTCTTATTTTTTGTGAATTGCTAGGTGATCTTCCGAAATAAATATTGAAGATTGCTCATTGCATTCTACAGGTTATGAATAGTCACATTTCTTAGGGAAAATTGTGAAGTGTGTAATAAAAATAGAAAAAAATTCATATGCCAACACAAAGTTCAATCGCAGCTCCAAAAGTACAGCAAGCAACCTAGTAACTAATACAGTACAACAAGCAACCTAGTAACTAAAACGGAGTCAGAAATCTAACTTTACACTCGCAATAATGAAAATTGCACTTTCACTCACCAAGCTCAAAAACTATACTTTTTCTCTCAAAGCTGAAAAATTTTTCCGAGTAATCAAAAGCAACGTTCTATATTTGCCAAGCAATTTTTTTCTGATTGGCCTCGCCAGTTGTGAGAGGAAACACATTAGCATAGATTTTTGTACTTTTACTAGCTTTTTGTACAAACAATTTTTGGTAATTTTTATTCGGCAGACCACGCAAAAAACACGAACTCTTTTTCGAGGTAAGTTAATTTCTCCTTTAATACACAGTAGTTGCCTTCTTCATCGTATTGAATTAAATTTACCTTCACCTACACTGGTTAACACCCAAGGCAACAGTGTCAAGCCTTCTATTTCACTATGTTTCACTATTTGCTTTGTTTGTAAATTGAAACTTGGACTCTTTGTAATATAATTTCTAAAAAATGATTGTTTTATGTAGGTATCACAATGTAATTTATCTAATGTTCATTAGTTACATACGTAGTATTAATTTCCCCGAAAAAATTGTTCATGTCGCTATTATGTTAGGGTGTTTAATAAAGATAAGTTTCAGCGACTACGAGGATGCGCGCTTTAGTGCAGTGGATATAGGCTCGGAACGAGAAATCGGAGAGCCGAGTTTGAATTCCAGTTGAGTTCGTTGCATCAAAATACGTGCAAATATTTGGGAAAGGTATAGATCCAAGGAGCTGGTAGAGTGCAATTAACGTTGCATTTAAACTCTTGGAGATTGTAGCTATCAGAGAAACAATTATATGAAAGATTCCACAGGCAGAAAGAGCGAGAAAAAAGCTGGTAGAATAAAAGTGAAGGCTACCTTTGATAGGTATGACTGTAAAAGGGTAGGACCTGCTTGCCAGGCTAGCACCTCGAGTAAATTCGTGTAGAGGGGGGCAACACAAAGCTAAGATTATCGGGGCAGTCGTGAAAATATATGTAGAATAGACAGAGTGAAGCCACATCTCGTCGGTTAGAAACTGACTGCAGTCTAGCTGCTATGGTTGGATCGATCACATTTCAGATTCTCCTTTGTATTTTCTCGTGAACCCCAAGATAAAATGCTACAAGTTTTTCAATTCCAATTTGCTAGCTACTAATTTTATGATAAAGACTTATAATATCTGTAGTCATTTTCTTTCTGTTCATAATTTATATGATTTTGTGCGAATTCATAACGAAATAAACTAAATATATATCATAACTAGAGAAAAAAACTCTTGAACAATACACAATAATCGAAGATTTGCGAAGGCTAAACCAGGGAAATTGTTTAAGCCTCAGAATATATAAAAAATATATTATTTACAAGATGTATATGCAAATTATTGTTCTAACATTTGTTTTTGTTAAAACAACAGTTCAACCCTTGTATCTTCTGGCCTTCATCAGGTAACCAACATGGATTTCCTAAGCCGTTTACTTAATGTAAGTGAGTACCTAATTTACGGGGATATCACATTTAGTTATTATTTATGGAAATTCTTATCCATGTATCATCCGGCTTCATGAACATTACCAAGTCCAGGAATTGAACTAGCAATTAATAAGTGACAATATAATCGAACTAACACTTTAATCGACTTGGATACTGTTCCAAAATTCGGATCAGTGGATAATAGCCTTATCTGAAGTAACTCAGTGACTTGACCAAAACAGATGTGAGTTTAATATCTGGTCACAGCGGGAAATAACATGACATTGAGAAATTCAAAAACAGGCACGTAGAATTAGAACAATGTGCACCGGTAGACAAAATAAATAATTCTCCACGAACTGTGAACGAATAAGCTTGAAGAAGGATGAGACACCCAATGACTAAAAGGACATTAAAAATATCAGTCCGAACAAAGTAAATAGTGCAAATAGGTCGTCTGAAAAGGCCAGAGCGTACAACGACCGAAACTTCGTAAATATGAGAATTAAAATGTGGGCAACAGTTTGAACAATATAAATAGTGTAAATAGTTAAAATACCTCATCTTAGAAATAAAGATATATCCTGAAAAAGGCTGAAGTATAAGATAACCGAAACGTCGTAAATATGGCAATAAAGATGAGGACGACAGACCGAACTATGTAAATAGTGTATATAGTTAAAACATCTCAGAAATATAAACACATCATGATAAGACCGGAGCGTTCGTCGGCTGAATCGTCGTGAATATTACAATAAAGTGGTGAACAACAGATTGAACAATGTAAATAGTGTAGGTACAACCATTAAATTGCTAAAAAACGGCATAGCATGATGTGGGCTCAATCTTAATAAAAATAATTTTTTATCATCAAAATGCATCGGCTTCTGCTAAAAGTAAAGATCAAAGTTTATTGTCAGTATTTTTTAAAATTTAATCTTTTCTAACACGTTCGAAATTTCGGTTAAATTTTATTTTTATTTTTTTGGCCATCAGCAGTTCATTTTATGTTTACGTAAGATTACTATTAGGTCAAACGTAATATTACGCAATTCGTTATTTTTGGTGTTGAAGACACATTAATTTGGAAATTCTTGCAAAAATTAACATGTCTGATTTTAATGAAACTTTCAGGACTTATTCAAAAGTGAATGAATGTTTTATGTAATTATTATTTTTTAAAAAATTAGGTAAGAACGTTTTTTTTAGATTTGTTATCACCTTTCACTTAGCTGCAAGAAAATTCTAGAAAGTCATTATGTATCCCAACTTTTTTTTAGTTAATTGTAGGAGTCATTGGGAATGCAAATCATGTATTTATTTTATTACGGGGCCATTTTTCCGAAAACCTACTATGAATAGTAAAATAAAAAACAATCATTAAAATTAAGTCATTTTTAATTTAGATAAACATATAATTGCTTTTAGAAATAATAAATATTAAGGACATCATATTGAGATAAAAAAAATTCGATGAATAATGAATTTTTAATGGGATTGTATTCATGTTTTCTTTGCCAATTATGAGGTATCATGTAGTTTCAAACATTTTCTTCCACTGACTTTATGTCTTCAGTAATCAATTTATTAACTAAAGACTATATTAATTCATCGAAAATTGAAAAACTTAAAACAAATCATGCATAATTAAGATTTTTAAAATAATTTAAAAAATTATTATTTCTTACTGAAATATTGCTCCGCCTATGGAATAGCGTTAGAGCTCTATCGTCAAAAGTACACGTGTTTCAAGGGTACGGTCTTTGCAGGAAAAAAACTTTAGGCTTTATATAAACATTTTCTGACATATACAATTCTTTCAGTTTTCACCTCCGTTTTTCCTGTACGTTTCAATATTTAACGGGCTTTGCAAACCTTCCCTTCAACATTTCAAGTAAGTTTTATACTTTTAATTCCTAGTTTCCTTATTTTGTTACCAAATGTAATTGTGAAATTCTCAATTAGTGAGGATGAAGCAGTAGGGTGCGGTTAATTTTTTTTAATTGGCCTTGTGTCGTACATAAGCGAATTCATGACAGCTTACAAGTTTTTTCATCCAGAATTATCAGAAAGTTATCATCAGTTTGGAGATTGGTTGGAATGTGTGGATTGGTGGAAGAATAAAAGAATACCTTTTGCATGTTAAAATAGAAATTAAATAATGGAAAGAACAACATAAATTGGAGAATCAAGTAATGAGTTAAAGGTATCAAGATATCATAATAGTAACTTATTGAAAAGAGTTCATGTGTACGTATGTATGTATGTATGTATGTATGTATGAGCGTTGTCGGAGGATAGACGTGTCTTTGAACTTATCGTTCAGTGTGATTGGCGAAAAGCAAAAGGTGAGAGGTGAACGATGAAGAAGAAGAAGGTGAGAGGTGAACGATGAAGAAGAAGAAGGTGAGAGGTGAACGATGAAGAAGAAGAAGATGAGAGGTGAACGATGAAGAAGAAGAAGGTGAGAGGTGAACGATGAAGAAGAAGAAGGTGAGAGGTGAACGATGAAGAAGAAGAAGGTGAGAGGTGAACGATGAAGAAGAAGAAGGTGAGAGGTGAACGATGAAGAAGAAGAAGGTGAGAGGTGAACGATGAAGAAGAAGAAGATGAGAGGTGAACGATGAAGAAGAAGAAGGTGAGAGGTGAACGATGAAGAAGAAGAAGGTGAGAGGTGAACGATGAAGAAGAAGAAGGTGAGAGGTGAACAATGAAGAAGAAGAAGGTGAGAGGTAAACGATGAAGAAGAAAGAGGTGAGAGAGAAAGAGAGATGCAATAATAATACAATTATTTGACCTTTGTCAAGTGGGTACGTGTTAATTGTGCTTCTCATATTAATTCTCTGACTGATGGTCAAACTTGCTTTTGTTTCGTTTGGGAATTCGCTCCCGGATGGAATTCTGGCCTTTCATTGTTTATAGCTTTTTTTTTAATTTAAAGCTAAAGAGAAAAGAAGAAAAAACCTTCATAGTTTTTCTGTTATATACAATATTTTTGTCATTTTAATTCTGTGTTCAATTTCAACAGGTTTTGCAAATCATCTTCAAATATTTTAAAGTTTTTTAATTTCTCGTTTCCTGATACATTGTAAAAATTTTGAATGTAGGTATTTTCATTACCTCGTGATACCTGAGTGTCAGAAAAATTGAAAAAAGTGTTCATTTTCTTATTTATTTTTCTCGAAAGCTGTACAGTTTGAAGTAATTAACTCCACAACTACGTGATAAATAAGGTTCTTATTTTTAAATAAAATATAGAAGATTTCTCTTTTTTAGCTTTTTTAATTTAAAGCTAAAGAGAAAAACGTTTTTTGGTCATTTACAATAATACTTTGATTTCACTTCCGTGTTTCACGTTTATGTCTCAATTTCAAAAACATTACAAATCATTCCTTCCAAATAAAAAGTTTATTTAATTCTTAGTTTTCTCATACTTTGTAAAATTGTGAATCACAATTTTTAAAGATATGAGAAAATTAGGAATTAAAATAAGTTCAAATTTTGAAGGGATCATTTTGCAAAGTGGCAAAGCCTGTTAAACTTGAAATGTACGTGAGAAACACGGAAGTGAAATGAAAGATTTGTACATATTTAAATTAGCTTACAACAATTTAACATTTAAAAAAGCTAAAAATATGACATTTTCAGTTTTTAAATCCTTAGCTATCACGAGGTAGTAGACGTACAGGTCCCTCCACCACCTCGTGATACAGATTGAAAAAGGCTTCATTTTCGTAGCTTTTTAATATTGTCGAATGCTAAAAAAGGTAATAAAGAAAATAAAAAAGAAAGAAACTCTTATCTTTATTTTATTTTTTGCTTGCGTACAATTTTTAATTTCACTTCCGTCTTTCATATGCATGTTTTATGTTCAATAGGCTTTGCAAACCATCCTTTGAAAATTTAAAAATCTTTTTTAATTTCTAGTTTCCTAAATTTTCATAAAGTATGAATGTAGAATTCTTCACTACTTCGTGATTAGTAAGGTTTAATGAAAAATTAGCTTTCAGTAACAAAAACAATCCATTCATTTTTATCTTTCCATTTGTTTTGATTATTGGAAATAGTAAAATTCAATCATTAATATTACTATTTCCTCTAATCAAAATAGATTTGTATGTTTCAAAATAGTTATATTGATCTGAATTTAATTTATTTTTTAATTAAAATGATATTTGCCATTTTGATCGACATATAAATTTTTATTAAATGAAATGGGAAACGTACGATCCACAATGGATGTGCGTTGTGGTGCATTGTATATCGGTTCGGAACGAGAAATCGGGGAACCGAGATCGAATTCTAGCTGAATTTATTGCATTCACTTACGCGCAAATACCCTTGAGAAAGGTATTAATCCGTCTCTTCCTTCCAGTTATGGGTTAAATAATAGGACAGGTTCAGTCAGTCATGTCTGTTTCGAGACATGATCTCCTAAGCGTGTATCACGTATGGCACTTAACTGACTGACGATCCACATGATAAATTGAAAGTTAATACGAAAGATTGTAAATTATTGCTCAGTATTAACATTGAAAACTTTTCCAAAATTGTCTTACCTTTACATGAAACTTGTAATGGAGTGTGTATGTGGAGGTAAAGCTTAAAAATACCAAGATCTTTAAAAATTAAAATCCTAAATATAAATTGATTCATTTGTGGATAAGTCCTGAAAGTTTTATGAAAATTACTTGATTTTTGTTTTTTGTAAATGGTTACTACTGAATATATTTTAAGCCAATATAGCAGAGGAAAACATATTCTGTGTGGTCATATTTTTAAGTAGTTTCTAACTTCTAATTGAAGAAGAATTATATCAGACTGGGCCACAATAGTGAACTCTCCAAATGGTTTTCCTCCAGTTTCATTCAGTGAAGTTTGTCTTCTTAATAAACTATTTAGACAAAACTATAACGGAAATAATCTTGTACAATTAAAGCAGTGGTCCATTCTGTTGCTACTGCTTCTTCTATTGCCTGCTACTCTGCCACTCCAGGTACACCTGCAACCTCACCTGATGTGATGCCATCATGTGTGCTGTAATTTCAACCCTGTCTGCTGCTAATTCAGTCCTATCTGCTGTCAGTCTTCAGCAAATTCAACACTCTCGGCTGCCACTTCAAGCCTGTCCGATGCAATTTCAACTCTGTCTGATGCATCTTCTACCCTGTTTGTTGCAAGTTCAATTCAGTGTTCACTTTCTACACTTTTTTCAAAATCAAATATAATTTTACTATAAAAACATTTGGTGTAAAGAAATGAAACATTTAAACTTCTAAAAAAATTAGGTAAACTTCAGAATATGGGAAGAAGTAGAAGGAAACTATTTCTAATTAAATGTCAGAAAACTGTATTATGACTGTTTCTTAAATGGTGTTCCTGCTTCTCGGATTAGTAAATTTGTGCAATTTATAACAAATCCATTGTCCTTTCAACAATGCCCTACAACCAGTAGCTCTACTACAGTTTATGGAATGATGGGGGGGAGCTTGGCATCTTCTCAGAAAGCAAAACATTTGTTCCAGTGCAAAATGCAGAAAGCTGCACTTTGACCTTTGATTAATCAACGCAAGATGGACTCCATGTCAACTGCGTGCTGTTGACTACACCATCAATCTCTCATCTTCTCTCTATGGAGCGTTTTACAGGAGGTAATGCTAAAAACTACAAGCAGCATATTTGTGACTGCATTAAAAGCTTGGTTAAATTATTCTAGCTGTCTACTGGTCAAAGTGTTGATGACAGTTTACAAAAAATGTTGTCCAAAATTAAAATTAAATGCTGCCTTACCCAGCGGACTTCTGTTAATCACATAACAGTCGATTTATTGAGAAAAAGAGTGCAAGATGGACATTAATGAATTCCTTTCTAATTTGCATTCATTGGAATAAATCACAGTGAAGACGAAGAAGGTTTTGAGAAATTATTTAACCTGCAAGAACAGAACTAAAAATGTGAGTGCGTGCCTAGCTTGGTAAATTATTGTGGCCATGAATTCTTCAGGTATAGTGATAAATTTGGGCTTGTTAACACAATGAAGTCTTTTTTACCAACAAGGGCTTCCATTGTTCCAGTTCTGTAGATACCTGGGAAACGGTTGCATATAATTTTCCATCCTGGCTCCACTTACTTTCCTATGTTTTAGATATGCAAAAAATTCGTCTGGGGACTTTCTGCCACTTATGAAGCTGTCTCAAGGTTGCAGCTTCTCTTTACAGAAGAAGACTATCGTGGAGATGCAAATTCTGGGAATCATGGGGGGTGGGGGTGGAACTTATCGGGGCCTTAGATAAGTACCTTCTACACCGATATCAATACACAAAAAGACTATGTTGACACAAGAAACATTGTTATTGAATATACGACGGTACTGCAAATATATCCTTCATGCTGACAAGGACTTCTTTCAAAGTACATTACCAAACAACGTCAAATCCCTACTGATTTCCCCCACTAATCAACATTTTTTTAGAAGATACTAGCTGCTTGCTTAAAATGAATTGTAGAAGTTCTAAACAAATAGTATGAACGATCATTCAACATTGTAGAGTCTTCTTGCAAGTCATTGGTAATATCAGTGTGGCAGCACACCATGCTAGCTGAAAGTATCATCGATGAATTTTGTGAATGAAAGAAGATTGAGCCTAAGGCTTATGTATCCAACATAAGAGATGTCATGAAGGCCACACGGAATAAAGTCATAAAATTCATCGATGAGCTGGATGTTGAACAGTTCACAAATTACTGGCACATATGTACAGCAGACACAAGACTGGGCAGAGGAAGAGGTTTCATGAAGGAGTCGAACAAGAAATCAGCAGAGATATGGAAAAAAATGACAAGTAGGAAAGAAAAGAAAAGAGCCATGATCTAGAAAAAACTAAAGGCCTGTTATTGGTTTCTTTGATGCTTGAGTATCCGGTGTATGAAAAAGGCCTGCATAAAATACTGAAGAGTGAAGAGTGAAATAGTAAGCCAAGCCATCAGAAATATTTGGGTAATTGATATTGTAAACCGTGTTCATATCGGCAATTACATGAGTTTTACAAATCAATTTTATATGATTTTCTATCTCGATGTTATTGTTGATAGCTATCAATTGATAAAATATGAAAGTGCTGCTGACTATGTTATGCAGTATTTGTATCTGCTAGCATCTTAGCAATGAGATTAGTTGAAGAAGCAACAAAAGAAGTAATGAGGGCCCTTTTCAAGTTCAAAAATATTCTTGAGTGCCTTTGCTCTGATGCACATAGCAGCCTCATGTATATATATATATATATATATATATATATATATATATATATATATATATGTGTGTGTGTGTGTGTGTGTGCGCGCTTAAAGTTTTGGATAATAATTAAATAAAATAATAGTTTAAACAGTTATGCATTTGATAAAATGTAATGTAATGTACTAAAACACATTTAGAAATAATATAACTTTGTCATGAATATCAGTATATACGATTATGGATAATAAAAAAATAGGATAATATGTATTAAAATATAAATTGATAAATATAACATTTCATAAATTATTCACCTACCTGTCATTTAATTTCATTATCTGAGTTTATTAAATTTAAATTTGATTTTAAATAATTATTTTTATTTTTATTTTTTGAAAGCATCTTTAAAGTAAAGTTATAAAGCAAAGATATCTAAAATTCAATAAAGGTTTACATAATTTCTGAAAATATGTTAATTTTACTGTCAATTCTGATCATCCATACTTGTCTTTTTGCGGAGTTTCGCTGACACAAATCTGTCAACACCTCAGATAACAGCGCAATCGAGATTAAGAAATATTTTTATACAACATTTCAAGCAGTACGCAAGTAATATTTATTCCAAATGAAATTGATTTAACTTTAAATTTGACAATTTTTATAAAATAACTTGCCACAAATGTATATTTTATTTTTGCAAGATTTTTAAAAGATTTTTTTTGCAAGATTTTTAAAGGCAAAAATTAAATTTTGTTTGTGAATGCGTCGATCAATCAAAAATGGCCGAAAAATTAAAAAAATTAAAAAAGAATTTAGATTCCAAACAATATATTTTTTTAAAATACACCAGAATATTATGTTTACTGGAAATAGTAAATTTAATCAACTAGCTTTTAAATAAAACTAAAATAAATGTTCAAGAAAACCATTTTTATTTTAAAAAAATTCATTTTAAAATTGAAATGTCAACAATGAGTGGAAGTACCTAAAATAGTGTAAATAGTTACAAAGCAACATCTCAGAAAAATAAACACATTAGACAGGAGGAGGGAACGACGGCTGAATCATCGTGAATATTGCTATAAATATTTGACAACAAAGTGAACAATACAAATTGCGTAAATATTTACAATACAACTTCTCAGAAAAATATACAGATGATGAGAGTAAATAATGATAACTTCTCCTTCCAGAAATCTTATTTTTCCGTTCGGAGGGAGTAAGATAGTGTAAAATTCTCAGTAGTGTCTATTGTCCCGGGCGCTTTTAGTCACTTATTTTGTAGTATTTTAAAGATGTTTGTTTTAAGTGTTGTTAATTTCATCTTATCTTTGTATATTTCAGATTTTTGTGATGCCTATATAATAGAAGCGTTTATGGCGGACCCCGTAAAAGGAATATGGCTGGAATTTGAATAAACACGTGACTTCCGTTGGTAAATAAGGTGTGATCAATGCTGAGTATCAGATGTTTTCTATAGAGGATATCTTTGACAGTGACATGAAGAAGAATTAACAACAATTAAAAAAAAACTCTCGAAAATGGCTGAAAGATTACTCGATATTACTCGGAAGCATTAATAGGACGGACAATTTTTAAATTTTCTTACCACCACTAAACCAGAAAATTTTTAAATTTTCTTACCACCACTAAACCAGAAAATTTTTAAATTTTCTTACCACCACTAAACCAGAAAATTTTAAAATTTTCTTACCACCACTAAACCAGAAAATATAGGAATAAACGAATAAATTTTATCAAATTTTCCTTCTCTGTCGTTTTCAACGTAGCTTCTTCAAAAGAAAAGTTGTTGTGAAAATGTAAATGACATGCACACACACACACACACACACACACACACACACACACACACATATATATATATATATATATATGCTTTGTATGTGTAGAGTATTTACATTATTCGGACTAGTGTCCTCATTTTTGTTGCCATTTGTACGACGTTTCAGACGTTGTACGCTACGAAAACTTCATTCCTAGTGTAAAGCCTCGATTGAATGTCATGATTTATCTCCCTCTAACCCTGTCTGTTCACCACTGCTGTAGCCTGGTATTAAACTGACAACTCTAAGAGTCAAGTCAGGAACTAACTAACGTCTATATCCACTTATAATAGAGGGTTCGGTTCGAAATTCCTAGCACCTGAAGAAGGCCGGAGCGTACAACGGCCTAAACGTCATACTAATGGCAACAAAGACGAGGACAACAGTCCGAATAATGTAAAATACAGTAAATACTACCTCATCTCAGAAATATAGACAAATACTACTGTGTATGTGTGTGCAAATTTAATATGAAATATATTGCATAAAAATATAAAAATGATATGAATTGATAGTGCAACATTGTGCATACCCACTTTTATCTAGAATCTTGCGATAAGTGATAACAATACACATGCTTTAGAGTATAAACGTTATATGTTTCAAATACAACATGGGTCATTGAACACATTTTTATAAAAAAAAAGCCTTGCAAAGATATGAATACATATTTACAGGCACCAGGTAAGTTTGATAACAAGTGTTGGGGAAGGATATATATATATATATATATATATATATATATATATATATATATGTTTGTGCAAAGAGAGATAGCTGGTTTGATTGATTGCCAACTGCGGTGTGATTGATTATATTGATTATACACTTGAAATGATGCTAAGCATACATATGCAAATATATATTAAGGATTTGCATGGATGAAAAATATTCCGAATTGGTAATCTATCATTTCTCCACCTGATTTTAAGTGCTTTCAGTATTTCCCACACTATTTGTATCGCGTGAAAACCATGGTGGCCTTTAATAAATATTCATGAGTGGAAAGCAAATAACCAACCTTAATCCAGATGTCCAGATGTATTCTTGAAATCGTTAGATACTATAAGGATTGACAATATTGACAATCTGCGGATCCACATCTGAATTTCTGTTATAAATACTAACACAGAACATAAAAGCGGAGGCAGTGTTTCAGGCTTAGACTCTATATTCATGGCTTGAAGATTGCGTTAAAACATAGAACCGATTGTTGCCAATTGTTGTTGTCCTCAGTGTTTTCTTTTATATTTATATATGATCTATCTCTTTTAGTCAACAATTTTAACCATAAATATAGCATGATTTATATATATATATATATATATATATATATAATCATTTCTCTCCAAGCAAAGCAGTCTATTGCCACTAGTGCGCAGGGGGTTACATAGGAGGAGCGTTAAGAGAAAGAGTGACAGGTTACAGAGCGTGTCAGGAGGTGGGTAAGAAAAGGTTTAAGATATTGAAAGTGGATTGGATCTTGCAAAGCGCACGAGAGAGAGGATGCAAGTTAGGGAGATAAGAGATGACTATTAACTTTACACTTATACTCCTAGATTGTGTAGCTGTCGGGGAAGCAAGTAAACAGAAGGGAATTCCACAGGCGGGAAGTGTGAGGAAAGAAGCTGAAAGTAGAATTTGTGTTTACATTTTATTGTCTTCACACTAAAAGTGTGGGAACTAATTACTAAGCTTGTGACTCGAGCAAATTCATGCATAGGAGAATCAGTCACACGCATGTCCTTATCCATAGAGGCGAACGCCTCAATGATGGCAGCTTTCGGAGGGTCGACCGTGTTGTGGGCGTGCATGTTGGTCTTGGCCTCGATCACGCCGCAGAAGAATTGATCAAGGCAGTTGCAGACGGATGAAGAGGGTGGTCACATGTCCGGCAACCAGTGGTGAGAAACATTGTTAAGCAGCCATGCCTGAGTCGTTTTAGCCTTGTGTGCAGGAGTGCAGTCATGCTGGAAGAAATAGGGGCGTCCAGACCAACAAGCAGGCCCACAACAGGGCCGACACTCTGAAAACTGCCATAGTAGAAGTGTTTGCCGTTATGGACAAGGACATAATCACCAAATCGTGTGACTAATTTTCCGCCCGCCTTGAGATGGTCGTCGCCACCGAAAGCGGTTACATTGCATAATAATGTAGTATGTAATACTAGCTGTTGCTAAATATACTGTCGGGTCTCTGCATATACAACTTTTCTTTTAATTGCCTATTCATTTTTCTTTTTGTCAAGTGTCGGATTTTGCTTCAACATCCTATATATATATATATATATATATATATATATATATATATATATATATATATATATTAGAATGTCCGGAAAGTTCATGCCAATGTTTAAGGGAAATTTAGACCCAAAACAAAATTTATTCAGTTAAATATGGACATTTATTTGCACAAGATTTCCTCATTTTCTTCAGCAAAATTTCTGTCTTCCAGGAATTTTAGTGGTTTCTGAGCCAAGACCTGATTAATGTATGTTTTATATCATCGGAAGTAATAAAATAGATGAAAATCCAGAGATGTAGTATCTAATGAATATGGCGGGTGGGTTAACACGTACCAGCAAAGCTGCAACAATTTTTTTTCATTTCGTCAATGAAAAGTGAAGTCTGACATTATTCTGATGCAAAACAACAACTTTTCTGTTCGCTAATTCTAACCCTTTTTTTTAACTTACCGAACTAATACATCTAAAACCGCTTCACCGAACACAGCACGTACCTTTTGGTTACTTGCGAGGCATTTTTGCCTTTACGGTAATAAAAAACATTCAAGTGTCTAAAATACATTTTACAAACAATCATTTTTATAGGTAGGCATAATTTGCACGAATTAAATAATTCTAAACTTTCTTTCTCATAACATACTTTGAAGTATGCTGTAATCGTCAATGCAAGCATATTATGTCTGCCAATTAATTTGATGCGTTCTAACGTGTTGGAGCACGAAGGACTAAAAATATGCACTAGCTTTCCGGACAATCAAATATATATATGTATGTATATATGTAATAAGTTATTATATATACATGTATGCATATGTGTAATAATTTATTATATATATATATATATATTTATTTGCACAAGATTTCGATAGGCCACCCATAAATGCAAAGAAACAAACACCCAACCTATCAACTATCCTCTCTTCTAACAAATATTTAAATAATACAAACCTATCAGGGAATTTAAAATGTGGAAAGCCCCGTTGTTTAATCTGTAAACATCTAATAACAGACAAAACATTCTCTGTACCCAACATAAAAATAAAATTACACCCACCAAACCTTACTTGTGATAGCAAAGACATCATCTACTTTCTCTTCTGCTCAATTTGTCCCAACAGTGGATATATCGGTGAATCCGGTAATAGCTTTAGATTTCGCTTCAATAATCACAAACTAAATATACGACAAAAAAATGTATACTCCCCAATTGCAGCACATTTTAATCAACCCGATCACACTTTAGAAAATTGCAAATGTTTACTAATAGACTCCAATTTTAGTTCTACATACACACGCAGAAAGAAAGAAAAATACTGGATTTTAAAATTAAACACACACAAGCTAGGGTTAAATAGGGACTTAGGTGTGTTGAATCTCTACAAATATTTCAATAGGCAAAAAGAATTTTCTTTCAGATATTCCAAGGAATTTTTTATCTAAAACAAACAGACTTTCTCCACGGACGTGTCGCGTGTTGATTGGTTGACCGAAAATAAACAAACGGAAGTGCCGCATGCTGATTGGTTTATCGACACCACGCGATATAAACAAAAAAATAGATATTCCAAGAGATTTTTTGTCTAAAACAAACAGACTTTCTCCACGGACGTGCCGCGTGTTGATTGGTTTACCGAAAATAAACAAACGGACGTGCCGCATGCTGATTGGTTTATCGACACCACGTGATGTAAACAAAAAAGTATTCGGACGCTATCGTAAAATACGTTTCCAATTCTAATTTAAAAATCACTTGTTTCTGATGAAGGACCGAGGACGGTCTGAAATATAAAAATACAATAAAAATAAACAAATACTGTTTAAAAAAGTACGTTTTTAAATTCAAAACTTTTTATTAATATTCTTTCCTATATATATATATATATATATATATATATATGTACAGCCGATTGCATTTTCAGAATGTTTTATTAGTGGCGCTACCTATATGTCAGACCTGGGTCTTATTGAGTGATTCTTATTTGTAACAAACACGGTGTTATAGATAAATTGATATTAAGATGATTAAGATAAAAATTAAATTTAAATAATCATTTCCATAAAATAAAACTAACAGTTACAATTCAATAATAATTTTGAGAGAAAATTAGTCTTTCAAAATAATTTGACGCGAAAATATTTGTTTATCTAATGTCATTCAAACTTTCTTTACTTACTACAGAAATGTTAGTGAATAATAACCTTAAAATACAATGTCCCTATTTTTTATATTGTTCCATATATATAATTCACATTTCTTCGGGATGCTAATATGTAGTATCAAAATCATAAATATAATATGAATAATTAAACACAGGGAGTTTATTAGTATCGTTAGAAAAAAAGTCCAACTTTGTATCCAAACAAAATATGTTGACGTAAAATTGAGCCCTTGAAAATGCAAAACAAATCTTACAACAGTATCTTTTCATTGATGCATTTAATATGTAGTTTCTAATTGAAAAATATTACGAAATAAATTATCATCTCAATGTTTTAAGACAAATTAAAAATAGTTACTTAATAGCTGAACAAAATTTGTAAATAAACAAAGCGAGATCAAAATTTCAGGACATTTAGTCTCATATGGCATTGAACATTTCAGCAAAATAGTGAATGAAATCTTTATTGTTAATGAAAAAATAAGGTTTTCTTTCTAATTTCGTCTATATTTCTATCCTTTAGAAGTCAAGTCAATTTATTGTTTCACTTAATTTATTCCTACCTTACGAAATACTAAATTGCGTTGATATTTTCATGTGTTTACATTTTCATCATTCAGGAGAAGGAGAAAAAGGACAAATGCCCTGGTCATTTGAAGCTTCACCCTTAGATTTTAGATTTTCATCTCAGCTGCTTCCATCCCAGACTTTGACTGACTGACGCTGATCGAAATCCCTTATAGTAATTTAGTTTTTTTCACACTTGATCGAAGTCTTTATGGTCGTGAAACTCGCTTCCATTTGTCAGAATATTAATCTTACATCTACTTGTGAAATGCGGTTTCGACTTTTTCTTTAAGCAAGAGGCCAATCCTTTTTCTATTTGGAAAAAAAAACAGGAATTCACTCGTCACTGTGAATTTTTGTAAAAGTGAAGAAGGTTAATTGTCTACTCCTACACTTTATCGTCACCTGAATTTTTATACGTATATTTCTTGACTAATTAAAGTTTCAAACAACTTTTAAAATTTCCTCAAGTAACTCAGTGTCTTCCGTTATTAATTCATTAAACAATACTTTATTTATAAATCGAAAATTCAAAAGATTAATAGAAATCATTTAGAATTAAGATTTTTAAAATATATTCTAATTTTTTTTCATTTTTGTTAAACTGCACATTTTTTTTAATATTGGAACTCACCATTAAAAAGTCACGTGTTTAAAAGGTTGTTTAAACGGTGGAAATGAAAATGATTTTTATAAAAATTAATTATTCTTTGAAATTTTTTCTTTTTCATTATATGATATCCTAAAAGTATATAATTTATAAAATAATTTACAAGTTTATCTACATTAAAAATCGCATTGTTTTAATGCACTTTTTATTTTACTATATGGCCCAGATCTTCGGAAAAATGATCCCGTAATTAAAAAAAAAATACATGATTTACATTCCTTAACCAATAAAAAACCTTGGTATAGATAATGTATTTCTAGAATTTTCATGCAATTGATTGAAGTGCAGGGTAACATATTTAAAAAAAATAAAAATATTAAGATTTTGTAAAATTAATAATTACATAAATAATTTAATTTATTCGTAAATAAGTCCTGAAAGACTTATTGAAATCAAACAATTAGTTGATTTGTGCAAGAATTTTCAAATTAATGTCTTTCAAAGCAAAAAAACGACTCGCGTAATATTACGTTTTTCTTAATAGTTGCTTTACGTAAACATAGCGTAAATCGCTGACAGAAAACAAAAAATGAAATTTTAATTAAAATTTCGAACGTGTTAGTGTGGATTTAAAAAATTTAAAAAGTAATGACAACAAAATTTTATTTTCTCTTAATAATAGCATAAACATTTTGATGATAAATGTTTGTTTTTATTAAGTTTGAGCCTTTTTAACATCATGATATGCTGTTTTTGTTTTTTGTTTTTTGTTTGCTATTGAGTGAAAGTACCTAATCGTAGTTTCTTTCTTCTGTTTGACTATAACCACCATCTCATAGAAGATAACAATAACAAATCTGATTTTCTCAACGATTTTCTTTAAAAAAGTACTTACTTGTATAATTTGTTTTTCGGTGCGTGGTTAAAAGAAGTATGCATATTTTTTTCTTTCTTTTTCTTTTCGTAAGCGGGGATTTTGAATCAAGAATAATATTTTTCAAAATCCGTTCCTAAACATCTGTGACCGTCTTTAATCTGGGCGTTAAAAACATTTTGGCTCCACTCTGGAAGCGGTCAGGAGCTTGTACATCTAAATTCCATTTGTCAGATCTTGCTTTGATTATTGCGGGATGTCACTGTCTTTTGTTCAACCACGCATTTCAACGTAAATCAGGCGCCATGTCAAAGAGTTTCAATAATGTAATAATAAGTAACTTGAGAATCTTCAATAGCATACATTTGGGTTGTAAAAAGAATCAAATTTCATTTTACTATTTTTGAGAGGACACGTTTCAATAGGAAATTTTTAATCGACCGCGGTGTGCGATAAAGCAATAAACTTTAATCGCCCAATTTAGTTTTTATTTGACTGAGTCGATCAGGCGAGTGAAAGCTCAAAGGCTATATACATAAATCCTCTGCTGTCAGTGTAAGTGTGTCATATATGTTCTAGTTAGAACTAAAATCTTTCCGTCAAGTGATCCTCATTTTCACTTCACGGCCATTTCAATTTTGGGCTGTGATATTTTTTTCTTTCCGAACTCTTTTCTAAAATCCGACCATTATGTTCATGTCCAGTCGTATTTAGCGGTAGCTTTTATTTTTGCTTCAATTTTTTAAATACAAGTTATTTGATGTAGTTTTAATGATTTTAATCTGCTTTCTTGTCTTGTTATCTATACTTGACCGTTTGCCGTCACGTCTATCTTTTTTTCTTTTAAATTGGTAAAAAATTCTCTTGCATTAGAGATTAAATTCCGTTCTCACTTTTCTCCTGCAGGTGATCTTAAAATTTAGTAAATATAATTTTTTTCTTTCAAATTGCAGTAGATTGCATTTTCACAGACATTTTTTAAAATTATCACCTCTAACGGACTCTTGTTCTCATCCTTGTTTAGCAAAGATGAGAACAATAGTCCGAATAATGTTTTTAGTGTAAATATTACCTCATCTCAGGAGTATAGATAAATACATAAAATATTAATGTTTGTTCTTAAATTTGATAAATGTTTATTAATTCCAAATCGCTTGTTTTGTATTTTTAATGATTCTATTTGAAGACATTTTTTCTTTTTTTTAAGATATAGTTGTTTTTTTTTCTTAGGCAAATAATTATCTGATTTCTTCTTGTGTTTTTCTTGCGTTTGTTGATGATATTCAATCGAATTATAATCAGATAGATTTCATGTTAATCAGTGTGATAAATTGCCATACTTATAAAGTTCCGGCTAAAATGAGCATTTTTTATACATATATATGAATGTCAAACTATAGAGAAAATAGGCCCTGTTTCAAATTTATCTTCGTGCGGAAGCAATTAACTGGGAATTACATCGAGCATTTTTTCTTACCGTTTGATACTGGGAGACACATTACTTTCCATAAAAGTTGTGGATGAATCTCATTGGCGAAAATTTTGCAGACTAGCACTTACCTGAAAGAAAGAAAAAAAAAGATTTACCATAGAAATAGATTTATTAGTATAGAACTAATTAAATTCATAGTTTAATCATTCATTCAATTTTTTGTGACTGTATGGAATCATCTTTACTAATCATATACATGAAAGAATGCAAAATGTAAACTTATGCACCTTAACATGCTAATACATATTTACAAACAAAACAATTTTGCTGAAGGTCAAAAAAGATTAATGTATGTTTCGTATTTTTCTTCTCGTTAAGATAGAAAACAAACCCTCATCTCTTTTTCCTGTTCAGGATGTGGTTTCCGGCTTTCTCTTTTAAAATCTTTTCACTTTGTTTTTTTTTCAATTGGAGTAGATACATATATCTATCGCCCGGTTCACACTCCACCCACGTCTATTGAACAGGTTAAGAGACTCATCCCTTGTTCCCTGTTTAGGATGTGGTTTCTGACTTTCTCTTTTCCAATCTTTTCACTATTACGTAGCCCCCTGCACATCATGGTTGATACGATTAAAAACACCCAGCTAACAAAGAACGTTCTTGCATCATGGACGACAATTTATAATTTGCTTATTTAATATGGACAATCTAGGCGGCGACTTTACTATGACGTTGTCATAGACTATTGTTACTGACAGATCATCACCAACATTGCTATAACATTGTGGTGATTTTCCGTACTACTCAAATATCAGAATCTTCTTCTTCTTCATGTTACGTGTCCCTTCAAGACGTAGGCTGTCATCAACTTCCATTTGCCTCTGTCCCTTGTCGCTCTTAATAATTTATCTCTCGGAAACTTAAGCCTACTTAAGCCTATCAAATATATCTTGCGCTACATTCCTCTGTCTCTCTTACCGTTTATCCGTCCTGTGAGTATCAGATTCTCCAAATCCTCCTTATGTGTTTCCGGAACCTTATCTCTCTCTTCCTGATATTAAATGAAAGATTTTTTTCTGGTTTGCATAATCACCAACAGATTGTTGTTGCTCACGTGATTGGTCAATGTTATCCTTAGCATCCTTCTGTAGTACCACATTTCTGCTGCATTCGTCTCTCCTTCATCTTTGAAGAGAGCGGCTAACATTCGTTGCCATACAGAATGAAAGATATCACATAACAGTACAGCACACTTTACTTTGTTTCTCATGAGATTTTGCTGTATTTTGGTTAGCTTTTGAAATGTGTCTTTAGCCATGCAAATGCATATTCGGATCTCAAAGTCAGTTCTCTTTCAAAATGCCTTCCAGGTATTTAAATTTCTTTACTTGTTTTATTTTAGTTTCTCTGACCTGTAGTTCGTATTTTTAGGTTTACTTGCTGATGACCATACATTTAGTTTTCTTAAAGTTTATGACCTGATTTTCCTTCTTGCTTTCTCTTGCTACTTTCTGCAAGAGGTCCTGCATTTTCCTTTCGGTGGCTGCTATTAGCACGATGTCATCCGCTTATCTTATATTGTCGAGATTATGGCCGCCAATGAAGAATCCTGGTAAGGATTTTATTTCTCTTAGAATTATTTTCTTCTTCATAATACGCATTAAATTTATGAACTTTCCTATTCTTTAAATTGGGGATCATTCATTAAGATTGTGAATGTACATTTAAATATCTTCCTGGAATTTATTATCTATGTTACGTTACAGTAGCAAAATATTTGAACATTACAAGGAAAATTATTGTCACGTTATGGCGTTTCTAGAACGAAGGTTTTTGAAGCTATAAAGAACGTCGTGGAAATCGTTTAGTAACATCAGTTTCTTAGCTAAGGAACCAGAAAAAAATCCATTTTCTTAGCTATAACCAGAAAAATATCCATTTTTCTGATATTTAACATCACATTTAACATGAGTATTTCGAATGAACAATTTTTGTCCATACTTTTGTGATTAGGTATTTATACTTGGCCTAGTGGCTATAGGCATTGGTTAGTTCCAGGAACTTGACCTAAATAGTTGTGAGTTTAATACCTGGCTACTGCAGTGCTTAACTTATAGATTTCAGTTAAAAGGGTAGAACTATATGGCATCTGGAAGTGGCATCGAACATGGATGGATAATTTTATAGTCCAGCGATCGAAATAAAGGTTTCGGTCCAAAACTCCTGAAGAAAGCCAGGGCGTATAACAAGCGAAACATGGTAAACAAGGCAACAAAAATGAGCACAATGTAAATAATGTAAACTTTTATTGATGGCCATATTTATTATTAGGATGCTCTCCGAAAGGGCAATGCAAATGAAGAAGGACTTGTACCTATGTTTTATCGATTATGCAAAGGCATTTGACAAAATATGCCACAAAGAATTGATGGAGATGCTCATCAGCCTCGACATTTTCGGGATACACATCAGAGTAATTAAGAATCTCTACTGGCAGCAAACTGCCTGCATATGGACAGGTCAGCAGATTTACAAAGTTAGAAAAGAGCGTAAGACAAGTTTGTGTTTTTTTTACATTGGATCTGTTCAACTTGTACAGCGAGAATATTTGGATGATCCTAGATGCTATGCCAAGATTTGTAATCGGAAGTCACAATTTGAAAAATATAAGATACGCAAATAATACAGTGCTGATAGCAAGACCTCATATGGAAGGTAGACGAAGAGAGTAACAAAAAGGATTACAAATAAACTGCAAGAAAACTAAATACATGGTCATCAGCAAAAAGAGCAACCGAAAATGCCTAAGACAGGTGGGGGATACTAGAATCAAGCAAGTAAAAAAACTGAAATACCTAGGAAGCGTTCTAACAGGAGATGGAAAGTGCGACACGGAGATCTGAAGGCGAATGGCATGGCGAAGGACGCATTTCAGAAGCTGAGTAAAGTATTAAGATACAGGCAACTTTCACTAGAAACAAATAAGAGAGTACTAGATCGCTATATGATGTCAGTTCTTCAGTATGGCAGTAAATGTTAGACAGGATATTATCATAGATAAAGGAAAAACTTGAAGCAGCGGAAATGTTGTTCTACAGAAGGATGTTGCGGATATCATGGGTCGAGCATGTGAGCAATGATGAGGTGTTGAAAAGGATGGAAACGAAAAGAAAATTAATAGTAAGCATAAGGAAGAGACAAGTGAAGTTCCTGAGACAAGCAGTGAGGAAGGAGAGCTTGGAGAACCTGATACTGATAGGCCAGATAGAGTGAAAAAAGACAGCGGATAACATAGTTGAAGGGCCTGTTCAGGTGAATGCCAGAATGGTGTTTGCGTGCTGTAACAGGAGAAAGCGTGCTAATAGCCACAAGGGATATGGAGACTTAGAAAGTCATGGTCGCCTACGTCCTGAAGGGAGATGGCACATAGAAGAAGACAAAGATTCACGCCAGAGCTTTATAAATCTTTGAAATATGTTTATAAACTTGTCCATGAGGTGTCACTTTAACTTTCCAAGTGAATCCAATTTCGATGATATTTTTAAGAAAGATTCAAAATTTTGTGCATAAATCATATGTCTATTTTCTTCAACTCTTTATAAAAATATTGTGTCATTTCCACACTTTCGTTGTCAAACCAGACAAAATATGACAACACAGACTAACATTTGCTAGCATGAGAGAGAGAGAGAGAATATATCGTATTTTTGGGTATATATTTGCTGCACGATGTAAGTCAAATAATCGATAGAAATTATACAGAGACGACGGTTTCTTAATCTTAAGAAACTATAACACAGAACACACAAATCTTGAAAAAATAATCATAAAAATTTTCAGAAATATAGACATGAAAACCAACCTCAACGAGGTAGATTTTGTAAATGTAACCTTCAATCTAAGATACTATACAGGAAACTCCATGATACACCAAATTATACACGCACATTTTCCAACCCCATGCCATATATAACCAAGCAGATACCGCAATGTTAATCACAGGCTTTCCGAAAATCTTTTCTGTGAAACAATATTAAAAAAAGCGAAGGAAAACTAAGAAAAAGCGATCAAAATGGTGGATTCAAGGCGACACTCACATCCAAACTACACAGCACAAAAAAGCCAACTGAAAGAGAAACATCATATGGTTCGACACACCAGTCAATAAAAACGCAAAAACAAACGTATAAAATGTATTCATTAAACTAATATACAAACACTTCCCAGCATCAATCACACTCCATAAGTTATTAACGAAAAGCACAGTAAAAACTAGCTACAGTTGTACCGAGGTTGTGACACAAATTATAAAAAAAGTGTAACAGGAAAACAGTCAACAAACTGCTTCAGCAAATTTAATCCGCGTGAAACTCTAGTATAAAGAACGAACGTTTATTAAATACCAACTACTTGCAGAACAATGTAATATTTCAACCGACTGTAAAATCAGCAAATAACGATGAAAAATATTAATAGGAGAAGGACCATGCAAACAAAGAAAGTACGCACAGAAAACATACCCTACAAATTGTCAATACGCAAATTTCACAATGCTTTCGAAATACGGCTTGGGGATTAAAAACAAAATAACGACCAAAAAAATCACATGAAAATTATTATGAACAATAAGTAAAAGAACATCAGCCTAAAACAATAAAGCAAAAACTATAAATTATGTCTGGAGGAAAATATCAATATTTAAGTTCTCAGATCAAAATAAATTATTAAATAAACGATCAGAACTCAAAACAAATTAAAATGAATAAAATAAGATAAAAAATAAATCAAATAAATTAATCTAAATAAAGAAGTAATTAACTAAGAAATAACAAACAAATTAACAAAACACGACTAATAAAATATTCATAACAATAACAGATGACCTGACGATTGCGTTTAGCATCTAACAGACTGCCATCTCAGAATGTTGACCTCAATGTTCATATTTTATATTTATGTATGTATGAATGTATGTACGTATGTGTGTGCTCATACGTGTCTGGAAAAATTATATAATCTTATTTTTATGCTCTATTGTGTTTTATCACATTTCAGTGAGCATATTTTTAGCAACTCTATGCTTGCCTAATGTATTGCTTTCATTCCAATACATTTAATAAAACACGTGATATTAGTGCTAACTGGAATTTTATTTATGCTGACATTGTAGCCATAAAGGTTCGAAAAATATAAGAGAACTTCCTGCTGTACGATTCACACCTGGGAAACTTAACCCACACGCAATCACAAAGAATATTGATTGAACACTTTAAACATGCTTATAGATTGATTGAACACTTTAAACATGCTTAGGCGATTTAGCTTCCTCAACTACGTACATGTTTCTTCAAAGATATATTGTAAATCTTTCTGGTTTTAGAAAAAATTCAATGGTTTATCAAATAAAATATTCTTCCGATGTAGTTATCAAATGCCGATTAAGACATGTTGAGAATGAGAAACTATTTTATGATTTTTAAATCGTTAAAAGTTAGGCTAAAAAGTTTTCTTTCATACAATTCTATTTGTTAATCAAACCAAGCTATAATGCTACAAAGGAATAAGGTGATAATGTGAAGTGAAGTGAATGAGGAGAAACTGGATGTCAAAGAGAAAACAAAGGATTAACCTATTCAAATTTTCCCTTAAACTTCAAAGATGTAAATGAAATATAAAAACCTACAAGGTGAATGCTAGAAAATCTCCTCAAAGATGAAGAAGAGACTTGAAGAAGCAAAAATGTCAATCTACAGAAGGATACTGAGGATACCATTAAAGAAATATGTGAGCAACGACGAAGTTTTAGAGAAGAAGTAAATAAAAAAAGACACATCAGAGCCGAAGAAATGACAATTTTCTCTCTTCCTTAAACTCTGTGAAAATAATTATCTTGGTTTGTTTGCGTCTCTTAATTTGTTTAAATGTTCAACTATTTGCCAATCTATCTCAACCTTAGAAAATTTGTATTTGTATCAAATTTTCTTAGATTTTACATATCTTTTCGTTATTACATTTTTCTATCCTTTTGATCACGCTCACTCTCTCTCACTCTTCCTCTCTCTCATAATATATATATATATATATATATATATATATATATATATATATTGATGCATGATTCATTAAATAATATAGACAAGATTAATCAATTTATTTTATGTAATTTCTTTTCATATCGACCAATAAGCTTAATAGCATTATCATTCAAAGAGGAAAGAATATCACCATATTAATACATGTTTTTATTTAAACATTTCAGAGCTTTTAGCTGACATCTGCCATTACCAAAGATGAAAATAGTGTTGGTTGTAACGGGCAGTTCGCGGACGAACGACACTAACAGTCGTCTGGTTTTATTTGTTTGGAGGATTGTCGAACACGTGCGTGCATGCTGGAAGCGAAAATCGCACTACAGCTTGTGGCGTCTCACATGACCACACGAGTGTGGGGGCGAGAAGTATTAAGTATGGAAAGCCATTGGGATAACGAATCGCTAATGGCTTTCCATACTTAATAAATCGAAAAATGTTGTCTATATTATTTAACGAAACATGCATCAATAGAAAAATTCGGCCTAAATACACAGAGAATATATATATATATATATATATATATATATATATATTGATGATCCACGTATACGGTCTGAAATATAAAATACAATAATAAAAATAAAGAAATACTGTCCAAAAAAAGTACATGTTTAAATTCAAAACTTTTTAATATTCTTTCCTATATATATATATATACTGTCGATGGCTTAGGGAGTAGTGACTCCGACTGACACCAAATCCTTCGATCCCGGCCAGAAGCAAGTGGATGCGTCTAGCCACACTGATGAACTGTGATACAGCGAAACAGGCTAGTATGTAGATGACTAATATATATATATATATATATATATATATATATAAGAAAAGATTTTTTTTATTTATTACAATGGGTAATACACATTTCACCGCATCATGATGTTATTATTGCGGCTCGTCAGAACCAAATGGCACAAGAGTTAAACCTCACAATATCCCCCCAAAAGATTATTTTACACAGACAATTTTTTGGGATATTTTGAGGGATATTTTGGGGATATATTGATAATCAACTGTTGTGCTATTTGGGTTTGATGAGCCGCAACAATAACACCATGATGCGGTGAAATATGCATTACCCATTGTAATAAATCAAAAATCTTTTCTAAATTATATTATTCTGTTAAATTAAATAAATTAATTTAACCTTGAGTTCTTTTGAGTTGAATCTATCGGAATTTACCAAATGTGCTACGACGTATTTATATATATATATATATATATATATATATATATATATTATTTATATCTGATGTTTTCGCACGCACACATATATGAACACTGAGATCGACACAAGCTCTTTAATACTGGGATGCGGTGTCCATGGCCCGAAGATTGTGTTCAATCTAAAACAGACTGTCACCAGACATTGTTCATCTTAGTATCCACTTTTATATTTAAATACTCTCTAGCTCTGATATCTCAAAAATTTACCCATAGCTTAGAGTTAGGCACTCGCACTGACACCAAATCAGTCGAGTTTCGATCCAGGCTGGAAGCAAATAGATGTCTAGCCACACTGATGAGCTGTGATACAGCGCCACAGGCTTGTATGTGGATGATTAATAAATTATGCTCTCATTTACCAATGAGCTCTCTAGAGAAGAAAATTTAGAAAAAAATGTTACCACTTTTGCGATTTGCACATTAGTCCCTTATCATGCATTGAGTTTTCCCAGTGGCTGGCGTATGTATACAACGCATATAATTAACACGCTAAAGTTTAATCTGCTTTCATCCATGCACTGATAGCTTAGAGATAAGCACTCCAACAGACACCAAATCGGTCGAGTTTTGATCTCGGCTGGAAACAAGTGGATGTCTAACCACACTGATGACCTGTGATACTACAGGCTTGTATGCGTATCATATATATATATATATATATATATATATATATATATATATATATAGAGAGAGAGAGAGAGAGAGAGAGGCAGAGAGAGACAGAGAGAGGGAGATTATACATTTATAAAGGGGAGCAATAGGAAGACTAAACATGCAGATAAAATAATAACATAAATATTTTCAATCAAAACCAAATGCACGATAATTATAAGCAGGATTACTTTTCCGTTAGAAAAATAGTAAAGGAATATGCGGCGCCAGTTAACAATGACAAGAAAATGAAATTAATATAATTTTGTTTTAAATAACTAAATTCATCGTCAAAAATAACAATCTAACTGTAACATCCAAATTATATATTATATATAAATTTTCATGTCCCTTAACGATCCCAATAAGTCGCAAATAATTATATAGGACATACCACTACAACTGTATCAAAATTACTCGTATTACATGTTTCAGATCATAGCTTATTTCGGATCCATTTAAATACACATAGAAATCTATTAAACTTGTTCCGAACATATTCATGAAACATACGACCATAATATCATCACACGCATATAAAATTCATCTAAACAGTGGATGCATTAATAATGAATAGAAAAACCTAACCCTTAATAACATCAACTATGAACATGTCTACAGACTGCTCACTATGTTTGGCAAACCACTCCCTTCACTCTATATAAAAAAATACATAATGAGTTAAAAACAAAATTCATTCTTTATAGTGTCTAATAAAACATCTAAATGCATTCAGATATACAAAATATGTGGTCTTTTAAAAAAAAGCTTTATGTCGATAAAGAAAACACTTGTAATAATGTAAGTAAAATTAAATATAATGATTTCTCAAGTAAATCACTTCAACTTTTCATCAATATTTATGTTCATTATTTTAATCTATATGTCTGACATCTATATATCTATTATGTCTATATACCTATTTCTGCCTCTCTCCCTATATATATCTATCCGAGACAAAAATATATATATAAATACATTTTTTACCTGTTAATTTCCCTTAGATTAATTCTCTGTCTCCTCTTTGACACGTTTGTCTATTTCTAACTTTATGTTCGCATGCACGCAAAGACAAATCTCTCTCTCTCTCTCTCTCTATATATATATATATATATATATATAGTTTGAGTGTAAATCAAGTGGAACTATTAGGAAGAAAGTTCCCATCAAAAGATATTGTTATACTTAAATTCTCTTTGTTGAAACGGATGGTCACAGAAAGCAAGTATTTGTCAGCTTAAGCATTTCCAGCAACTTCTGTCGACGGGACGAATTGTCTTCAGGTGTTTATCTTACAACAAAGGAAACAATAACGTCTAGACGAATCGACACTGAACTAGATGTCACTGCAATGACATTTGCAAAAGCGAATTATTAAACTCTGCAGATGACAATGCGGCTAAGTCATTTATTGTTTGAAAGAAATGTCTATATATACTGATTTAATTTAAATGTAGATGAAGTTTTAGACATCACATTAAATATTGTGCCTGGCTAAAATTACGTTTCATATTAAGATATAGCTAAGTAAAAGCCTTGAGAGACACTTAAGTTCGGGTTACTCTTTGAACGTTAATGCTTTTTTTTTGTTTAACGACATACCAATTCCTTTTGTGCCATACGATGAAATTATATTTTTTATGACCTTTGGTATTTCTTTTTTCAATAATGTATTGTTGGTATTTATTTTATATTCTTTTACTATGAAAATGTATTTATGGTAATTTTTTTCAAATGTATTTTTAGATTTTCTTGTTTTGACCCCAAATTTGGTCCGCTATTTGCCCAGTGCTATAACATCGTCTCATGATGAATCTGGGGACAACAATAATAAGGAGGAGATTCCACACTCCTCAAAAAGTACGATCAAATGCCTTGCTACTTGATATAGTTTATCGTCATACCCATGAAAAAGTATGGTAAGGGTAAACGAGCTGTGTGATATAAATTAAAGATGTGGTCATAATGGAAAAGTGAGTATAAAAAAGATCGATGACCATTCATTTTATACTAAGAGGTTAAGAGTAACGTTGTCGGGGAAGCAACCACGCATGAGTTTCTTTTAAAAATGTTATAAATGAAAAAAAAAACGCTAGTGGAGAGTAACTTTCTTCTTACCTTAAGAATACAAGGTACAACTCGATGGTAGTGGCAGAATATGTGTTGCCAGAAATGTTTTTAACGGGTGCAACTAAAGAATAGAGCTAATCAAAATATTTGCCATTTACAAATTTAGTTACAACAGATTTACAACGAAACATCTATGAAGAAAAATTGCCAAGTGGACAATATGTCATTTTTAATAGACCAATATTGAAATCATTCAAAACCGGAAAATGTTTTTTGAGAATATTCAGCACAAATATGGCCTCAGCGCGCGATTTTATGACATAGAAAATATATTCAAAGATTATTCAAATTATGTCGTCTCAATATAAAATATGACATTTTCTCAAGTCACATGCATTAATATTTAATTTTATTGATTTTTCGCCAAAAGCTTAAACAAAAACCGAACATAAATACTTTATTTATATATAGAAACCTCATTTCTGTAAAGCCACTTGGCGAAACACTGATAATAACAGAAAAGACGAGGACATGATTTGGAATGTGAATAATATAAATAAGGACAACTTCTAATACCAGAATTTTAAGGAGAAATCATGGCTAGATTAAAAAAGAAAATGGAGTTTATGACTAATAAAGATCACACTATTTGGCATAAATATCCATGTCGGATTTTGTCGAAAAAGCTCCTATTGTAGACGAAACTACACAATTTTAAAACGTAAACCATTAAGATTGATACAAGATTCTAAGAGATATGAAGATCAAGTTAATTTATTAGACACATGTTAATCCAAATATTTGGAAAAACTTACGAATTTGTGCAACGATAAATGATGAATATTAAAATTTCTGTTAAAAAACAAAAAAAAAAAAAAAGAAAAATAAACCGTGGTGTGCAGAAATCGTTTGGATAATTAATAATATCTGAATGTACTGGGTCAGAATAAATTGATAACGTTGTTACTGAATAAATTTCAACGAGAGAATTTAGATATTTTGCATATTCAATCACAACCGTACCATTTCATTCAACTATATCTGGACTTGTCATCTCGACTTCAGTCACTTTCCCACTACCAGGAGTGGCTTCACTATGACTTTTCTACAATCATGTCAGTTGTTCTAATGAACTTTCATTTTTTGAAAGTTTCATGAATTCACGAGTATTACTAGACTGCTGAATAGGTTTCAAAATTTACTAATGAATAGCCAGATGAAACAATAAGTTATATTCTAATAATAATTTCCTTAATCTTATTTCTCGCCAGTAGAATTCCTTTCTGGTTTCTTGCATTTTTGGTTATGGAAATTTTAAAAAATGTAGATGAGACATCAATGGCTATCGTATATATTTCTGAATTCTGTTGTTATATAGATCTTTCTAATTTACTATTGCTCTCAATAACGATTGTGATTAGTGGCTTTATCGCCTTCATTTGGTTGAAATGCTAAAACAGTACTCCACACTTGTGGCAAAAACGAATGATAACACCTTTCCTGAGCATTATATCTGTCTAGGTAATAAAATGGTTTATAAGCTTCCAGATAATTCAAATCGAAATACGTACTTATACGAAAGTGCAATGTCAGTTCTGTATAACTCGTGTAGTGAGACATGCATAGCCATACTGTACTAATATCTGGCTGACCGGCAAAGACACCTGGTCTGTCTTGATAGAAGACGATACCCTTCAGACTGAACATCAGTCGCTATACGAAATCACACTTGAGCGATCATGTCTCGAAAGTGATATGACTGATTGAGCAGAAGATTTGCCCGCAATATGGTGCCATTACTTTCTGAGGTAGACTGTTTTCCAACCAAAGCTCTAGAACACAATTTTTCCTGCTATTTAAACTATAGCTGGAGGGGGAAGAGACGAATTCATACCTTTCCAAAGAATACTTGCGCGTAGGTGAATGCAACAAATTCTATTGGATTCGAACTCGGCTCTCTGATTTCTCGTTCCGAGCCGATAACCACTGCATCACAGCGAACATCCATAATCGGGGGGTTCAATCTATTGCTAAACTTTAATCGATCATCTTTGGAAAAATCCTTGCTATATTTTTACATGAAGCGATCGTAATGCTCAATGTGATCGCAGTATCATCAAATAGCTTGTTTGGGTGTAGACCAAATTTTAGAGTTGCTAATGGTGGCTCATTTAGTTTTATCCAGAATTTCGACGCTTCAGAATTGTTGTAAACAAGCCTTTTTGCATCATTTGTGACCGTTTCTTTGAAACTACATCGTTTAATTTTGTTTAATCAGAACATCGCAGATTTTGTTTTATCAGAACATTGCAGATCTTCTTGCACTAGAAGTCTCAAAATTAACAAATATTATCACATAAACTAATAAATTCTTGAAGCCGTTTCCGGCGGGCTCTATTATATATTTTTTTATTTTCTTTTAAAATTTTGAGTTTGGAAGACAATCGATTAATTCTAATGTTAACAATGTTCGGTATTTGGTTTATAATAATTTTAAGGAGTTTGAAATGAACATTAATATAGCTAGGATATCATTTTCTTCGAGGTTAGGTTGGTAGGAACTCTCATCAAAATTACAGGTGATTTATGAATAATTGAATATTTTTAAAATTGGAGAAAACTTCAATTATAAAAGAACGCCTAGAATTTAAGTGCTTTAATACATTTTTTGTGGTTTGTATTAGTTAAGGGCATATTGCTATTAGGGATTAACATAAGGCATCGCGGTATAATCCAATTTGTTTAGACTATACAGTTCTACTTAAGGTATTTAATATATAAATGTCTTCAAGATCAACAACATAGGATGAATCATATGCCCCCGTATGAACATCAAAACTATCTTAGCGACCTTTAGTCGAGGTGGAAAAATAATGGGGAGATGGAAATTTTGCCCATTGTTTTCATGTAAACCATAAGGTACCTATACATTATAGAGATACAAGTGTTTTCCTTTGCCTTAAAAACTTATTTGATATATATGAAGTATCTGTGAAATATCTGGTGTGATTTGATTGAATTTTTTTAATTGGCTTTTCAACTCGGTCATCATCTAGACTTCCCGGTCTTCGGACCTTTTCAGCCTTTCCAGAATAATCCTCTACTTTTGAATTTAGTTGTACTACCTCTATAAATATCACGAATCGATCCTCTTATTTCCGTCAAAAAAAGTACATCAAAAGAATAAAGACTTTTTATTTTCTTCTAATTAATAATTTAACCTAAAATCATTCAAATCCACACTACACACACAAATCATATAAAAATGTTTTGAAATATCTCATTCCAAAATATAAATATATATGTTACAGATGAAAGAAAAAACTAAAAGTTCCTTCTTTAAATTTGATATTGTGTATTTCCATTTTTCTATCTCCAAGTACCTCATAGATTTTTGTATTAATTTTGTGAAATAGAGAAATTGGAAATATTTTAGCGGCTAGAAAACCGATTTTAACATTCACCAATTCCACCTTGACGAAATGTCGCTACGATAGTTTTGATGTTCATACGGGGTCATATGATTCATCCTATGTTGTTGATCTTGAAGGTATTTATATATTAAATACTTTAAGTAGAATTGTAGAATTGATGTCTTATGTTAATCACTAACAGCAATATGCCCTTAATATAATCCACAGAAGAGGCACTTAAATTCTAGGTGTTTTTTATAATTGAATTTTTCTCCAATTTTAAAAATATTCAGTTATTCATATCACCTTTAATTTTAATGAGAGTTCCTACCAACCTTACCTCGGAGAAAATTATATTCTAGCTATATTAATGTTAATTCTAAACAACCTAACACTATTATAAACCAAATACCCAACGTTGTTAACATTATAATTTACTGGTATTCTTCCAAATTCAAAATTTAAAAGGAAATAACAAATATATAATAAAGACCACCAGAAAACGGCTTCAAGAATAGATTAATTTATGTAATACTAGTTGTTAATTTTGAGAATTCTAATGTGAGAAATAAACGTAGAAAAGGGAAAGTAATATGATATATTCTCCTTATTCTGTAGACTAACTAAAACCAATAAAGTGAAATATAATTGGATAAGGCTAATTCTAAAACTGTTTTTTACAATCTTGTAATTGTAGATCCGTCGACATCTGTCCTGTAAAAGGCAAATTTAGGTCTACCCAAGTAATCTACCAAACCTGATTATTATTCTTTTTTTTTTGGTGGGGGTATTACCTGCAAAAATAACATTAAGAATATTAAGATTTACATTAGAATTTTGGATGGAGATTGTAAACAACGTTACTACTCTCATAAAACTCCTTTTCCAACTCTATTCAAAATTACAAACTTCCGTTTCCCGAATATTTTACGAAATAAAAAAAGAGTGTCACAACCCAGCAGTGAGTTTAAGGTTAATAGATTTGGCTCGTAACCCCAATAACTTTTACAATAGATGGAAACTATGTTTAAAAAATCAAAATAATAAAATATCCTAAGCACAATTTGCTTTAAAACTTAAGAAAAAAATCATAAGCAGATGTCATGAATCAAATTCTAAATTTAAATTAAAATCCCTTAATTTTTATTCCTAATTTAAATGTCTGTTCCCTTTTCTTTCTTCTGTTTAACTTATAATATAATTGAATACATTTAACCCTTACTTTTTCTAGTTTTGATAATATTAAACGCCAACATTTTAAACTCAATTAATATAAAAATTTCTTTCCGCTAGTATAATCGAATTATTTTCTTCTCATTGTTTCTACACTAAAGAATAATTAAAATAACATCATCCGTTTTTATATCTCCTTTTCTCTCTAGTTCTAGGAATTTTCATCACGTTTTTAATTTTTTCATAATTATATTTTATTATTTCTTATTTTTATATTTTTCTAAGTAGAAATTAACCGTTTTGGTTTGGTAATAAGACTATTATCAATATGTTGATGGTGTTAATAAAACAGTGCAAAGTCTATAGCACAACTCTGAGTTCTATGTATTATGAAATCATCTCATAAAGTACATATTATGAACTGACCGTTCTGGGATTCTATGTTCTGGCTCTCGCGGGCAATATGTTATTATACTGAGATACTGTTAATTATATTTTGATTATATAATTTAATTTACTTTAAACTAAAAGTTAACTTCAAATTTAAATGTAAAACACAATAGCTGAATTAAAAGAGCGATCTTTAGGCCAGAGGTTGTATATATGTGCATTTTAATCAAGTTGGGGCTTACGTGTTTTTTTGTACTTAACTACAGAAATTAATAATAATAAAAAATGTAAATTGGTCTCCCTACAAAAGTCTGTATTAATCTGTGAAGCATTATAATATATATAAAATATACCCTATTTTGCCTGTTTCTTTTTTCAAATGAAAACATTACTTCTGGTCACAGAAGATTTTCTTTATGATACCTCTTACTGGAAGCTGATGAAGCAAACTTTTGAAAGCCTATAGAAATGCCTATTCTCCAAATGTAAAATATTATATATATATATATATATATATATATATATATATATATATATATAAAGATGAATTCAAAACATCATTTAAAGTGGTTATAAATATTAATTCATTTCTATGAAGTAAATTTCATCAGACAATTCTTTAACCGGAATAAACAATTTCTTCTAAAATGAAATGGAAATCAATTACGTGATCCAGAACAAATGATTTTGGCATTATCTTGAATGTGATTTTTTTATTATCATGATGTACTTAATTTGAAGTATGCCAGCTCGTTTAGAGTGAAAAAGTAGACATGTATGTGTATGCATGTTAGCATATTTCTTGTATATACACGTATAAGATTTTACAAACGAGTAAAATGATGGAGAATGTCGAGAGTGCGCAGGGATGAGAAATTTATGTGTATACGTAGAAGAATTTGTGTATATATATATATGTACAAATATGTATATACAGACAGGACTGTGTATATGTAAAAAGATATATAGGTGTATGTGTGTGTATGTTTCTAAGTATGTAAATGTATGCGTATTTCTGAGTATATGTGAGGTTTTTTAGTATATTTGCATAAATATATGTTTGTTTTATTTATACGCTTATAACACTGGTGCGAACAAAATAGTTACATGTGGATATGGATGGATATGTGTATGTATGTATGTATGTATGTATGTATGTATGTATGTATGTATAGGTAGGTGCACGCATATGCACATTTGTATGTGCATACGCATATGTACGGACGTATGAATGCGGAATGTGTGTGTATGTGTGTGTTTGTGTGTGTTTGTGCATATATATATATATATATATATATATATATATAGATGTATTTTCTTAGTATATATGAAGTTTGTGAGTATACTTGTGTAAATATGTTTCACTATTACTTATAAGTGTGTCTTCATAAATATGTATGTGAGTGTGCAAACACAATATATATGTGGATATGGATGTAAGTGTATGTGTTTATATGTAAGTGTACTTACAGATGCATTTGTACGTACATATATGTAAGTATGGACATACGTTGATATACGTGCGTATGCGTGAGTGTGTTCATATTTAGGCTTATATTCGTATACGCATTCATGTGCTTGTGAGTGGCGTATAATGTTTTATGCTCACTACCTTGGTCAAATGAACGTTTCTCGGCTGGTCTTAATCATTCTTAACCAAGATAAGACTAAAATCTCTGTTCTGGATCATGTTCTTTGATTTCGATTTCATTTTTAAAGGAAATGCTTATTTCGGGAAAATATTTTTACCGAATGGAACATATATAGTAAGGTCTAATGAAAGGAGGTAAGTTAGTTAATAGAAATGAATTATAATTTATAAACACTGTAAAGATGTATTGAGTTTTCCTTTATAAATATCTATATATCATTTCCTGACATTTCCAGCTGTATATACTTAATGTATTATGGGTAGCAAGGTCATATATTGCTAGAAAATTGTGTTATTCACTGTATATTAAAATAAGCAGGAAAAGTAATTTCAAATTATTCTACAGTCTATTGATTATCAATATAATCAGAACGTGGTTATTTTGGAGCTAGGTATAATTATATATTATATTTATGAAAAAAATACCATAAACAAAGCTGAGGAACTAGATACACCCATAGTAACCGGAGTGAAAATTGCACAGTTCATTGTTGCACTCTCTGTCAGCACTGCCTATATATATAACATACTGGAGCGATTAATCTGTTGATAACTGGCAATTTAATTCTACTCAGAAAATATTACGAAAAACGTAAACTTAATGAATAACTCTCGTAATATTGTTTAAATTGATTTTATGTCTAAGATAATTGATTTTTTTTAAGGCAGGCATAAAATTTCTGAAATACAATAAACAAAGATGATTGAATATTAAAATTGATTAATCAGCGAACAAAAACAAAATATGACACAATGATCGATTATTTGACTAATTACCAATTATATTTCAGATGAGTAATCGGTTCGTCCATAGATATATATTACTTTTAACATATATACTTATATATATCATTTTAACATTATTTAGTGTATATGCAAATTTTAGTAAACGCTCCATTTATTTCAAACGGTATGTTTATTTTCGTCTACCGGCCTGAATATTCGAGAAAGCATATTTAAAAGAAAAAAAAAATGCACCCCAGAGCAAGATTAGAAACTACTTCTCTCTTTGGAGGAGAAAAACTCATTAGCTCCGACGTGCGTATAGTCGACTATCACAAAGGGTTTCACCGATTAAACAAAGCGAAATACAGCCTTGAAACTCAGTTATTTTCATCCACATTACTGGCTGTTCGTAGCTGATCAATTTCGTATCCGAAGCGTAAACAATACAATTTTAATAGAAGAAATGGTGTTTTTGTTTATTAGTCTGTCGAATTTCATCACTTTCGTTATTTTTTAGCAGTTATTCATATTTGAGTCGACGCGGCATTCATGTTATACGATATATTTTTTCGAGAAAACCTATGAAAGAAAATATGTACAAACCGGCAGGATTCAAACATTCGCCCTACATTATACATATAGATATTTATCTGATGTGACAAAAGGTCATTGAAATTGACTTTAAAATATTATCCAAGCCCCCCCCCTCGGCATTTCTTCGTTGTAGACGACTCAAACCCCGGAGGAAAATCGCAGACTCCTCTTGACCGAGAGGTAGCTACATGGCGAATTCTTCCTGGCGGTTATATATATAATTTTTTGACAAGTAAACATGGATGGGTTTTAGGAATGTTTCCCCGGAAATCTTAAATAAACAGGAAAAAGAACTTTTAGAACAAAGACTAAAAAAAGCTCGGTGAGTTGTTGTTAGAACAACAACAGAAAATAATAACAAGAACGACGATTTAAGTGCTTTTTAACAAGATACTATTATAAAGAGGAAACTTAAAATTTTCTTAGTATTTCCGTAGAAACGGACTAAGCAAACTAATCTGACCATAACAAGGTGAGACATGTTTGGAGAAAACTAGGCGCTGATGAATGCACAAAGTTTATGAATTTTATAATACCAAAGTAAACTAATGCCCTAACGTTTGAAGAAACAGTTATTTTACTTTCGGATTGTTCAGCGCAAAGACTTCATTGTTCCATAAAATATAGAAATGTATGAATTTGGTAAAAAATGATGAAGACTTCACAACATTCGCTAATATTGTAGATAATTAGCGTAATGGATTCAAACTGGCAGAATTAAGCCCTGGCAATTTTAAATGCTTTAATATTTGTTCAAATTTCGTGTCAACAAGAGACCTTGAAATCAAGAGAAGGCTTCTGAATAAACTTGTATATGAGCTCAATCTCACGTTACAAAACCTAGTTGAAAATTTTCAGAAATGTATAAATATTTGACGAGACCCTAAGGATATCAAAATAAGCAGCGGGTCACACATTAAAAAGTTGCGCTAAAAAATAAAGAAAAGAAAGAAAAATACATAACTTCTAACCAAGGGCGATTAGTTTCTGGCCATAGATTTAAATTTATTTGTGAAGTTTAGCTACCAAAGCACTGCCTTTACCAACGTTTCAATGTCTCTATCCATACTTCACCAGTATACATAACTTCTCATTCCGGATATACCAGGGTGACTTGCATGGAACTGTTTTGGGTTTCGTTTTTATAGTGCTAAATGGACCAGCATGTTTTCACTATATATGAGAATGTAATCATACATTGAATAAATCTCGGAGTCTGTTTTACTTCTGTCTTTTAGCTTTTTTCTTTATTTCCATAATGAAATTGTCATCCAACGCATTTTTTTCGTTTCTTCCAAAGTCATCTGAATTTCATCACTTTCGTTATTTTTTAGGTTATCCAGATTTTTTTGGTTATCCATATTTGAGTTGACGCGGCATTCATTTTAAACGATATTTTTTTCGAGAAAACCTATGAAAGAAAATATGTACAAACCGGCAGGATTCAAACAGTCGCCTTATATAGATATTTACCTGATGTGACAAAAGGTCATTACAATTGACTTTCAAATATTACCCATGCCCCCTCGGCAATTCTTCGTTGTAGACGACTCTAACCTTTGCTACGTGTGGGGCAAACGAGAGTTTTATAATATCTGTCCATTAAAAAATAAGCAATGTTTTCGTTGCAAAAGAAAAGGACAAAAAATGTCACTGTAAACAAAAATAAAAACATGAATGAGTAACCGCTGTAATGCAACCAACGCAAATGGATCTTTCGGTCGGAATATAAAAATATTTGTGCACGTAAAAATCCTAAACAAAAATATAGAATTGCAATTAAATGACAGATCCGACTTAAGTATAATAAATACATTGAGAAAAATTGGAAAAAAATCTACATTATTAGTTACCCAGAAAATCACTCGGAGACAGAAAATAAAATTCGAAGGGGAATTTATTACGAATGTGACTTTAAGCAAAAAAAAACCTTTGAAGTTAAGACTCTTTGTAATACAAAATACAAATAAGTCTTTTTACAATATTTATGGCACGAGGCCGAAAATACAAATAATTCTTTTTGGAAGGATTTAATGAAGTAATTTAAATTATGGAACAGGCCAATCATTTTGTTTTGCCAGAGAGTTAATAGTTCTATCAACAAAACAGAAACTTCTAAGAAAGGAATGAAAACTAAATACCCAGAGACATTTTCTGGTGGTCAAGGCAGTCGTAATAAACTGAAGTTTATTTCGAGCTTTGGAAAAATGTACAACCGCTGAAAATGAAAAGGTATGTAGACTTTGCATTGTTAAAAACATTAATGATGTGCTTGACAAACTTGAAAAAAGTGGTGTTTTTGTCCAAAGTCGAACATAGCAACTGAGCTTCAAATACAGTACCCATTAAAATAAGTCGAAAGAGATATTTGTCTGCTCGGGCATTTTCACGGGCTTGAACAATGTCCTCAGGAGTTACCATTACCCACTTCCGAGGCCGGAAGAGGTTTTTACGCAACTTAGCGGAAGAATGGATATTTCTAAAATCGACCTAAGCGACGGGTATCTTCATATTCAAGGAGATGAGTAATACTAACGATTACTGACCATAGATACACATCGAGGATTGTATAAATTTACTCATTAGCCGTTCGCCATAAATATTTCTCCAGCTCTTTTTTAGCACATCATGGACCCGATGCTGAGTAGATTTGACTTCGCAGTCGTATGTCTTGATATTTTGCTGGAAAGTGAAAACACAAATAACAATTAAATTTTTTAAATTTTTCAGAAGAATCCAGTACTATGGTTTCAAGCTTAAGGACGAAAAGTGTGAATTGTTTATAGAAAAAAATCAAATATTTATGCATAAATAATTGACAAGAATGGCAGGAGACCAAATCAACACGAGCCAGTGTTGTCTGCTCCTGAAAATGTCAGTTAGCTAAAAGGTTTCCTGAGATTAGCAAGTATTACAATGTTTTTGTGCCAATCATACTTCGTTAAATAAACTATTTAAGAAATACTCTAAATCGGTCTGGTTGACGCAGTGTCAGAATGCATTCGAAAAAAATAAAGAAAGGCTAACGTCAGACTCGTTTTTGTCACATTACGATCCAAAAAAAATAATAATCGTAGTAAGTAATGCGTGTGCATGCGGTATAAGAGCATGCATTATGTATAAATTCGAAGATGGCTCAATAAAAGCTATTCCACATGTATCCAGATTGCTTCTTTCAGCTAAAAAAAATTATGTTATAGCAAAAGAAAATTTAGGGATTGTCTTTTCTCTTAAAATTTCATAGATTCATTCGCCGGAGAATATTTAACTTCCAAACGGATCCCAAAACGTTTGCTAGCTATTTATTGATAAAAAGAAAATGTCTACCAACTCATGTAGCTAATAGGTGACAGCGATGGAGAACCATTCTACTAAATTACGAATTCAGAGTGAATTTTTTGCTGTCATGTAAGTAAAGTCACGCGGACGAAATGTCCAGACTTATTACAAAACATAATGAACCTTTAGAAGACACGGTCATTGCTTCTCCACAATCGGATGTAGATATAAGAAAGGTACTGTGTAATACTGTGCTGGAACTTCAGATGACTTTGGAAAAAACGAAAAAAAGAGCGTTCGATGACAAGTTCATTATGGAAATAAAGAAAAAGCTAAAAAACAGAAGTAAAACCAACTCCGAGATTTATTCAATGTATGATTACATTCTCATGTATAGCAAACACGTGCTGGTCCATTTAGCACTATAAAAACGAAACCCAAAAGAGATTCATGCAAGTCACTCCGGTATATCCGGAATGAGAAGTTATGTATACTAGTGAACTATGGATAGAGAAATTGAAACGTTGGTAAAGGCAGTGCTGTGGTAGCTAAAGCTGCCTCAATAAATTTAAATCTATGGCCAGAAACTGATCGTCCTTGCTCACGTCTTCACATTGACTTTGCTGGTCCATTTACTAAATCATTATTTGATCATTGCAGACAGTTTTTTTGCAAGTGGCCAAAAATATTAAAATGTGATAAACCAACCACACTTGTAGTAATTCAGTTTCTACACGAACTGTTCTCGAGGTTCGGATTTTCCATTGTTTCGGATAACGGCACGCAATTTACATCGGAAAATTCAAGGACATTTGCAAAATTTTCGTGGGAGAGTACATAATAATTGCCTCCTACCATCCTACAAGTAACTGCCAGGCAGAACGTTTTCTGGATACTTTCAAAAGAGCTAAAAACCGCCAACGGGTGATCCGCAAATGTAGAATTAACGTTATTTTTGTAGGTGTATAGACTTACACAAAATAAAACTACGCCTTCGGCCATGACGCTAGCAGAAATTATGGTTGCTCTTAAAATACGATCAGTATGTGACAAACTAATTCCCAGAAAGAACAAAAAAATGATCATGCGCTACAAAAAATGCAAAAAAAGAATTTTATAAGATTGGACAAAAGCTTTTCTACCGGATGTATCAAACAAATAAAACATATTGGGAAGTTGGTACTGTCCTTCGAAAAATCGGAAGGGTGATATATCTGGTCAAAGGAAGGAAAATGGTGCACAGAAAGCATTTTGATAAATTCAAAGGAAGATATACAATGGAAGAGAACAATACTCCAAGCAGGGGTTGAAACTATGGAGGTTCTTTTTGATAAATTAGAAGTACCCATTTCTCAGAAAGCACCTCAAATAGAAGTCGTAGTAAAAGAAAAAGAAGTCTTACGGAAAGGTTTGATCAGTCAGTCAGTTAAGTGCCATGCGTGATAAACGCTTGGATGATCATGTCTCTTTCGAGACATGACTGACTGGGCAGAAGATTATCCCGCAGTAGGTTGCCATTGCTTTCTGCAGTAGACTGGTTGCCAGCCAAATCTATAGAACCCAATCTGTCCTGTTATTTAACCCATAACTGGAGGGAAGAGACGGATTAATACCTTTCCCAAGGGTATTTGCGCGTAAGTGAATGCATGGAATTCGGCTGGAATTCGAACTCGGCTCCCCGATTCCTCGTTCCGAGTCGATATCCACTGCACCACGAGAAATTTAAAAAATACTTTCTCTACACAGTAAATCAAAAAGAAGGTGTTTTGTAAGTACCTATGGACGGTAATGGTTATATCCCAATCCTTATATAATACGTTGGACTCTATTGAAAGAGAGTGGTGTTTTTGTTACTGTTTAGCAGTATTCTACTAGTAATTGTTATTTACGTCATGCAGCTTGCGAGTCTTGTATTTGACGATATTATAATTGTTACTGTTTATTTCTCACCTCCATTGTGGGTTATTGCTCACTCAGTAACCTTTTAGGTTACAACATATATATATATATATATATATATATATATATATATATATCACACCCTGAATGAGAAGTCTGGAAGAAAGGTAGACTTTGAAAAACAGTAGCCACTTTAACGTGTACGCATCGCTCATTCAGTAAAAATGAATTGGAACACTCTAGCTATTGTGCGCGTAATACGATATGCGCTATAACGACTCCCTTCTTCCACCGAACGCCCCCGTGGCCCTGGGGTAGAGTTGCCGACTGACGCCAATTCGGTCGGGTTTCGAGCCTGCGTTATGTATCAATCGGAGTCTAACTGTACTGATGAACTGTAATACGGCGAAACAGATCTGTCTGCGGATGATATTTTATATATATATATATATATATAGACTCCGATAGCTTTTTTACCCAGGATGGAAACCCGACCGTAATGGCGTCGGTCGACGACTCTACCCCTATATATATATATATATATATATATATATATATATATATATATATATATATATATATATTTATAAGCATATACTGTTAAATATAAGAGACAATGAATATCTATCATGTTTAATTATGAGCCGTTCTAAACATCGTATTTTGAAAATAAAGACTAAATTTCTCCAACATTTAGATATTTTAATAAAGTTGGTTCTATGATTAGAACGGCTCATGATTAAACATAATAGACACTGTCTCTTATATGTAACAGTATATATTTAGAAAATTATCTGCTGCCTCGATACACAATATATATATATTTAAAATCTTTTAAAATGTACTCCGAACTAAGCAATTATGTGTATTATGAGAAGTTTCCGATGGGGATAAATTATGGTAAGTATGACAAATATCCCTCACAATGAAATCTTATTCCGAAATATGATAACCAATAACACTCTCGGACAATAGATAGACAACTATGGTTTCAGTATAGGCTTTTTATCTTAACGTAGTTCAATTTTTACGGTACTTGCGTTCTGTATTTGTTTTGTAAAAATGTGAAACTTAGGTGATTTACCAGTGACACATGAAAATGTTGGGGCAATGTCTCTGAAACGGTCTCAGCTCTATATTGAATATTCAGTGGCTAATGTACGTGAAATACACTAATGCCCTTCAACGAAGTGAGTCTACCAGTCTTATGTTTCTGGGACTGGGGAACGGGTTGAGATGAGTGTTTCATGTTGTCTAGACGAAGGACGATACGGTTTCTAAGTAGTTTCTATACAGTGAATTGTATCAAGGCAAAAGACCAGCGCACAAGCCGAAATTGAGACATAAAGAAGTTACGAGCACTCTGAAGAAATCATACTATGCAAATTGTTCGTAAAAAAAAATCTAATTCTAGATCGTTCAACGAAGGAAATGTGCTCCATGATAAAAGAGACGTTAAAAGGGATAGTGTTGCGCCAGAAATTCACCAGAATTATATTCGGAAAATATTCTCGTATGCATATGCCATTAGTTTCGTGGTGATACTCAAATTTAGTGGCACACTCCTTGGGCTTGTTATTAATTTAATGTTTCAGCATGTGAATTCGTAATCAATTTATATTTTAAATATCTCCATTTACCGTACGCGAAATCAAGAGCTTTTAAAACTATTATGTTTCATATGGAAATTAATCAAATTTTCTGGAATTTGCACAAATATAACATTTATATTACTGTCAAAACTTTAATTGTCACGTATATTCGGGTATCATGCAACTGCTGAAGACTTTCATTTGAAGCTAATTTTAAGGATGGTCGCATCATGCACAGAGATGTAAAGTTAGCGAATGTGCCCCCAGCAGTACGTACGCTAACTTTATATCTCGTGTATGATGTGACCCTTTGAAAATAAGCTTCAAAACTAGGTCTTCAAATGTTGCATGATACGCGAGTGTATACGGTAATTTTCATGTCCGACTCAGTAAGCAAAATGTCCATTTTTTGCTGCTAAATGAAATTATATTTTATTTAGAAATGTATACATTCATTAGCTGGATTCTGTGACAGCTGTCATATTAACGTACAATTTCGAAACGAAATTATAAAAATTGGCATTTTTTGTTTATTGATTCTCATGTGGAAGACGGTAAAAAAATTCTTCAAAATTTCGGCATATTGCAATTTTATAAGAAATCTAAAATTGTAATTCGAATGCCAAAATTATGTGCAACTTATAAAGAACTTAACCGGAGAAAAAATGTTTTATAATATAGTGAGCTTCCGTTATGGAAATTTCAAACGGATCGATGAGCCACAGTTAGGTAGATCTTGAGAGCAGTTAATGAAGAAATGTCAGATAGTCTACATCATATGTAATTGAGAAAAGTCAGTACGCACAGATTATACAAAAATATTTTAAATCTTTTGAATCAACAATACCATGTTAGTTATTTGAATCTGAACATTTGATATGAGTTCGACTACAGAACTGTATTCCCCTTTAAAAGTTTTAAAACAAGTTGAGATTGATGATGAATATTGAATAATTTACAACAACAAACATAGCAAGTTGTAGCATTATCAAAATTTAGTAATTACTAAGCGTAAACATGTTTGGTACTCACATACAGATAAATATATGTACATTCTGTGTTACCGACTGTGAAAAACAAAACTGGATCCGATAATGGAAAGTTCAATTAGAACAACTGAAGGCAGTCACTGCGTAAATGTGTCCTGATTTAACGAGAAAAAATTACGGGATATCTTTTATATTTTGCTTCAATGTTCTTTTGCGACTATAACAATTATTACCACTTGTGTTTACATAACAAAGCAGTAATATTAATTTTCTTACTAATTTTTTGTAGTTAAGAGAATTCTCTTTGAATCTGTATGTTACAGACACATCTTAATGAATAAAATACTTTTAAGATGAATGCAAAAGATAAAATCGTATGCCCAGAGCGTAGTTTCTCGGCACAGTTAAACTCTAGTTCAACATATTATCGAAGAGCATTGCGTTCGTTTTCGACGAAATGCAAATGTGTGAATTCATGACTTCTCCAAACTTCAATCTAGAGGTTAATAGCAGAAGTCTCTAGATTTGGTTGGCTTCTAAAGGAAGTATGACTCCGAATATACGACTGTCTGATCATTGAGTTAGCAACTCCATATAAGATCCCAGTAGCTAAACAAAATCCACAACTTAAATGCAGAGGGTGAAGAAGCTACTTGATTCAAATACCCACATATTCATCACCAGTTCCTTAATCCGGTGTGACTGAACGGTGGATGTGCAGCTGAGCACGTTAACCGTTCCCTCTAAATATCTAGTCTCAAAACCGGAGGAATTTTCATTACTTCATAGTGCATCTGCGGTAGTTAGACCTGATCAAATTTACACGTCTCTATGTTAGATTAGAACCGATATCCTCCAATTTTAAGGGTCGCTTTGGTGTAATATATTACCTTGAACGGCGGAGGAAATTAATTGAGAGATACATTCAGCTGTAGATAAGGTCAACAAAAGTGAAAGGAGATCGGCGGGTCGGGTGTGATTGATATATACATCTGGCCGGAGATAAAGTCAACAAAATAAAAACACAGAGAATCAAAAATGCCTGGGTGAAGAGGCGTGACCATTTGGATCGCATAGGAGTTTTAAGATTATATAAAGTCTAGAATTTGGGGTAAAGAAAAAAAAGTCTCCCGCTGGATTACGACTCCCGACAACTCCTTTGTCTGCTCACCGTCAAAGAAGAAAAATAGAAGATTATATTCTTATATATATATATATATACATTTTTTTCGTTTATCAGAAGTAGTATATAACATTGGTTGTGGAAAATTAACCGTTGATTTATTAAACGAAATCTTCCCCGTCAGCTGTTGTCTTCAGACTAGGAAGCTCTTCCCACAGGGATGCTGTGTCATGATCGCACTGACTAACCTTTTGGTCGTTCAGTAAATATATTGATTAATCAACAGATTTTCAATTGAAATCTTACACTAACAGGATATTATTGTAATGATATATTAATTTGACGAAAAACATAGTTATTCTTCCCCAATTGTATCTTGAATTTCGGGCATTTGAACAATTTCTTTCGCTCACTGCAATAAGAAGTATGTCAAAGATTACTAAGGACTTAACGTTTTTTTTGCCTTGTGCCTTAAGTCTGAAGATAGTTTATTTTTCATGGACTTGTTATCTATTATCCATTCAAGTTTTAGCGCATGCAATTTATTTTATATTATCATAAAATAAAATCGCTGTCTCGATTCAATTTATTTCTACAGCTCACTTACATTGGAAGAAGAAGTACTTTCACTGGAAATTAAAAAGAACAATATCACGTTCAATTTTTTTTATACTCGCTCGTCGAAATTATTCTTTGGAAGGCAACTCACGTGCGCCGTTGACAGAAATTATCGTCCATCAAAAAATGACAAAGAATAAATTATTAATTTTTCGAAGTTATAACTCTTTCCAAAATTCCACAGTCGAATCTAAATTTCTTTCCCTTCATGCCAAATGAAGATCGAAATTTCTTTTCACTTACGGTACATATTTATTCATTCAAAACAACGAGAGGAACTTCTTTATATTTTTGTCTCTCTTTTCTTTTAGTAGTCTTGTCGACTTTCTATTCAAGTCGCTATTTCATTCTAATCTTTTTTACGGGACTTTTTTTGATAGCGTTTCATTTCATTTTTATCAATTAATAATTTCCAGAAGCGAAGGTATTGCAACTTTTAAAAAAAGACAAAACTAAACCTATTATTGACGATTTAATTTCCTATTCTGATCAGAGCTTTTCAAAAATGCAAAATACTCACGCACTTGAAGATATTAAACGGTATTGCTTACGAGATATTTAAAAAAAATGAAAATGAACTAAGATTCATTCCGATTTTATGAGTTATTTTCTGTCGGCAGTAAGATGACTTCGGGTTTCTCGTGATCAAGTTTCCATCACGGTGATTGAATTGTCAAAAATAGAGATTCAAAAAAGTACATCATTAAACCAAATCCATCTAAAATATTGAAGCGTGCAGAAAGTAATTCACTTCTATGAATTATGAATGAACTATCCAAGGAATAATCATGGTTGAGAGGTAGAAAAATACTTCCAGAAATATTTAATCATATCTTCAATCCGGAGTATATCATATAATGCGTTTCAGAATTTATTTTAAAAAGTGAAAAAATGGATCACTAACTAGCCTTCAACATAGAACCAATCACAGCCGTCTACAATCTGCAATAGTCATGTCGCCATTCCTTTTTGAATTTCATTAGTACTTATGATGAAAAATAGGATTTGCAGGTTAATAGAAAACAAAAAATAGTATTTATCGGAAATTAAGAAAACAGTGGTAATAGGAAAATGAAGACCTCTCATAATTATTTGTTTCGTGTCTGGGTGAATATTAAATGTGTCGTCGATTACGAGCTAGATAAACATAGAATAATCGACTGATTTTTACGGTTTATCAACAATTTGTGGGTTATTTAAAGGTTAAACATATTTTGGATACTAAGATTAATCTCTTTTTCTTTCGAGTGAATACTGAATACAGAAAACTGCATATTGTATATGAATAACAATATTCCTTCCAGAAAACAAGTAATCCTTAGCTCGTGGAGTCTAGGCTCGGTCTAGGGACTAAAACTCGCCTGATAAAAACAGATAACAAATAGAACTCACAATAGTCAATAATGTTCTGTTTGTGTGCAGAGTGCAACTACGTCAGAGGTTTGTGTTTGGACAAAGACACGACTGAAAAATAGACAAGCTCTGAGTCTTCGGTCAGAGTTAGACTCAGTCGGTATTCGGTCTACGGACTGTGGCATGCCTGAGAGAAACAGATATAGAAAAATAGTAAAAATAGCGTATGCTGGGGTTTGGGTAAATTTTGGACAATTAAAGGAGAGTACTCACCCGGTTTTCTCATGTTAAACCTAATCCGTGTTACATTTCGTCTGAGTGGGGAGACTTGAGGTAGATAATCAAATTTAGGAGTCAGTCAAGACCTTTGTCTTCGGTCAGAGAACGACTCATTCAGGGATCTGTCTACGAACCGAGACACGATTGATAAAAATAAACAAGCATACTGCGCCCATCCCACGCGTATGGTGGCTGCGTAAATTTTGACCCTTGCAACGAGTGTACGCATTCGTGTTCCCACATTAAACCTAACTCTGTTTCATATAACTTCTCATTGAGGCGACTTTGGATAAATATCCAGATTTCCGAGACGGCTCGCAGTTGTTAAGCTCTCTGTCCGAAGACAGAGAACCAGTCACTGACAAAACATAGACAATGAAAATGCCCAATCTCGCAGTTGTAAATTATAAGCCTTGGCGCGATGGTACAGGCTCGGGATACCCTTATTAAACCTTGTGTTGCATACCGACTCAGTGGGGAAAATTTGGATAAATACTTAGAGTTCAGTGATAAATAAAAACTGCCCGATCTCAGGGTTGAGGTGGCTTGGTAAATTCTTACACACGGGCAGTGTGTACCCACTTGCGTTTCTCCATATTAAATCCATCCTTGTGTCCTATCCTCTCTCAGTGTGGAGACTTAAATTAAAACATGGCGTTCCGCTATTTCAGACAAGCAGTGTGTATTCGGACAGATTAAGACTCTGTGGAGGTTCTGTATACGGACGAAGCCTCGACTAAAAAATATGAACAATGGAATGTGCCCCATCTCACGTTTGCGGGGCTGGGTAAATCTTGAGCCTTTGTTCCAGTGTACAAATTCTGTTTCCCCACGTTAAACACGACCTTGTATCACATCCTGTCTAGGTGTTGTGATTTTGGGTAAATATAAAGAGATCCGCGAGAGCTTGTGATTATCAGTCTCTCATTGTTCAGGCTGAGTACGACATTAGTCTTCAAACAGTAAGGGAGATGATTAATATTTATTGAATTGGCCATGTATCATACATAACATAACTCCATACAACTTAGGATTATAAGCTATCAACAGAAGGTTAGAGAGTGAAATGTCTAGAAAAAAGTATGTTGTATGGTTAAATAGAAATTTATTAAGAGAAAAGAATAACATGAATTAGTAGAAGTTAATGTTCAATGAGATCTGTACTAAGAAGTTAAGAATATCAAGAATTTTTTAGTAGTCCTGGCAAAAATGGTTTTATGTGTACGTAGGGAGGAACGTATGTATGTTTGTATGTATGTATGAGCGTTTATTGTTGGGTAGGATTGTCGTTGATGTTATCGCTCAGGATAAATGTTGAATAAGAAGGAGGTGAGAGGTGAAAGAGAAATATAGAGACAATAAGAGCGATTGCTTGACGTTTGTCAAGAGTACGTGTTAATTACCCTCCTCATGTTTTCTCTCTGGCGACGGTCAAGCTTGCTTCGTCTTTTATTTCATTTGTTGCTCATTTGGGAATTCACTCCCGGATGTGATACTGGTCTTTCTATTTTGTTTTACATGTTTCCTCGTTTTCTATTGGCCGAAACACATTTCGTATCGAGGTGTAAAATATGGCGTGTTTGTGTGTGCTAAGCAAAGGTTTTTTTTACATTCGAGTAAATTCGTTTATTTCTAACAAAATCAAGCATTTGAATTTTTAAATATAAAACTTGTTTTGTTCACTACAGTCTCGTATCTCTACGGACGGAGATTCGGCTACGAAAATAGTCAATACAATGTGATCGACGCTGTCGTTGTGGCGGCTGGGTAAATTTGACACTTACCCCGAGTGTCCGCGCTGGGTTTTCTCACGTTAAATCCGACCATGTATCACATTCCGTATGAATGGGGAGACTTTTTGGTACATTTCCCGGGTTCCAAGAAAGTTCTGATAGAGTGTTCTTTAGAGTAGCATTAGAGTTAATCGTTACATAATATAAAAGTAAGTTGTTGAATATAACACTTTCTATTTTCGACAGATATCAAAATAGTCTCCCCACCCTTGTAGGTAATTATTTGCCACCAAACAATATCGCAATCATTGTTTGCATAGAAATTGTTAAGAGGAACACCATTCCTTAATTCCAGCTGTTCCTAGCCTTCATGAGTAAAACTCCTGTTTAAATGTTATCTCTACATCTTCCTATAAACTGATCTTTTTACTCTGTAATATGTTTTCGGAGCTACTCCTCCGCTTTGTTTAGACAATGGGATCAGTAGGTGATTTTTTTCTGCATTGTTATTAACTACATAATTTGCTACTGACTGGTTTTTAATGGAAAAATTTCATACGAGACAATATATTTAGAAACAGAATGCCTAAATTTCTTCGAATGTAGAATCGAAAAACTGTCCTCGTTGGTATTCAATCGTTGAAAATAAAGATGATTACATTTCTGACAATTAACATTTATTTTATATGTAACATATATTATTTTTGTATCCTTACATTTAAAACGTAATTAATTTTTGAATATCCCATTATTTGCAAAATATCGGAATTATTTGCATGGGCATAACTTTGATACTTTTTAGTGGCTTATAATTTATAAATTTATGTATGGATTTTATAATTGTTTTCTATGTATCATTATTATTAACATCAGCGTGTCTACACGTAGATAAGCTAAGAAATAGTTGGGAATACTTGATGAATAAAAACAGTCTAGTTTTATTTCGCCGATTATCACAAACTTCAAAATCTATGTAAAAAAACAGACCAATATCTTCATAATTAAACACTGTTTTATATAAATATTAAAAGCCATTTCTAGAACAGTTTCCCATTCCGTGATTTTGGTTAAGTTTTCATTTCACCAAGCATCTTCAGAACAACTAAAGATTAGGCAGACAAGGACTTACCAACAGTAATCAGCGTTCTAGTTGAGCTGAACGTAAGTGCATGCACCTTAAGAATGCATTTTAAGAAAATATGATTCGCATTTGAAGCATTCAAACGACTTGTGGCCAAAAGTGTTTCGAACTACCAGGATATACTTCTATTATAATTCTCGAAAATTGAGTGACAGTATTGATTTTTCTATTCTCCAGTAACTCACCAGTTCGTGACTACTGGAATGATCCGTTGATAGTCACTCTACCATATGTGCAGTGTTCGTGATTCGCTCGCCTGATTGCATGGTGAGGGTGCAGAAGTAGCTCGCTTTGGTTTGGAAACTTTGGTTTGACTTTTCCTGTTAGTTTCACCAGCCTGCTCGTCCGTGTTGGCTTAAGGTAAACTGGAAGAGGCCGTTATAACCCGATATCATGGAAAGGTATAGACACATGAAAGCTTAGTGAAATCTCTCCTGGTTTTGCATAATTTTGGTTAACTCGTGCCAAATACCCCTTGAATTTATCTCCTCACGAAATGCTTTTATATCGAAGATTTCCTTTCGTCTTGATACTCTATGGATATATCATTCAATTTTAGATATGTTTTTATCAGTAAAGCAACGGTTGTTGGTATCAGTTTTCCATCTTTTCCCAGGCTAATGAGTTATGCCACTTAAGCTTGCGTCACGACATAGCAGCGCATGCGCAGACACACATACACGCATACGCGCACACATACACATACGAAGTATAACAAAAAAGTCGGGACTGTTGCTATGGTAACGAAGAAAGTGCGCAAAGTGAAGCCGCTTGTTACACATTGACCTGAAATTCTGTCGGACATAAACATGAAGTTATACCGATCTCTTTCACTTCCGTTTTTTTTATGGTGCTATAAAATGAAAACTCCAACGAATATCAATTCAGTATTTAATCTCCTTCGAAGTATTTCATTTCTGAAGCCACACAATTTATGCAGCGCCGTTTCCATTGAGAGACGCATTCCTGGAAACTGAAAATGGTGTTGAGATGCATGAGAAATATCTTATTTGCATATGTCCCCAGTGTTAAACTAGCCACCACATTCTTGGGATCACAGAGCCATGAAATACCTGTCATACTTGGTGAAAAAAGGAAACACGAAATATGAATAATCAATCTATAACAATTATTGTATAACATATTAACAGCAAGCACACAGATTTAGAATTAATGCTTCCAGAATAAAATTGAATCCATGTTTTAAAAAAGTTAGCCGGTTCTATTTGCGAAGCTGGGGTCAAAAATATATTGTTACGAATTTATTCGAAGATAGTCAGCGTTGCCTCATTTAGACCAAGAATGAATCTCTGATGGTGCGTAACTATATATATATATATATATATATATATATATATGTATCGAAAAGGATAAGCAAATAGGTAAATACCAAAAATAAAGGCTTTGTTTTTCACTGTTGCTGATGAAGCGAGAATTTCCTCGCTGAAATGGCCATCTAATGGATTTAAATTTCTAAATCTTTGTTTACTTTCATATATATATATATTCTCGCTTCATCAACAACGGTGGAAAACAAAGCCTTTATTTTTGGTATTTATCTATTTACTTAACCTTTTCGATATATATATATATATATTGAACAATATGCTAAAAGTCTACCTTCGAGTTCATTTCATAACAAGTGAAAAAATATCAATTGAACAATGTGTCTATATGAACAAGACAATATGAAAATCTCGTTTGATTAACAATTTTATTAATAACAGAAGAAAGCAATGAAACAACCATGTAACCCAAAATTGCGTAGATAATTAAAATGAACTCTAGTCACAGCGTCTAACTGTGCCGAATAAACAAATATAGGATAACAGATCATTGAGCCCTTGATATATTTTTATGTAATGATGCATGTATTGCATACTTTGGTATTATCTAGATGTATGGTGAAATATTGCGAGGCATGTGAAGTTATTTGCGTATAATTTCTTTTTTTCTTCCTTTCCTTTCTTTATTTCTCATTTTATACTTTCGGAATTATATCTTGTGTATAATTCTGTCTGTGAGCTTTCATTCCTTTTATATTTGGTTCTGCCCAAGTGTCTCTCCTGACTTTTCATGAAGCATGTATTGTTAATTGCTTGAGTTGCTTTCGGAAAGACAATCTTTTGAAAACAAATTTGTTTTATTTATCATAGACAATGAATATTTTTTACGTGAACTGCCATCCTTCGACCCTTTTTTTTTTGTGGTTGGATTACCATATTCTTCTAACTCCTCATTGTGGTAGATATTTCCTCATATAGATTGTCAAAACGTCCGAACGATTTCACTTCATCTCTGCAAGTGCTTATATTTTATTTTCCCTGGTAGTCGCTCTTTTTTACACTAACTTTATGCCTTCAGGGTGGCTGTAGACGTTTAATGAGTGTTAGTCACAGCTTTTGAATTTTCGTATTCTGACCATTTGCTTAGCTTAGGCTACTGCTGATTGTCTCAATTCACGACTATGCATAGCATCTTTATCCATGTTTGCTATGGAAGAGATAAAGGGTGCGAAAAATATATATGTGATGTTTCTCAGGATTTTAGTGCTTATTCAAGTGCTTATTCAAGTGCTTATTCAAGTGCTTATTCAAGTGCTTATTCAAAAACTCGAATATGTCGTTGCAGTGGAGAGTAAGTTAAAAATGCGAAGTAAGTATTGGTTTTTGTTAAACGAGATACGATTGGTCATTTTTACCAATAAACGTGAAAAATGTATGTACAATTGAAAGAACGGAGCGGGCGTTATCCATGGCTGTAATGTGATGTGACTTTGTGACGCAGAAGAAGTCTCTGAAACGCTGTAAAAAAAGAGCTTATAGCATACGATAAAGTAAGAGTTACACAAATGGCTTAATTTTTGTTGAAATACAACTAAGCGAATTGGAGAAATATACGATCGTAAAAAGCAACATTTTGCATTAAGTTTTGCCGCAGCCTGTATGTCAATGAAAAGTTTTGTTTGCATCAAACCTTGATCTATCAGTGACTCGACTTTGGTTGAGTTTGACTGAAGCGTCTTGGTGAAATGCATAAAAGTACGCAAAAGGCCAGCCGAAATTATGTTTGTCGTTGAGTTTTGACGAACCCTGTACATTGATTAGAAATTTTTTGTGCACATCGAAGGTTTGCATTGTTTTTATTTCAATGTTTTTTTTTAAATATCACTCGAAGAAAAACAACTAATTTCTGAAACATAATTTTTTGTCAGATATAAACGTTTTATAAAGATATTGCAATATATATAATATATATATATATAGGATGTGGTTTCCGCCTTTCTCTTTTCCAGTCTTTCCACTTTTCTCTTTTGTTAATTTTTTTCTTTCAATTGGTGTAGATAGACTGAACTATCGCCCGGTTCCCACTCCACCCACGTCTATTGAACAGGTGTAGAGGCTCATCCCTTGTTCCCTGTTTAGAATGCGGTTTCCGGCTTTCTCTTTTCCAATCTTTTCACTTTCTTTTATTTTATGTTTTTTTTTCAATTGGAGTAGATAGACTGAACTATCGCCCGGTTCACACTCCACCCACGTCTATTGAACAGGTGTAGAGGCTCATCCCTTGTTCCCTGCTTAGGACGTGGTTTTCGGTTTTCTCTTTTCCAATTTATTCACTCTCACGTAGCCCGCTGCACACCTGTGGCCGTACCACCTTGCTTGGAGTGATGTGATTAAAATATATATATATATATATATGTGTGTGTGTGTGTGTGTGTGTGTGTGTGTGTGTGTGTGTGTAAAATAAACCAAAAATTTTGATACTTAAATCCGTTGAATAGACATTTCTACGAGGAAATCCTCGTTTCTTCAGCAACGGAGAAACGAAAATTGAATGTGAGTAAATATTTTCCTTTCGCCGTTGATGATGATGCGAGGATTTCCTCGTAGAAATGGCTATTTAACGGATTTTTTTTATATTTGGCTCTGTAAATAAAATATAATATTTGCATCGAGACCTCCACCTTGATCAATTTTAACATTAATAAAATTAATATTAATTAAGATCGGGTTTTTGGGATTTACCTATCTTATCATCCTTTTAAATTTTATATATATATATATATATATATATATATATATATATATATATATATATATATATATTAAGTTAAAGTGACAAATTCTTTGCAATAAAATATAAACACTGTATCTCCACCGCTATATTGAGCATTTTAAGATAAAAAAAAAACCTGCTTGCCAATATCACTTTTATCGGTAAAACTACTGAAAAACGGCAAACTTGTCACTAACATTACCATAACGCAACACTATATATATTTTAATTTCGGAGTAGTAACTTCCTAATGCTACCCAAACTATCCAGTAAAGTTTCACTTCATTGAAACTTTTCTGGCAAAACTTTTGAGGTCTCTCAACGTCTTGAAATATTTTTCATTTCAAATGAGATTTTATAAAGACAAAAAGACGCAGTATGGCGAGATATGGTGACTTTCGGGAATATAGTCAAAAACTACTGCACAAGACATGATTCTGCATCCATGTTCTTGGTGAGACAACTAATCGCTACTCACTTTCCTTTCAAGCTCCGCTATGAACAAAAGAATCGTGTAAGAATATTATAACTTAATGCGCTTGCGCGGCAGTTTTCACGTTTGATCTGCATCGTGAAGATTTACGAGCCGTGCTTTAGCTCGGTTAACAAAGAAAAACTATTTATGCATTTGATCAGAAATTAAAAATGCACATTTATATTCTTTCTCATTGTTAATGTAATTTCCTTTGATGACTGACATGATCATGTCTCTACAGTTGTTTTCTATGCAACGTAATGATGCTAAATTTTATAGTACGCAATCAGTTAAAGTGACATACATGATACATGCTTGGCCGATCAGGTTTTAAAAAAACGTGACTAACAGGGCAGAATATTTTTTCGCGATCGTTTCCCGTTATATTCTGCGGTAGACTGGTTGCCAACGAAAGACTATAAAATTCAATCTGTTCTTCTATTTAACCCATAACTGTAGAAAGAAGAATCAGACTAATGCCTTTTGCGTGGAATGAATACAACTTTAACTAGAATTCGAACACGGATTGTTCCGAACCGATGTACAGTGCACCACAAAGTACACAATACGGCAAAACATGTAAAATCCTTGTAAATGGTTACTCTTTTCATTTTTATTTTATTCTTCCTGTTCTTCTTCCTGCTTCTTCTTCCGCTTCTTCTTTTTCTTCTTCTTCTTCTTCTTCTATTCCTTCTCCTTCTCTTCTTTTCTTTCTTTTACTCTTTTTCTTCTTTATGTTCTTCTTTTTCTTTTTCTTCTTCTTCCTTCTCCTCATCCTCCTATTTTTCTTCTTCCTATATGTTATGCGTGTCTTCAGGTCATAGGCCTTCAGCTATCTCTGCAAGTTTATCTCTCATATTGGCTCTTAGTAGTGTCTCTCCCTTTGCTAAGTTCACATCTATCTCTTCCGCCATCCATTCACACAAGCTCGTCAGTTAAACTGTTTTCCAAGCTTTCATTCTTCAGTATATTTTCAAGTAAATTCTAGCCTCATTTTCTTGGTTTTGAGTATAAGAGCTCTTCCTGTCAGTCTTACTTAAAACTTCAGTTTTTCTTTCTCGCTCTGTCCAAGGAATTTTACTCTCTTTTTGTAGAACCCTGTTTCTGCTAGTGGTACTTATTTTTCTTCCTCCTTAAAGAAACTGTTCAACATTCACTACCTCATAAGAGGAGGAATGGCTAATAGCAATCCAGCTCTTGTTTACCGTACTTCTAACGGAATCTACTCGATTCTGAGCTCCTTGCTTAGAGTTGGAAAGACTTTTCTCTAGTGCAATGCCTGTTGAAATCTTGGTATCGTCTTGTCTATCCTCTTTTAAAAGGTTTCCAAGACATTTGACACCATAGATAGCTTTAACTGAGTACATTAATGATCTCCCCGACGCCATTAGATCCCAAGTTGTCATGTATGCCGATGACACAACAATCTACTCTCGCATCGATCAAAAACCAGGTGTGGACGACAAAGCGAACCTCTCTGCCGTACTTGAAAGGACCTCCAATTCGTAGTGGCCTGGGGTAGGAAATGGCTAGTAAATTTCAATGCTTCTAAAACGAAGCCGTTATCAACTTACCACCATAGACAATCGCATCAACATCCCATTAGCATGGGACAGACTAGCCTCCCAGAGAGTAAAATACTACGCCTCCTTGGCCTTACACTTTCGGCGGACCTCAAATGGAATGACTATATCGAATCCATTGCCAAATGTGCTGCAATGAAAGTCGGCTCTCTGTGTAGGGACGGAAAGTTTTTCCCACCAGAATCTATTCTGCACATATACAAATCTACCATCCGCCGGTGTATTGAATATTGCTGCCATACCTGATCGGGTGCCCCTGCTGCTCTCCTTGGGCTTCTTGACAAAATACAAAGGAGGATCTGTAACGTGGTTGATACTGCCTTGGCAGACCGGCTGCAACCACTCTCTCCCCGGCGTGATGTGGCTTCCCTGTGCCTCTTCTACAAGTATTTTCATGGCTTCTGCTCCGATGAGCTTAGATCACTGGTGCCGCCTAAGCAGGAATTTACACGAGATACTAGATTAGCAACTAGGTCACACTCTTTTACAGTTAAACAGATAAGATGTAACCGTAAATTCTACTCGAAAAGCTTCTTTTCTCGCGCTTCCCGCCTGTGGAACTCCCTTCCATAAGTTTGCTTTCCCGACAGCTACAATCTCCAGGTGTTTAAACGTAGGGTCAATAGACACCTCCTATCATCCTAACTCCCAATTATTCTCAGAACACTCTCATCTACCGAACCCTCATTCTCGGTATCCTTACCCGCCTATCACCCACACACTGACATTTCCTATATTTAACCATCCTTTCTCCACTCTATGTAGCCCCCTGCGCAGTAGTGGCAGTGACATGCCTTGCTCGGGTGAAACGCTTATAAAAAAAAAACATAATGATTTTTATATCTAATTCGTAACTAGCATCATTGGATACTTCGCTTGCTGATGACAACACTTTACCTCTTCTTACATTAGATGGATAAACTTTTATATCGCTTTTTTATTATACTATCCAGGAGGTCTTTCAGTTCCCTTCTTGTCTTGGCAATAAACAGTGTCATCTGCCTTTCTTATATTGTTATGGTTATGTCCACTGATAATAAATCCTTCTAGGATCTCAACTTTTATTAAGATAGCTTTTTTGAAGAGGCATCATTTCTCACTTCTATTTCCGTTTTTAACGCTACTTCTACCCGAATGCTGGCGATTTGCTCCCGGTATTAGTTCTAGTTCATTTTAATATATTTTCAAAATGTTGTGGAGTTGTTGTGGCGAATCTTCACTGCAAAGTTGTAGTGGCCGGATAGTGCCGGAAGTAAGACACGGAAAACAGAAAGTGGGTTCAAAACAGTGTATTAGTATAACAAGACTATAGATAGAAAGTAGAGTATCAGTAAATCGAAATAAGTAAGTCCGAAAGGTACATTTACGCTGCTTGTTGCCTGAATCGTAGATGGCTTTAACTGCGTACTTAACTCCCTACTAGCTGTACTAGCTGCGTTCTCCGGAAATCACGCAGGTAAATATACATAACAAGAGGAAGAGTCCATTCCTCGTTAATGAACCGAATTCCTCCATCAGTTCAAATAAATCCTTCTGCCGTACAAACTTTATAAAATTCAAAACAAATATTTTAAAATTCGTACTTTTAAAAAATTGTAACTTAGGTTTTATTCATATATTGCTGCTATTTAAGCAAATCAGATTAAAAATTGTTTTGTATTTCTTTTTTACATTTAAAGAAATCACGTTGTGTGAGGATGTTTATTTTGGCTTTCGTAAGTGAACAGTTTACCCAGAATGTAGATAGTAATGCAGACACTACGTTAAAGGAACATTTACTTAAAATCTGAGGTAAATTTCATTCTTGGAAAAAATTACTCATCTTGTGAGTGATTTCCTGTTGCTATTTTTGTTGTTGTTGTTGTTGTTCTTCTTCTTCTTCTTCTTCGTAGTAGTAGTAGTAGTAGTAGTCGTCACATCATAGGTAACTTGTTTCTGGATAAGTGGGTGTACTCGTAGCATAGATAAAAGTAAAATCAGCCTGCAGAATTCAAGTTCCGACTGAATCCGTTACATTCGCTTTCATAAAAATATCCTTTGCAACTTCTACCCATCTATTCTTCCTCGAGATATGTGCAAATTGAGCGTTCAGTGGTGAAGAAAAACTTTAAAAGAAAAACCAGCTCTGCATGCGGGTGACTACACCACCCCGTAAAAAAAATACTGGCTACAGAAACCAGAGTATTGACATCTATGGCCGTGAGACTGCAGGACTTCTATGATGGGGCTGTGGTCCTGTTATCCAGAAGGAAGAATAATGAAACTCACGAAGTTTTTTTTTTAACAACATACAAAAGACTGTAAAATAGATACCAATATCTCTATTAAGCTGTTTTACATTTTCTACCGATTTTTTCTGTAGAACCTTTAGCGGATGTGACTTTTATATGTTACAAAATGATAAGGATGTTCTAAGATGTTAACCTGCTAGCAACAAACCATGAGCATGAAATTTTTACAGTAAAGGATTGCCATTGTCGAGGTTTTCTATATAAGAGCAAAATGGTGCGACTTGTCTCGAGGGAAGCAAATTCTTTAAAGAATCAACACACCTTCCGTTTCTAGATTCTTTAGTGATACGAGACAGAAGCATCCACATAATTTCTTTTAACCATCGTCTTCATAGTATCGATCCTACCACATGTGTTCCTCTTGTATAATAAAGCGAATAAGAAAAACTTGTTTCTTGTTTATAGAGACTATGATGCAGTGTCGACATAAATCTTAACATATTTAAAAAAATTCTAATAATTTTAAAATCTGTATTATGCTATTACAAGTATTATTATTATCATTTGTAGTAAGTGAAAACTTTTCACATATCTTAACGTGTTCATATAATTCGTGACGTTTTCTTTAAATATAATCTGTTGAGTCAAGAATTAGTTATTGGTTTGAAAGTTTGGTTTAGGTCAATTCGACATTTCCATTGACGCCCACATATAATGAAACCAGCGCTCCGGGATAATTTACCAGTTTGAGATATTTTAAAAATTATATTCAGTGGAAACTATTGAATGTCTTCCTGAATTTGCTTTTGCAATATTTCCGATTGAAAAATCTTGAAGAAATACATTGCGTGCATCAAGCGGTATTAGTTTCAATAATAATAATAATTGCATTTTCTCATTCGATATCAAAAAGGTTTTGCAGGAGATCAAGTGCTAACTTACTTTAATACCAAGTAGCTTTCACTTTACAGTTCCTAGTAGAGACATTTTAACATTTAATATGTACTCTAAATTGTGGGAAGTATCCGACGTATATTAGGAATCACATGGCAAAATAAAGTTCCCAAAATTTAGGTCCTTTCTCAGGCGGGTCTACCTACCACGTTCACACTCCTTAAACCACGCAGACTTTGCTGGATATGCCATGTCCATCGCATGCCACACGGTCACATTCCAAAAGATCTCCTGTATGGAGATCTGCCCTCTGAATGAAGAACAAACTGGGCTACCACAGCTCCGGTATCGTGACATCATAAAACGCGATATGAAAGCTGTGGGCATTAACACGGAGTCATGGTCTCCGGACCAAATGGAGAAGAACGCTGGCCCAACAGCTCAGATAAAGGGAGAGGCAGCTGACACAAGTCACCATGGAGAGGCGGTTTCTTAGAAAGCAAAATGACAGTTTCGACAGACCAGAAACAAAACATAACGACAAAGACTGTCACACCTGCATCGGTTTTCACAGTCACAGAAACCAGATGTTCCAGACAATCAGACAATTAGGATGCTACACATGGTCAACCTTGACGGACGGAGGCCTTCTACTAATCTGCAGTGAGATATGAAAAAAAAAAACAATGTAATAATAAAAAGGATCATTTAAAAAAAATAAAAGGGTGTTAAATTGTAAAATTAATCCTTTTATATATCATCGAATATTGAACAATTTCCACGAAGATGAAGAGGACACTTGAAGCAATACAAATGTATTGGCTTGACTGGAAATTCCATGCAAATTTATAATTGTTCATGTTCCAACACGTTAAACACGTCAAATATATCGACAGATATAATAGTAGGCTTACAGTTTCGATTACAGCAAATTATTTACTGATAAAAAATAAATTAAAATTACTTAATTCGTGTCAACTTTACATCCTTGTGAAAATGGAAGACTATAAACTGCATTTTTGACGTTTGTTTTATAATTTCGAAAAGGCAAAAATCCCTCGAAAGCACTAAAAAAGATATTTGATGTGAAAGGTGAAGTTGCTTCGGCTTACAGTAATATACGGAAGTAGTTAACAGAAGAGATCAATCTTTACTGCTACATAAGTTTTCATACTCGGAAAACTGTTATTAAGGTTACATGGCCCTTTGTTCGACAGTTAATCATACATAGAAATTCAAATTTTTAACAATAATACACGATTTCTTGTACGTTGAGTATTAAAATGTCGTCACTCACTCCAAAAAGCGACATGCAAAAGTTATGCATGCGTATCGACGGCATGCATGTTATTGTGCCTAGCAATAAGCCTGAAAATTTCCGCCATAATGTACCAACCTATGAATACTAATATGAGAAGTATTTACGTATATAGTTAAAAAATGTGGGGGTGGAAAAGTTAGTGCATTTAAACCAACTCTGCCTATGTGCGTTGTGGCGCATTGGATATCGGTTCGGAACGAAAAATCGGGCAGCCGAGTTCGAATTCCAGCTGAATTCATTGCATTCACTTACGCGCAAATACTCTTGGAAAATGTATTAATCCGTCTATTCCTTCCAGTTATGGGTTAAATAATAGGACAGATTAGGTTCTATAGCCTTGGTCGGCAACCAATCTACCGCAGAAAGCAATGGCAACCTACTGCGGGATAATCTTCTGCCCCGTCAGTCATGTCTCTTTCGAGACATGATAGCCCCAAGCATGTATCCCGTATGGCACTTAACTAACTGTCTGACTACATATGAAAAATACAATGATTGATGAAATTTTCCTCAGATTCAAGAAGTTCACTCATACTTAAGGAAAGCTCGACACTGAATTTCATTCGTGAAAAATTATTTGCATTATGTATTTCAATTTGCATTGTGGAGCGGTGGAGCTCGGAACAAGAAATCGAACAGCCGAGTTGCTATCACTTACGCGCAAATAACCTTGGAAAATCTTTCGTTCTCATTCCAACTATGGGTTAAATAGCAGAACAAATTGGGTTCTATAGTTGGCAATCATTTTATCACAGAGAGTGATTGCAAAGTACTACGCAGTCAGACAAGTTTCTTTCAACATTTTATCTGCAGTATATTGGCCATCCGGTGGCAAATGTACACGAGTAACGCGATCAGTATACAAGTAGTGATAATCTGTTCAGCGTAGTTGCAATGGCGTGATCATGTGGTTAGAATGAAGGAAGGTACGATTCTTAATCAGCTTCTATACGGTGTAGCGGGTGAAGACAAAAAGCCTTAAAGTAGAAATAAATATTACTCCTCTATATAAAAACTACTGAAAAGTTGTAAGTTTAAAAATGTATTTTTGACAGTATTTATTTATTTCTATTATATATATATATATATATATATATATATATATATATATATATTTGATATTTCAGAATCCAGTATTTTCTTTCATTCTGCGTGAGTATGTGGAAAAATACTGGATTTTAAAATTACATACATACAGACTAGGGTTAAATAGGGACTTAGGTATTTTGAATCTTTATAAATATTTCAATAGTTAAACATTTTTGATACACTTAAAAAATTTTTCTTTAAAACAACATTTAAAAGTATTATTACATTTAGGTTTACATTTTTTTTAAATATCCAAAAACTCTATCACTTTTTACGTCACGTGATGTAAATATCTCGCGAAAGATGCTCCTCACGACGAACGTTCCTAGTTTAAATTTTAAAATCATTTGTTTCTGATGAAAGGCCAAGGCCGGTCTGAAATATCAAATATGTATATATATAATAGAAATAAATAAATACTGTCAAAAAATACATTTCTAAACTTACATATTTTCAGTAGTTTTTCCTATACATATTAAGACAGTAGACGTGGGAAATCATTAGGCTATATATATATATATATATATATATATATATATATATGTGTGTGTGTGTGTGTGTGTGTGTGTGTGTGTGTGTGTGAGTCTTTTGAGTTAAAAAAATATAATCCCAAAGGTTAGCTGGTAAATTCAAAAGGATCCTATTAATACTAGATATTAATGTAATATATAAAAGTTGTATATATCACGCCTTCCTTAGAATGAGTGATGTCAATTCGCTCAGCTAATGCTGGCTAGAAGCAATCGGATGTCTAACGGTACTGATGTGATGTGATACAGCGAAACATGACTGTCTGAGGATATATATATATATATATATATAGGTTATGATCTCCAACTGATGAGAAATCAGTCAAATTTCAATCCTGGCTTAAAATAAACGTTTATCTAGTCGCACTGATGAGCTGTGATGCTGCGAAACAGGCCTGTATGCGATTGATTATATATATGTATGACCAGCAAAATCCCCACAAAATGTTCATTTGATAAACAATAATTACTATACAAAATACCGCCAAAATAATTCCGGATGTAATTGTAGACTAACCATGTGATATTTTCTGGGTTATTAAAAAAATAGCAATCAAAACTTAACCATTCCCTCAAATTTAAGAAAAATATTTTTACGTGCCTGTATGAAATTATTTTATAACCACTTGTCCAAAATTCTATATGAAATTAGTTTTTGGACCCATTTGACGGATATGCTGCTTCTGTGGTTTCCAAAAAAAAAAATGGCGGCCAGTTTAAGTTACCTGTGCACCCACTTTGTCTTTTTCCTTTGCTGTGCTCTTTCAGGATGTAGACGATCATAGATTTCCATTTGGCTCTGTCTATTGTCGCTGTCAATATTTTTTCTCTTGGTATCTCTTCTAAGCCCCGATCCGCCATCTATTTGCTCAGACCTAACAATTACCTCTCACACTACTTTCCCCTGTCTCGCCTTCTCTTTAACCGACCTGTAAGTATTAAGTTCTCTAGGCCCTCCTTTCTCGTGACGTGTCCCAGGAATCTCATTTGTTTCTTCCTGATATTTAGTATGATTTTCTTCTTGTTTGCATCTTTTCCAAAATCTCATCGTTGCACACCTGCTCCGTCCACGGAATCGTCAGCATCCTTCTGTAAATCAACATTTCTGCTGCCTCAAGTCTCTACTTCATCTTTGATAAAATCCTCCAGCATTCACTTTCATACAGATGAACAGATATCACATAGTAATCCAGCACAGTTTTCTTTGTTTCTTACGAGATTTTCCTGTCTTTTAGCTTCTGAAATGCATCTTTGGCCATGCCAATGATTCTTTGGATTTCAATGTCACACTTTCCATCCTCTGTCAAAATATTTTCCGGGTATTTGAATTTTCTTTTTACTTGTTTTACACACACGCAAAAAATAGAAGAGATTGTCTAGCAGCTGCTGAGTAAGCTTTGGTCTACGCACTGACAAATATATTAGACTGATCGTCTATTCTATACGTCTTATACTGCGAACACTTAATTCTCTGATAAAACATATTTAACTGCAAGGAGAATTGAAGATTTTATCATTATTGTATACTTCTGAAAAAAAAATTATTTCAAGTGACGTTCTTCTTCTTTTCCTTCGGAAAATAACTTTTAAAAATTTAAATAAAAAGCTAAATGTTTGGAATCCCAACAATTAAATAACAACAAATCCTGAAACACACTGAAGTAGCAATTAAATTCACTCGTAAAAAAAAAAATAGCTATTTCTCTTGTAGGAAAATAGTGCGCAATGTTAAAAGAGGCATTGATTCAAAATGTGTTGCGCCGAAAAAAGTAAAAAAAACAAACCTGAAAATAGTTTTTTGTAGTAGATTGGAGTAGATAGACTAAACTATCGCCCGGTTCACACTCCACCCATGTCTATTGAACAGGTGTAGAGGCTCATCCCTTTTTCCCTGTTTAGGATGTGGTTTCCGGCTTTCTCTTTTGTAATCTTTTCACTTTTTTCTTTCTTCTTTTTTCCTCAATTGGAGTAGATAGACTAAACTATCGCCCGTTTCACACTCCACCCACGTCTATTGAACAGGTGTAGAGGCTCATGCCTTGTTCCCTGTTTAGGATTTGGTTCCCGGCTTTCTTTCTTTTCCAATCTTTTCATTCTTACGTAGCCCCCTGCGCTTCAGTGGCATTACCGCTTTGCTTGGGGTGATATGATTAAAAACAAAAGATCTTCTTCTTCTTCTTCGTGTCCCGTGTCTCTTATCGACGTAGGTGATCATGAACTTCCACTTGCTCTTATCCCATATCGTTTATAAAATTTCTCCTCTTGATATTTCTCCAAAAATCCATTCCACCAACCACTTGCCGAAGCGATCAAGTATGTCTCGCACTGCTTCTGTCTCTCTTACCCTCAAGCCGTTCTGTGTGTATTAGATTCTCTAAGCCTTCATTCCACATAACGTGCCCTAGAAACTTCAGCCATCTCTTCTTGACGCGAAATATAAGTTTCTTTTTCGGTTTCATCCTCTCTCTAATCTTGCTCTTCCTCACGTTTGGTCTATGGTATCCTCAGTATCCATCTGTAAACCGCATTTCTGTTGCTTCGAGTCTTTCCTTCATTGACCACCATTCGCTGTAATAAAGAAGGAGAGGTAACACATAACAGTCTAGTACTCTTTTCTTTGTTTCCACTGTCAGATCACAGTACCGCCACTATGCCGTCAGTTTGAACACTTCCCAGGTATTTAATATTCTGTAACCGTCTGATCTCAGTGTCCTTGGATTGCAGCTGGCATTTTGTGATTAAGAAAAAAGGTGGGTACAATATTTTATCTAATGTGTAATGAGTTTGGTCGTGCCAGTCTATGTAGGTTAACCCTAACAAACCATTTATGGAACCGCACACAGATACGTGTGATTCATTATATGCCATACGGAGTTTATGCTACAACTACTATACAAAATCGTCAAATCTGCACAAGACTATTTATGACTCTAGCCACAACGGAACTGCCAATATTTTTGGATGGAACAAGCGTTAGCATTGCTCGAAATCGTATCCCAACCATTATATCCATTCATATCAACAAACCGATACGACAAAAAGACGAAGAGATATAACCCGCGAGAAAATTGTAGGAAGAGAAGAAAATGTGATATACTTACAATGAAGATTATGAAAGACATTAACGCATTGTTGATGGAATATTCGTAATGCAAAACAATATTTCATAGTTTCTAATAAAGCGGGGAAAATGTATTATCACATGTTGGCATTAGGGCTGGTCAGGGTTTTGCCATTTGGTGTCTGTTCTACCCCAACCTATATCACCTTTAGAACTTGAAAACTTGAAATAATGAGAGTCCGGTTAAATATACCCAGTCAGACATTTTATGTGTCTGGAGTCCATTTGTTATGGCTACTTCAGCGGAGGCAACTGACAATAAACGACACAAAACACGAGAGTGACAAGCCATCTTGTTCCGCCAAGGCTCGGTTTTACTGTTCCGAGAGTCATGAAAGATTGTGGCCGTTTGTATGACATCTCTTTGTTTTCTCGGGTGCTGCTTAAAAAAAGAAACCGTAAAGGTCAATTCATTGCGAATGGGAACTCGTAAATGTCTAACAGGAGTTCACTATTTATTGATCATGCGAGCCTGATGGATCATATGTCCACTGACCGGGAAAATTTGATAGATTGTCCATCATCTACTAATGTTCTCGACTCAGTTTTCTCTCTCGTACATCCTTGAATATTGATCATTTTGGTTCTGATTTCATTGTCGATGTTACGCGATATTATTTTGAATGGCCCGAGGGAAGGTAATAGGACGTGTGCTTATATTTTATTTTTCCATGTTTGCCGCAGTAGCAACCGAATTTGTTCTATATTTCGCTCGGACACATCACAAATAATTAAAAGAGTGACGGGTTCCTGGAGGTTCTAAATGCAAACAAGTACCTCCCCATTTTCCAAATGATTTGGGATACGTGATTCCTGGGTTAATGGCTGCGGAGATGTAACTAATATTAACCCTCACTACTTGCAAATACGTGGGAGCGAATTAACTCGCCCTGTTGTCAGATTTGATGTTCCGACGGAAGAGATAATTAGCCTTTCTTTAGTGATGTGTTGTATTGCTTATTACTTTGTTTCAGCTAAATTTGGTGCATTTATTTACGGGCAAATACCCTTGAAAAATGTAGTTAATTGTATGGAAGTGAATCCTGGACGATCTCATCAAGGATGAAGGAGAAGTTTGAGGTAGCAAAAATGTGGTTTTACAGAAAGATAAGTTAAATGGAAGGATAGATTAAGTTCTATAGCCTAGGTTGGTAAACAGTCTACTGCAGTAAGCAATGACATCCTACTGCGAGAAAACCATTTCTAGACAGCCATGTCTCTTTCGAGACATGATCCTCCAAGCGTGTGTCACGTATGACACTGAATTGATTGACAGTTCAAAACTGAAGCATTGGTGAGATGTTGTACTGCATTTTTAATACTTTTTCTTCTTATTTAAAAAAAAATCTTGCTTCCACGAAGTTTTGAATTTCACGGTTGTTCCTTTTATTCATTGCTCGTGTAGAGATTTTAGCAAAATAACATAAACATTTGTTTGTAAGCATCTTATTAGGCGTCCTGAGATTTAAGGAGCAGATTTCAGACCGCCGGTTGAATTAAGAAGGTTCTGATGAAACAACAAATGGTGATCCCGAACGACGTCTTTTTACAATGCCTGAAATGATTTTTGCAACCAATTAATACAATTCATTTCTTGATACACCGTCAGATAATTATAAAATAGAGGAGAATAAATAAAATGAATGATTTTTCTGTGTTTTATTACTATTTAACTAAACTCTGCCATAGACACTCAAGAATATGCTCGAACATTACTTGCAACAATAAAAATACGTTATCTTTTAAGTTTATAATAAAAGAAAATGAAGAATAAATGTCAAGAACATATTAAAGCCTTGATTTATCAAGGCCATGATTGTTCTTGGGAATGATAGTGGAGCGATTTCCCTTAGCATTTTCCAGGGTTATTTATCGAGACACCGCCTCTAGTAAGCTCGCCATTGATTCCTTCAGAAATCTTCTGCCTTTTTTGTAGTTCAGGTTTTCAGGGAAAGAAAAACAGGGAGACGCAGCGCGTAACATACATGACATCCTTGAGTAAGTAGATGGTTTGGGTGGGGCAAAAGGAGAAAACGTGCTAAGAGCCACTAAGGATAAAGTCACTGTCTTCGGCCATCCGCCACCGTAGGGATGGACTTGTCTCTTCAATTTAATTCTCTTTATTGTTAATAACTTAAATGTTCTATGTTTACTGTGTGTTAATATTTATTCTTTGATAATGGCTTATGTGAGCCGAAAGCTTAGACCCGATAAAGAAATCAACAATTACTGTGATTTTTTGTTGTCTTTTAACGATATCACAATCAAGTATATCAGACGGTTAGAACGGATCCTACACAAAATTAATAGATAAATCTGGTCTATATTATTCAATGAAACCTGCATAAATGAAAAAATGCTGCCAAAATACACACACACAATAAATATATATATATATATACGACATCCTCATACCAGCCTGTTTCGCTTTATCAAAGATCATCAGTGTAGCTAGATATACACTTCCTTCTGGCCGAGATCGAAACTCGACTGATTTGGTGTCAGTCGGAGGCGCAAACCCCTATGCCATACGCACACAGTATCAGAGAAGGGGGATTTTAGCGTGTTATATAAAAGCAGTGTATACACACGCCAGTCACTGAAGGACCTCAAATTATTCTCCAAGAATAATGGATACACCCCCCACACACACACATATATATATATATATATATATATTTATATATATATATATATATATATATATAGCTGCATAATCGTAATTATGAAGAGAATCCTTGAAAGCAATTTGGCGTATACAGAATGTTCGAAAAGCTACGAAAATTAATTGTAATATTTCTCATCTTGACATTCATTAGGAAATATTCAGAATAAAAGTAACCAGTAACTAAAACTCAACATTTATTATTTACATTATTCGGAATGTTGTCCTCCGCTTTGTTTCCATATTCACAAGGTTTCGACCGTTGTACTTATTGACCTTCTGCAGATCATTGGAATTTCGACCTGAACCTATTATTTTGCACACAGCAGTAGATTGTTGTTGTCAGCATCAGTTATCTCACTTTAACTCAAGTCTCTATGTTTCTGTCTTAGCCAGGTATTGAACTCATAAACCTTAGGCTCATGTCACTGGATCCAACCAACTGATGCTTTTATCCACCGGGCCATGTATTCTTGAAAACAATGTCAGTCAGTTAAGAGCCATATGTGATACACGCTTGGGCAATCCTGTCTTGAAATTGACATGATTTACTGGGTAGAATTTTTTTTCCCGCAGTAGGTTGCTATTGCTTTCTACGATAGACTGGTTGCTAACTAAGACTACAGGACCCAATTTATCCTGTAATTTATCCCTTGGCTGGAGGGAAAACAACGGATCCATACCTTTCCCAAGGGTATTTTTGCGTAAGCAAATGCATCGAATTCAACTAGAATTCTAAATCGGATCTCCGATGTTTCGTTTTGAGCCGATATCCACTAAGCCAATCGCACATTCGATGAAAAGACAATGTTAGTAATTTAAAAACCTCGTCTCAGAAAAATATTAACTTTTATTATGTCTATATTTAGTTCTTTTTACATACAGTAAATATTTTTTACAAAGAAAATAGTACTAAACTGTTATGTAACAGCATTACTCATTTATGACAGTAAGTACTTGGCAAACTCCTAACAGATGAAGAAGAAACTTGAAGCCACAGAAACCTTGTTTTACAGAAAGGTGCTGAGAATACCATGGACTGAATATTGTGAGTAACGATGAAGTTTTAAATGAAATGGAAACAAAAATGAGGGTTATACTTTATATCAGGAAGAGATGGTTAGAATTTCTAGAGCACGTAATGATTTAATATTTTTTCGTAATCTTCTTCAAAAGGTGGTCAGCAGGTTGGAATATATGGATTAGTGTTGAATAGTGGAAAAATAAAAATATACATTTGGCATTTTAAAATAGGAATCTATTAATAGGAATAAATACATGAATTTTAGAAATTAATGATCAATAAGAAAGTTGTGCATCAAGAGTTGTAGTAATGTTCGTAGTAGTAATTTGTTGGAAAGAGTTTATGCGTACGTATATATGTATGTATGAGCGTTTGTTTGGTAAGAATGTCTTTGAGTGAAGAAAAAGAAGTAAAAGGAAGCAGCACAAGAGAACGAATTTGCAACGCGAACTTACGTCCGGTCGACTTGAAGTTTCTTTTGTTACATTTTAGTATATCGTCACGCGGCTCCCATGTTACTGTCTACGTGACACTAAACGAAGCCTTTTATAGCTATTTAGTTTTTTTGCACTGGTTTGCTAAGTCTTTTGTCTTTCAAATCGCTTCCATTGGTCAAAAAGTCCATTTAACATCTACTCGCGAAATCCGGTTTCGACTTTTTCTTTAAGCACGTAGTCAACCTTTTTTCTGTTTGGCAAAACTAGGACTTCACACGTCATTGTGAATTTTTGTAAAATTGAAGAAAAAGGTTGCTTTTAATTCCTTATTTCCTATTCAAAACAGTCGATTCATATATTTCCAAATGAATAAAACAAACCCAAATGAAATTTGAAATCTGCTCTCTAATTAAAATTTTTAAGTCATTATTTATAGTACTATCTGCACATTCGAACTAACAACACCTGTTATTCTCAAGTGATTATCCATTTAAATAATGAGCAGGCTCGACGTTGTTTAACTTCGATGATCGGTCGTACGGGAACCGATGTTTTAATGTGAATTGGCTGTAAGGCGGGAGGAAATTATTTAGAGCGATGGTTGCCAACGCCTTCAAGTGATATCGCAAATAAATGAAGAAAGATTTGATCATATTCAACGTTGTCTACAAGTGCGTTAGAGATTTCGACCAGGCATTTACACCTGAAATTCACCTGATAAACATGGGTTAATATAATAAAATAGCTGTGAATTTCAATCTACAACGAGCAGAAAGCTTACCTCTTAAGACTGTTTTTTTTTTTTTTTGCAGAATCGCATCAACGTTTGGCGCAGAATGCGAAATGCATTACGAACGGACAACATACCGAATACTGGTATATTTAATGGGTGATGAAAGAGAAACTGCCCATATGTCAAATTCTATTCTGACCTTCACTGATCTCTTTCAGTAACGTTTCGGTTTGAAATGGTCATGAAGACTCAAGTAACGGCGAATTTTATAGTCTACTTTAAATGTTTGACATAATGGTGTCAATAGATTATCAAAATCGTGTTGAGTCTTTACGACAAGCTGTCCATCAATTAGGTCGATACCCCCTGACCTCTTCGATCTCGGTGCTTCAAACACATGAAATTCGGGCATTAACATTACAGCTTTGATTTTATTTCAGATTATAAGAAGCTAAAATCTCCCACTATCGCCTCCGAATCGGTTTTCTGTGGAGTCATGCGAAATGATGCTACTCGTTACTTCAAATGGAACAAAAACAGATTGAACTAACACGAAGTAACCCAGTGCTTTTGATTAGTTTTTCTCGTTTGATGACATTACTAAGTTTTAGTTTCAATTAATTTTGTTCTGTTTTAATTGCATTATCGCAGTTGAGGAAAAAGCGTATTATGAAATTATGAAGCGTATTTTTTTAAAATCATATTTTGTATAGGATGTGCGTTGTGGTACAGTGGATATCGGCTTGGAACCACAAACTGGAGAGCCGAGTTCAAATTCTACTAAAATTCATTTATGCACAAATACCCTTAGGAAAAGTATTAATCCTTCTCTTTTTTGTCAGTTATGGGTTAAATAATATTACAACCAGTCTACCACAGAAAGCAATGGAAACTTACTCCGCGATAATTTCTGGCTCACTTAGTCATGTCTTTTTCGAGAAATGATCGACTAAAGCGTTTATCAGGTATGACACTTAAATGACTGACTGATTCTGTATTTAATGAATCATATACTGTTACTTATGCGTAAATACGTTTGGGAAAAGTTATAAATCCGTCTCTTCTCTGCAGCTATGTGTTAAATGACACAGCAGTTTGGATTGTGTAAGATTGGTTGGCAACCAGTCTACCGCAAAATGATTAAATTTTGACTGGAAGGTTGGTTTACGCTTTATTGAGAATTGAATTATGAAATTTATCCAAAGATTTTGAATTTTGGACATTGTATCGCAGTCATGTACGCTTCTGGTGTAGTGGATATCAGCTCGGAAGAAGAAATCGGAGAGCAGTGTTCGAATTCTAGTTGAATCCGTTGCATTTATTTATACACAAATAACCTTGGAAAAATATAAATTCATCTTTTCAAACTCCAGCTATTGGTTAAATCAGTCAGCTGAGTGCCATACGTGATACACGCTTGGAAGCGATCATGTCTCGGAAGAGACATGACTGACTGGGCAAAAGATGATCCTGGAGTAAGTTTCCATTGCTTTCTGTAGTAGACTAGTTGCCAGCCAAGGCTATAGAACCCAATCTGTACTATTATTTAACCCATAACTGGAGGAGAGAGACGGATTATTACCTTTCCAAAAGGCACTTATGCGTAAGTGAATGCAAGGAATTCAACTGGAATTCGAACTCGGCTCTCCAATTTGTGGTTTCGAGCCGATATCCACTGCACCACAACGCACATCCTATTGTTTAAATAACAGGACAAATTGGCAATCAGTCTAAAGCACAAAGTTATGGCAACCTAACGCGTTAAAATCGTCTGCCCAGTCAGTCAGGTCTTATTCAAGACATGATCACGCAATCATTTATCCCGTTTGGCATTTAACTGACTGACTGATCAAAGTCATGTCACATACTATAAAAAGATTCACAACCATTTTTTTTAACAGTTATGTAAATCCACAGGAAGGCAGGACTGTATCATCAAACTTGACAGTCCTGAACTAAACCAATTCAGCTAGCATACAAATCAAGGACTTGAAGGCCAAGTGACGAGTTTATAATGACGCTCAGTTGTTATACGGAGAACTCGATCAGGACTCTGTGAACACAAGAAAAAAAAACTTTGAGCAAAACATAAATGAGACAAAACCTCAGCTCCGGGATCTCGACCGCACTGCTGTTAATCTGTCCAAACTGCATGATCAATGCTCGATGATAGCAAACAGAATCCAAGCCAACAGATACTTTCAATGCCTAGGAGATCTATGGAATAAGCTCAAAAAACAATCATCCCTTCTTCACTTGTAACTGTATCTGTACAACTGATTTTGATATTAAAAGTGCTATATCGGAATAAATTGTCGATACTGACACGTGTGGTCGAGCACGGATCTTCAGGCAACAAACGTAACCGTTGAATGAATTGTGCTAATGGGATTAAATGACCATAAATATTTAGTATATAAATCCCTCAGACAGAAGTCTGAGCATGTTATGATTTGCGCATAATTTTCATTGTCGGGTTGTCTGCCTTCTGGCGAAGAGGAACCCAGACGAGGCTCCACCTAAGGGAAGATCCGTCTAGGGAAAAAGAGACAATAATTTTTTGCCCGAATCTAAGAGCTCGGATTTCTCAGTGTTAATTGCATCCACCCTAGTAGGGAGGTTGTAGATATCCATCTGTGTTGTGCATTATTCCGGTTTGTGCGTCATTGAAGAGATTGTTTCTGAATAAATTACTCAAGAAAATTATTCCGGGAGCATTATTGTGTATTATTCAGAGGATTCCTTTAGAACGTTGACTTTACGTGAAGATACCGAAATATTATAATTCACTAATAGCGAGTTACCAAAATGTTCATTCAGAATATCTTTATAAAAACTAACGATATAAAATGAAGTAGATGCGAGCAGATGCTGACTGCAAAAAAAAAAAATGCGCCATCATTTTGAGCGATTAAGATGATTATGATATGTAAGTATTTTACTTTGAGAGAGAGAGAGAGAGAGAGGGAGAGAGAGGGAGAGAGAGAGAGAGGGAGAGAGTGAGAGTGAGAGTATTGGAGAGAATCTGTGCTTTTGGAAGGGGGATATATTAATGAGAGATAAAACTTCTGATAATCATACGATTTATTCGACGATTGAAATTAGTCATATATTTCTAACGAGGTCGAGACTATCCTGGTGCTTATAATTTCGTTCGGATCGATTTCATTGTACATAACATCGTCCCGTATGACTAAATATTGAATCGTTCCGCTCTCTCTAGCGATTTCTCAATTCTCCGTTTCTGGCTGACTTGATTCACTAATAACAACTTTCCATGTATTCCTCGTCAAATACACTTAATTACATATGGATATAAATTTAGGTTAGTATTGTTCTCATTAGACAATACTCCTTCATTGATAGACAAACTCGATGAGTATGATTTACGATCTAGACATGCAACATTGTGGCCCTTATAGGCAAGTTTTCAACTACTTTCTTCTATCCACCTTGATTTTAATTGGTCTTGTGTGTAACAGATTATTTAAACCCTCTTTCCTCATTATGTGCCGCAGAAATTACAACTGTCTCTTATTGCTGTTATGTATAAGTGTCTTTTTTGTTTTCATTTTCCCTAAAACTTCCAGGTTGTATACATGTTTAGTCCATGGTATTCACAGTATTTTTCTTTAAAACCACATTTTTCTGTTTCAAGTCTCTTCTTCATTTATCAATTAATTGATTTGAAATTAAAGAAAAACTTGAAGTAACTGAAATGTGGTTCAAGGTGGTTGTACCTGCTAGGGACTACTCTACTGGCAAATAGTTAACCTCCAGACAAAAACAAAACGCTATGGAAATATAAAAATATATTTTTTATATAAAAACACCATTTGTATAAAATAAATTACTAACAACACCTATTTATACTAAACTTATGATGATGATTTTCTGTTCTGGGAGAAATCGTTTGTTTGGTACATTTTTGTTCTTACGTATTTTTGACTATTTGGGAATTAATTTCTCAAACACGGATTTCACCTTCAAATTTGATTTTGTCTCCTATTACTGCATGGGCTGTTTTGTTTGCCTTAAACTCAATAGAAATGCATCCTTTTTAAGTAAAATTTAATGGATAAGAAATGCATCGTTTACAACAAGGTTAAGTGAAAAGATTCCGTGATAAGTGACATTAGCCAGATTTAGCAAAAAAAAAAAAAAAAAAAAAAAAAAAATCTTCATTCTAAGAAAGTCATTCTGTGCATAGAAAGTAATCCTGCACTCTATGCTTCTGCCAAATGTTGAAAATTACTATTTGCAAGTGGATTAATTTGCACAAAATTTGCGAAGAGAAAAGGTTTTGTTTTTCATCAGATTTCAATGCCAAATTTCACGTTTCTTTGTTGACCAGGCAAAAATTGTTAAAGTTGACTGGGATGTTATACGCCACCCGCCATATTTGCCAGAAATTGCTTCTTTGAATTTTCATTTATTCACATACTTGCAAAAATCTCAATAGTAAAATTTTAATCATTTTGATGAAATAAAAAAAGCACCTTAATAAATTCCATCAATGTTCTGGAAAGACAGATGCTTTGAATTGAAAGAAGTATGCTAAAGTGTTGTATATCAAAATGGTTCATATTTAGTTGAATAAATATTCAACGGTGTAATTTTGTTTTGTGTTTGAATTTATCTTAGAATGAATTTTCCGGACAACCCAGTACATATATATATATATATATATATATATATATATATGTGTGTGTGTGTGTGTGTGTGTGTGTGTGTGTGTGTGTACATGCAATATTGGTACCGTAATATATATATAGATAATATACTAAACCATGATATATATATATATGTGTGTATGTGCGTGAGCGTGTGTGTGAGCGTACGTATATATATATATATATATATATATGTCTTGAAAAATCATTTGAAAAAACAGCAGCTATCCCAGCTTCTGCCCATCGTTCATTTAGCAATAAATTAGAACACTCTAACTAGTAGCGTATGCTTACATGGTATATCACACGCTAAATATCTGCTTCCTTCTACCGAGCGGCCATAGCTCAGAGATAGAATCGCCGACTTAGGCCAGTTTGTTCGGGTTCTAATCCTGGATAAAAGCAATCGGATGTTTAACCGTATTGAATGGCTGTGATATAGCAAAACACACCTGTCTGCGGATGACAATATATATATATATATATATATATATATATATATATATATATATATGATATTATCTTGTTTAAACGTTATTTTAGTAGATACCCTTCTTTTGTATGATGCTCAGTGTTTAATTTTTAAATATTATAATTTTTTAAATCTCATTTTCTGCCCTTTATTTTCAACAAATTTTATTAAAAATAAATGCCTCCCCGCCCCAGCTGGATTTAAACCTGGGTTAGATGATCGTAAATGAATATACAGTTTAAAAGTCAAATATGAATATCCTCTAAAATAAAGTTTAATAAATAATTTATGACAAATTAATAAAAAAAATGATCTATTCCTGAAATTGCTTACGTTACGATATATAACGTTGAAGATATCTACATTTAGAGAATTGGGAGAAATATGTGTTTAAGCGCAATGTTCGTGATTTTCTTGGCCAACAGGTTCTCTCTATAAAAAATCAGTTTTAATTCACACTAGAAATAGAGGGTTGGGTTCTAGAGAGAATAATGAGGAAAAAGGGCTCGGAAAATTTGAAACTTGCTGGACATATTGAAGGCCATATTATCTGTAGAAATTTGCGCAAAACATATATAACCATAAATGAATGAACAGGGTTTAGGGGAGATGATGAAAAGTCAAAATTTATTAAGCGCTACAAAGGACATGAAATTATGGAGAGCCATAATCGCCAACATTCTGAAGGGGCATGGTGTAAAGAAGAAGATATTGATTTGTATCAAAGAAAAGTTTCATAAGTCCGAACGCCAAATATATATATATATATATATATATATATATATATATATATATATATACTGTAATGGTTGTTACAATGTTTTATAAATTCACAGTAACACTACACAAACATTTTTTGGTTTCGAAGCTAGCCCTTTTTTGTTATATATATATATATGGTTCGCTGTATCGCAGCTCATCAGTGTGGATAGACTATATATATGTAGACAAAGTACAATTAATTGTAATGAAACACGATAGCTTTTTTTTTCGCATTATAATTTTTTTATAACTGTTTATAATAAAAATATTATAGTAATATTATTGTTCTACTTTGTATTGAATATTCTGAAAAAGTAAACGCTACGAAGTGTGGATCGTTACATTTTACCCATAATAATATATAAAAGAGAAAGTTTTCCTAAAAAAGAAAACTTTACGGACGAGAATATGTATAATTTTAGATAATGAAGACACATAATCTGAGAGCTTCAGTCAATAGTTCTTCGCTTCCTGAATATGTTTCGATCTATTTTTGGTTCAGACAAAATCGATGAATCATAACTGGGTGGGGTGTCAGTTTACTCCAAAACAACAACTTTTTCTCAATTCCATTGAAAGACGCACTCTTTAGTACGAAGGCAACCCTAACCACTTCACCAACTCTTTACTATTCTGTAGCCACAACAATAACGATGTCTCTATTTACAGCAACTCTACGCCATTTTGCATTTTGTTCTCTATCACAACTCATAATTCCAAATAATCTCGCCCGAATTCTGCCATAGAGTCTTTTCTCTCTATCTCTTCTAGACGTTTCAGCATCGGCAGTCAGTCCTCATTAGTCAGATACTGAAGACTAATAAGGTACCAGGGACGTTCTGAAGAGCATGTTGTGTAATTGCACAACTGAGTTGGTTCAGGGAGGAATGAACTAATTAGTATTTGAGATAAATTCACTTCAATAAGATTTCAGGTTTTTTTTTCAGTAAAATACAAGACTATTCTCTATAGTCACGCTTCAAATTTACTTTTTCCACTGCAGCTACAAAACGGACTATGTGGTTCCTTTTAAAATACTTTAAATGTACCTTTCCCATAGATTTCTTGGCCTGCAAGTACAAAGTTTACTCCATTGCATAATACAACCGAACATGAAAATTTTCTTGTCTTTTGTGCAAGTAATAATCTTGGAAACAACGTACGATTAATGTTTCCGTTTTAGATAAAAAAATCATCTTGCTGATTAAACAGGGCCCACTTCGAAGATCTTATGTTATATCTAACCACTCGTATCTGTGTACACCTGGATGATATTGTCAGCTAATTCCTGTTGAAGAGAATTGCTCGGGCATAATCGTGTTTTTGAAATATTCAAAGTGATTTATGCTGCAAATATACCGAAAGGATGTTAGCATCTTGGATAGAGTAAATTATCTAAGAGTCATCAGTTTCAAATAAGTCAGTACACTCAACCGCTCGGTCACAATGAATTATGACTTCATGCTTGCACAACGAACGAAGGCTTTAATGAGTTTAATCTACCCAATCTGACTACCAAGGCTTGGCTTAACTGTGTTTGTTAAAATTTCCGAAGATCGACAAATTTCTATGTTACTATTATATTAAAGTAACCGGAGTAGATTAACAACATTCTTCCCAATAATTGCCCCATTAAATTTAGCAGCTAAACATGCCGTGAAAATGAATATGAAAAAGAGTTGTTTAAGTGAATCATTAATTTAGAAAAATATTGTTGAAAAACACCGACGTTTGCCAACATTTATGGAAAACATTTTAGTAAGTGAACATAATTAAGTGGTGGCCTATGGGTTTCAGAAATAGTGAGAGTGATATGCTAATTGTAATTTAGAGAAGCTGAAATAAAACAAATAAAATGTTTAAAAACCTGGAAAGATTTTTGACAGAGGATGAAAAATGCAACAGGGAGATCCAAAGACGCAATGGCATGGCCAAAGACGCATTTCAGAAACTAACCAGAGTACCGAAAGACGGAAACATCTCATTAGAATCAAAGAAAAGAGTGCTGAATTGCACAGTGATATCTGTCCTTCTATATGGAAGTGAATGCTCGACGATTACATCAAAGATGAAGGAGAGGCTTGAGCCAGCCGAAATGTAGTTTTACAGAAGGATGCTGAGAATACCATGGACAGAGCCCATTGGTTTTGGAAAGGATGCAAACGAGAAGAAAACTGATAATAAGTATCAGGAAGAGACAAATGAGTTTTTTGGGTAAATGAGGAATTAAGGAATTAAGGTCTAAAGAACTTGATATTCACAGGTCGAATGAATGGAAGAAGAGACAAGTAAAAGCAGCGCGAGTCGTACTTGTAAGATCTGAGCAAATGTTTAACGGAGCGGAGCTTGTGAGAGAAAGCAAGAGAAAAATTATTGAGAGCGACAAGAGACAGAGCCAAATGGAAGTTCATGATTGCCTACGTCCTGAAGGGACACGACGCATGGAAAAAGAAGAATATGTGCGTGAAAATATGGGTTGTTTCGGTTCGGGCGGCTTTTTATATTCCTGTATATGGGCTCTTGCATAATTATAGAAAACGTGCAACCTCTGTTTTGCTGTTTATGTAGAAAATAGTGTTTGCAGCTGATAAGATGGTTTATCTAACGGAGTTAATATATTTCATGAACATTTCTTATTTCCATACAAATAAATAAGAACTTTTAATCTTGAGGAGTAGGTTAAAGTGTGGGTATATTAAGTAGTCATTTAAGGATGACATAAAAAATATTTCGTACGAGTGTACTGAATATTTTCGACAAAATATAATTTTTGGGAATACACGCCATTATACGTTTCTGCATTAGTATCATATATCTACTATTCTAAAGTGTAGGCAAAAACGGTATCAACAAGACCAGACTACTGTTGTTTTTTTTTTAATATATCTCTGTTCGGTATGTGGCAGATAATTGCTCTTCAAAGTGTCTTGCTTTTTCTTGTGCTAAGTATGTTTTAGCTTTTTGCTATAAGAAATGCTATCAAAAGAAACCTTGAGAAAATGGATTAAACATTAACTGCAAGAATACAAAATATATGATCATAGACAGGAGAAAAGGGGCAAGAGTGACGAAGATATCAACACCAATCAAGTAGAAAATGTTAAATATTTGGGAAATCTATTAACAGAGCTTAACTCAGCCAGAATAGTATTACACAGCACCCGTCAGATTCGACGTGGACATACTAATTCCAGCACAGCTTCAAGACAAAGACTTGTATATATAGTTTCCTTACTAATCGTATTCCTGGATTACTAACCTGCGTTCCAGTTTGTATCTTTATGTTTAATATATATTATTTCTCCATCTCAAGTACCTGTTTTTTTGTTCATTATTTTGTATGGTTCCTCACTCGGAAACCACAACACTATTCAATATATATCCACTTATATGGTAATAAATATTAGATAATCTTCAAAAAGAGAAGGAGGATACTGGAAACAACTGACATGTAGTTTTACAGGCGGATACTTAGAATTATTTTAACGGAGCAAGTAAGCAACGAAGCGATCTTAACGAAAATGACAAGATAAAAGAACATTTAGATTCAGAATCAGGAACAGACAGCTGGAATTCATTGGACGTAATGAGGTAAGGTTGCTAAAATGCTCACAGTGCACATTGAGGAAGCTAGCCATACACCAACATCAGAACTTGCTCAAATGAATAGATGAACAGTGGGCTCGAGCCTCAGTAAAATTAGAAATTCTTTAAGAAGAACAAGAGATCAGAAATCTTTGAGAACCATGATCACCAACGTTTTGAAGCAACGAGGCACTTAGAAGATAAAGAACAGAAACGATATTGCAGTCAGTTCTATGTTGGGATGAAATCGAAGCTGACATAAGAGTGCAATGTGAGAACGACCAAATATTTTGCAGATATTAAATCAGTCAGTCAGTTAAGTAATACACGATCCAGTGATCATGTGGCTTTCGCTCTATGACTGACTAGGCAGAAGATTTTCCTGCAGTAGGTTGCCATTGCTTTCTGAAGCAGACTTGTTGCAAGCCAAGCTACAAAACCAATTCGATCAATAGCTGGAGCTTCGACTGTAGTCATAACAACCAGTATAAGAAGATCTGTTCAAATAAATCAGTCTATGATAATTCTTACGTGCTAATTGCAACAAAAGAAAAAAAAGATTGACCAAAACACAGTGCTAAATTACAGACAAATAATTAATTTAGGATAAACCAAGATAAGATATACACAAAATTTACAATTTTTTTGCATTCAAAACAGAAACAGACTTTACTACTGACAAATGTAACGGGTAAGTGTTATGAAGGGGAATGAAGGTTTACCCAGTTAAGATAGCGAAGTAGTTTAAGTGCTATGCTTTTTGAAAGTCCTCAAATATGTATATAAAGAATAATTTCCAGTGTGGTCAATGAAAGAGCCCAAAATATCTGTTTATCCATTTAGTTTCATGAGCTTCTCTTTCCGGTTTTAGTTGGTCGGCAACCTTTCCTAGAGATTCTTTTGGCTGGATGCACAGTGTCACGAATCGGGCCGGAGTTGAAAATGTCAGCAAATCTTGTTAACAACTAACTACTTTCTTCTCAAAAACCTGTTTTATAGGGCTAACACCTAATTTGCATATTTCTAGAACCATTTAGAATTCTCTCGAGTTTGCTCTAACATTCTACAACCTTCTAAAACGTTCTATTCCTAATTTCTCTTTTTAACAACTATTTCATGAATTGAAACTTTTTGTAATAACAAGTAGGACTCAATAGAATCCCTTACTATAACTTTTTAAACCTTATTAATATTATTGTTATATAAATGCATCGTCGTAATATGATTATAATTCTCAATTTCAGACATAGCCGAATAATGGTGACAATAACAAGATGAGGAAACTATCTAAAATCGTGTATTATAATAATTCCTGATAAAAGAAATAGCTAGAACATTGTGACTATAACCACCAAGAGGTTGATATCTTTTAAAAGATATTAGCGTGAAATTATATTTATTCTTCGTCTAAAAGATAGCAGGCATTTTGTATTTAAAACAACCAAGATGAGGATACCACTTCAAATATATGCGTGTAATATAGAAAAGACTTCACCTCAAAAACAGCGAACATATTGTAATTATAACAAGCGAGATGAGGTCGCAAGATTGCATAAATCAATGTATAATAATGGTAATTCCTGATCTGGGAAATAGACGAAAACTCTGTCTCTAGCAAAAAAAAAAAAAAAAAATGATTAGGAAACTAGTTCAAATAAATCAGTGTATTATAGTGTTAATATCTCGTTTAAGAAGTCACTGAAGCATTTTGACAAAGACGACCAGAACGAGAACATCCGTACAAATAAATCAGTACATAATAATTCAAGAACTCGGAATAATTTATAAACAAATCAAAAAATCGCATCTGTCGTAATTCTTGTATAATAGCAATCGATAAAAAATGGAAGCAGTTTGGAGTAGGTGAATATTAACCCGAAATTCTCGGTAGACATTTTGAATAACAAATAACATGACTCCCTGTGATCTGACATGATATGATGTTCGATCTGAATCTCGACTTTCAAAACATGATATATGTCGAGATTGATTTGACCGCAGGGAATAGGGACACATAAAATAGACTCTTCTCTCGTATTTATGGTCCTCTGTTAACCAAAGTTGAAGCTTTGCTGTCAGGTTATTTATTGATCATGATATAAACAGCAGAACTAGTTAAAGTGTTTTGTTCTTCAAAATTCAACCGCTTGTTTTTTCGATAAAGAAAACACACATGGCGAATACTAGTTTTATTTTTTATTTCACTGTCTCTTAAATAGAACTTTATTTATTTTCGAACAAACAAATGCAGATATATTTATTTATAAAAGTAACTGCTGAATTTTATTTAATCGCATAAGATTCGTATTGTGGATTTATCTCGAAGAATTTGGAACTCGTAAATGTGTTGATATATTAGATTGTGTCAGAGGGAATTTAAGTTTTTAAGAACCAGTTGTATGACGTCAATGTCATTTTAACTACTAATCAAATAGAGCACTTTAGATTAAATTTTCAATAGATTAACAAACCTTAGCTTTTTTGCAGTACAAACATCGTATAGTGTGGATTAAAAAAATGTTGTCCTCATCCGTGACAACTGAAAACCGTATTGCAAAGAAAAAATATAAACAAATTTTGATAATTTTAATTAAACCACGAATATTCACGTAACCATGCACCAAATGACTTTTACGTTTTTGATTGCTTCTAAAATATTTGATAGAAAAAACTGTCTAATTCAAGCGTTTGTCGAAAATATGATTCCCAACCAATGCAGTGGAATCAAAATGTATTGAATAAATTCCTGATAAATTGGCAATATGCCATTCCAATAATCTCGAATTGATTAAAATCTAACTGTACTTTATTTCTTGAAGAAGAATGCTGATAGATAAAAAAATATATATATTATTTATGACTCAAACTTATATTCTACATTCTAAATTTTCTATTTCATCAGCATAATCTTTTATTCTCGTACCAACTTTGATGAACTTTCGCAGCATATTTAAAAAATATCTCTTCGTAATGAACCTCTTTTAATATCCGTTGTTTCCCGTGGGGTGAAGGGACATTCATCTCCACAGTGCCTTTTGCTTTGCAGTTTCAAGCAATAATTCACGCTTTGACATCACTGTCTGTCCTCGTTCTGCTTTCTATATCAGAAATTACATAAAAAAATGAATTATCTCGCTTTCTCTCTTTCCATGGCGAATAATTTAATAAATTTTATTAAGTCTAAATTTTTCAAAATGGCGAAAGAAGAAACATGTATTTCCAGCATAAATTATTCTTTTGCTTGTTTGTTTTGTGATTAGGCTTGCTTTAAGCGGATGTGTGTTGTGGTGCAATGGATATCGGCTCGGAACGACAAATCAGGGAGAAGAGTCCGAATTCCAGTTGAATTCTTTGCATTCACTTAAGCACAAATACCCTTCAGAAAGGTATTAATCCCTCTCTTCCATCCAGTTATATGTTAAATAGTAGGACAGATTGGGTTCTATAGCCTTGGCTATCAACCAGTCTATCGCAGAAAGCAATGACAACCTATTGCGGGATAAACTTCTGCCCAGTCAGTTATGTCTCTTTCGAGACATGATCGCCCATGTATGTATCAGGCCCATGCATGTATCACGCATGACACTTAACTGACTGAGTGATATGCACTGACAAAAGCTTCAGTCTCTAGAAAAAGATGATTAGGACACTAGTTCAAATAAATCAGTGTATTATCGTGTTAATATCTCATTTAAGAAGTCGCTGAAGCATTGTGAAAAGAATGAAAAGAACGAGAACATCCGTACAAATCAGTACATAATAATTCCAGAACTCAGAATGATTTATAAACAAATCAAGAAATCGCATCTGTCGTAATTCTTGTTCAATAGCAATCGATAAAAAATGGAAGCAGTGTGGAGTAGGTGGATATTAACCCGAAATTCTCGGCAGACATTTTGAATAACCAATAACATGACTCCCTGTGATCTGACATGATATTATCTTCGATCTGAATGCCGACAGATTGGGTTGCATAGCCTTGGCTTGTAACCAGTCTATAGAAGATAGCAATGGCAATCTACTGCGGGATAAATTTCTGCACAATCATTCAAGTCTCTTTCGAGACATGATCACCCAAAGCATGTATCACGTATGACACTTAACTGACTGACTGATAAGCATTGACTTGTGCAAGCAAATATAATCGCATGCCTATTAAACTTAACGTTACAGGTTGCAAAATCTAGAGAGATATCGTGATGCAGCTTACATAGGATTGAGAATGTGTTTTCCAAATCATAGTGGCATTGGTTCGTAACTGTCGTAGACCCGCTTAAGAAGTCCAGCAAGAAATAAAATAACAACAACCAAATTAGGAAATAATGATATGTATATATATTAAACACAGCAAAATACAAATACTTGGAACTCTATTAGTAGAAAAATAAATACGGATTAAGAAGTAATACTAGAATTGGGACTCGCAATAATCGTACGGTAGCTGTCTTGGCTATCTCTGCTTATCGCTCTATGCTGATCCGCTAATCTCTCTCTCTATATATGTATATATCTTTGAGCTCCCACACTCTGAGCTCTCTGTTCATCTGCCATCTTCTTGTGAGGGGAAGTATATGTAGTCGTAGGAAGAGTTCAGTCTGTTGTAATGAGTGATGCCAACATGACACTTACCTTCTTTCATATAAACTGTTTTGCTATCCATTTACAATAACTCATTATATAGGTAATTGTTGTTTTTCCTTAAAGTAAGTGTTAACGGATATTGTTTTAATCATTTTCTCCCCATTATGACAATAAAAGGATGCAAGGGATTCATGACTGATGGAAACAGAGAGAACAATATATGACAGTTTTTCAAGGAAGACAGATGCAGTGTATTTACATTTTTGATAATCATAGTCAAAAGACACAGAGGATTACCGAAAAAGCGATAACTGAATATTATCTTGGAACTTAAGGTATAAATATTACAGTATAAGTAAGAGCTTAGACCTTACGGTATAAATATGACGGTATAAATAGAAATTTTATCTGTGAAATTATGAAATCTAGATGAAAATCTAGTACTGAGTAACGGTACCAATATCTTCCTTCCTGGGTGTGATGGTAATCTACATCTGACACTAAGGAGATTTTGTGGAGCGTGGAATAACATCTTGTTGCTATTGTCCAGGTTCATCCATACACAGGATAGTGACATTTTATCATCAACACACACATACATGCTCTAGCACAAACACACACACACACACTAAAATTAGCAACAACAGCAGCAACAGCAGCAGCAGCAGCCAGGAATGATCATTCTTCGGAAGGCACGGAGTCGAGCAAAGGCCGCCCTTCCTGCATTCTTAAGATGAGTTTTTAATTTCGAAATATTAATGTATAATAAATAGGTAATCTTCTTTACTCTCCTGTATTTTACTAAACGCGTTATAACAGCCTTCAAAACCTATATACATTGTTGAGATTTAAAGATACTTAGAGCCAAATTTGCCTTTGTCAGTAGTTTACTTTTAGAAAGGCTCTTTAATTTTATTTTCTGCTATAAAGTGTTCGATATTAAGATAGAGATGAAGTGTTACTAGAATTCATGTGGAAAGGTTTTCACGTAACAAGACAGGGTTGTTTGAGTTATGCACACTTCTAAATATCGATAAGGCATTAGAGAAATGTCTTCTCTACTCGGGGTTTTCGTTTCTTCTGCTATTAGATATCACACTGCATTCATATAAAGACGAAAAACAAAATAGAAACAACAACGGCTAAACAAAATCCACGAAAAGTGAATATGTCATCTGCAGTAATACCTTCACAATATTTCGAAGTTCATGACTAAAACAACACTTTTCAGCTAAGTGAAAAATGACTCCACATTAAATCTCTTTGGCACACTACACACACACACACACACACACACACACACACACACACACACACACACACACACACACACACACACACACACACACACAGATACACACATATATATCTAGGTGTGTGTGGGCGTAAGTTTGTATGTGTGTGTGTTTATGTGCCTATATGAATATGAAATCATATAAATTGCTCTGTTCTTTTGGATGAAAATGTGTGATATATCTATACAGATTGATATGTTTATACAGTGATATATAGTTATTTACAGTGAAAATGTGTGATATATCTATACAGTGCGATATATCTATACGGTGTGTTATATCTATACAGTGATATACAGTGAAAATGTGTGATATATCTATGCAGTGAAATAAATTTATACATTGATATTCAGTGAAAATGTATGATATATCTATACAGTGTGAAATGTTTATTCAGTGATATACAGTGGTATAAAGTTAAAATGTGTGATATATCTATACAGTGTAATACATCTATACAGTGTGATATATTTATAGAGTGATAAACAGTGAAAATGTGTTATATATCTATACAGTGTGATATATCTATGCAGTGATACCCAATGAAAATATGTTTTATATCTATACAGTATGTTATATCTATACAGCGTGATATATCTATATAGTGATAAATGTGTTATATATGTATACAGTTTGATATATCTATACAGTGATATACAGTGAAAATGTTTTGTATATCTATACAGTGTAATATATCTATACAGTGATATACTGTGAAAATGTGTTATATGTCTATACAATGTGATATATCTATACAGTGTGTTATAGAGTGATATACAATGATATAGAGTGAAAATGTGTGATATGTCTATACAGTGTGATATATCTACGCCGTGATACACATTGAATATTTTTTTAATCATATCACCCCAAGCAAGGCGAGAACGCCACTGATGCGCAGGGGGCTACGTAAGAGTAAAAAGATTGGAAAAGAGAAAGCCGGAAACAACATTCTAAACAGGAAACAAGGGATGTGCCTCTTCACCTGTTCAATAGAAGTGGGTGGAGTGTGCACCGGGCGATAGTTTAATCTATCTACTCCAATTGAAAAAAAATAAAAAAAAGAAAAGATTGAAAAAGAGAATACAGTCAAAATGTGTGATATATTTCTATATAATATTTCTATACAGTTTTATATATCTATAGAGTGATATAAAGTGAAAATGTTTCATATATCTATACAGTATGATATATCTATACAGTGTGATATATCTATACAATTTTATATATCTATACAGTGATATACAGTGAAAATATGTTATATAATTATAAAGCGTGATATATCTATACAGTGATATACAATGAAAATGTGTTATATAATTATACAGGGTGATATATCTATACAGTGATATACAGTGCAAATGTGTTATATATCTATACAATGTGATATAGCTATACATTGTGATATATCTATACAGTGATATATAATGATATACAGTGAAAAAGCGTGATATATATAGTGTGATATATATATATATGTAGTGGTATACAGTGAAAATGTGTGATATATCTATACAGTGTGATATATGTACACAGTGTGATATATCTATAGAGTGATATACAGTGAAAATATGTGATACATCTATAGAGTGTAATATATCTATATAGTGCTTAACAGTGATATACAGTGAAAATGTGGAATATATCTCTACTTTGGTTAAAACTTTGTTCTTTATTAGCTCGAGAAATAACAGCAGTAACTATGAAATGTATTTTATGTGTGAAATTTAGACGCGAAATAGTATTTCCGAAAAACGCAAAAGCAAGATACGAAACTACGGATATGGACTGATTCGGAAAACCGGTGAGAGACGTGATGTACTCGCCGAAGATTTTAAAAATATTGCAGCACATGATTAGAATGAACAGATCGATGAGACAGATGAAATATGAAGACACAATTTTAAGACAGGAAAAAGGAAACGGTAATTATGACGAACGAGAAGCGAGAAAAGAAAAAATAAAATCACACTGGCATAGAAGACAAATTCATAGGGAATAAATGCTTGGCTGGTTGCTTTACTGATTTGATGATGAAAAATGAAATGAGTGGGAGTAAGTAAAGAAGAAGAAAGAGAAAGAAAGGTAAAACGATTAAATGAAAGAAAGAAATTAGAACGGAAAAACTTAGTAATATAGAAAGAGATAACAAAATGGGAAAAACAATTTGTTTCTTTTTTACTGTTTATCAACCATTTGCAAGTAATTTAAAACCATAATATATTCTTCATCATAATATATTTTTGGTAAAAAAATGATTAACCGATACAAGTTATATATATATATATATATATATATATATATATATATATTACAGGAAAAGGGAACTCAAGGTATAATATTTTGAGTGTCCGGGCATTCATTTTATTATGAACAAATATAATAATTTTATAGAGCTTAATATAATTATATAGTTATGAATTAATTGTATATTCCGACACGGACATTTCTATGTTTTGAGATAGATTTTCTCCATCAGGCAATGTTTGATGTTGGTTTTAACAGATGATATACATTTAAATAATAAGAACCCTTGGTTTGCTGTGTATGTATGTGGAAAGATATAAAATTTACATGTGTGTTTCTTTTAATTAATCAGAGCAAAGATTACTTTTGGAATTTGGTCCCAAAGAATACATGCTACCTTTTTCACTTTTTTCCCTTTCCTTATCTTACGTTTCTCCTTTCTTTTCCCCCCTTCACGGTCAAGATGTCCACCTGCCTCTAACCTAATCTTATAAAATTTCCTTTTTTCCTTTAGTTTTATTGTCTTTGGTGTGATATGTCCATTTAATACCAAGAATGTCCGTTTCACTTTCTTATCATTTTTGGTTTTCTCGTTGTAATTCTCTCGAAATCTTCGACTTATATTTAACATTTTTGTTTTTTTCTTTTTTCTGATTTACTTCCTGCTATCTTTATACTATCATTCTAATATATAATTATTTGTTGTAATTTTTTATATACATTATTTTATGTTTCATTTTATTTTATTTTAATAGTTCGTCAGTAATTATTTTCTGTAAGCACTTATTGGTTAAATGCATGTTATTTCATTTAGATTTTACCCATTTTCTAATGCTAACATTTTGCAATGTCTACATATGACATTTATTTCATCGCGTTTATTTAATAGATTTTTGTTCTTAAATGATTGATAATAAACAGGTTTTCGTATAAACATAATAAACAAGATTCATTTAAGGACTTACATGTTTTAACTTCTTTTAGAATTTTCAACTTTATTGTGGGTATTTTTTGTTTCCTTTAGATACCAATGATATTTCGATAGGTATGTTCCATTTTTTTATTGGCCATTCTTAAATTAAGATGTGTGTCGATAAATCTGCCATTTTAGAGTAATCTCAGTGCTTCTTATATAGATTTTTATATTATTTGAGATTTTCTTTGAAGATTTTTCGCATTGATAGACGATTGATTCCGTTAGGCACCTGTTTTCTAACGGGCAATCTATAAGGTTTCTACAATTACATTTTTTCTTGTCTAAATTGTTATTTTATCATATCAGGTTGTTTTTCTTAATTTTGTTGAAATTTTTATTTAATATTATCATTGTGAATTTTTATGATATTTTCTAGATTGTTCATACAGCTGTATCTTAATTTAATAGTGTTTTTATTAAAGATCTTACATAGTAGATTTTTCTCGGAAAGTGTTCCCTAATTAACACGAAGAATTTTTTCCCTAATTTACGAATAGTCATTTGGTTGAAAGAGGGTGTGTACCAGATAATATTTCTATTCCTATTTTTTCTTCGGGTTTACTTTTCTCGTTTACATATTTAATATTTGGGTTTTTATATCCACTTTTAGCAGATGAAGGGTGGTTAGACACCGAGTGGATGTGTAAATGATTGGTATTTACTTTTTGTATGTTTGGCGTATATTTTTCTCTAGATCTAAGGTTACATCGAGAAATCTACTTTTTTATATTTGTTTCAATTATTACTTTTAAATTAAGATTTTACAATTCTTTATGTATTATCGTTCTTATTTTATCTATTTTTAATTTGTGGCCTTTTTTATTATCATAATTCCATCAACTCTATATAATACAATGTCTTTAGAATCTATTTCCTTATAGGCTGTGAGATTATATAGCATAATAACTCCACCACATTTGAAGATTCTGTAGAGTGCAGAGATCCCATGGTATTATAAAAATTGTCCCCATTAGCACTAATTTTTCTCTACTGTTTTTCTTTATAAATGAAGACAGATTTATTTGCATTCATTATTATTATTCTCTCATTTTCCGTTATATCTGAGTAAAGATATAGTCTAATTACATGACGATCGAGAGAAAATGAAACTTAAGTAGTGAGATGAGCTGTCCTTCAATGAGAGTTGACTTTCTAAAGCGTTCTTTTGTTCTGTGAGAATAGTCTAGCATTTTGCACATTAATGTACTTCGTAGGTAGGTTTTGTTTTTGCTTGTTCGAGATTTTTTTCCGATCTAAGGTATTATGTTTTCTGGTAAGTTTTCTCTTGATCACATCAAAATTGTTTTTGTATATATATATATATATATATATATATATATATATATATATATATATATATATATAAACTTATTTATAAATGGAACTTTGTGTGTGTGTGTGTGTGTGTGTATCCGTGACCTATAGACTCCGAAACGGCTGAACCGATTTTCTTGAAATTTTACACAGTTATACTACAAGCGTCTGCGAGTGTTCTTAGCTAGGTTTTGTGTCGAGGTACTTCCGATAAATCTCGAAAATCGATAATCGAAAAAATCGGGTTATAGAAGGGGTGGTCCGATTTTAATCAAATTTGATACACTCATGGACAAAGACATAAGAAACGATATTCAGAAGTTTCAAGGTTGCACTTCTTATAATAGTGCAGAAAATCGATATATATATGAGGCAAGTTGTTTGTGTGTGTGTGTCTGTTTATCTGCCTGTATGTCTCTATTTTTTCAACCCTTTTATTTTAGTTTTTGCTTCGGGTTTGGAACTAAGTAGGTATAATTGTAGTTCTTAGCATCAGCCATGATACCATTTACTCAGAGGACTTATTTAGCTTTCAAAATTCAGTTTACGACGAAAAAAATCTTATTTGATATCGATATCAGGAAATCAAAATTTGACTTACATTCATTTTTCTTTCAGTCTACGGTTTGGCTTTAACTGGAAACAACTATTGCTTTTTAGTCTTTCGTGCCAAAGAGTCTGAGCTCCAGGACCATGGATTAATTCTAAAGCTTTCATTACACCCGAGCAACGCCGGGCTATACTGCTAATATATATATATATATATATATATATATATATATATATATATGAATGAATGAATATATATCACGGTGAAAAGCTATATTTCAATACTAATGTAGATTTTGTGATATTTTGTATCAATATACGAACCATATTTGACCGATATTTGAGAATTCTACAACTATATGTTTTATAAAGTGTAACACCTCTTCTGTTCAGTCTCCTTGTTTAAGTCGGTGAATGCTCCCTTAATCCTTGCCTTATTTGATGTCATAAAGAGTATTATTGATCTCTCACTCAACTGTGCCCCATATAATAATCAAAGGGGGTTGCAGTATGAACAGTTAAGTGGCCATATGTTAGATGATATGTTAGATGTAAGGGGTGATGTGTTTGTAGATATTGTATGACAGCCACGATTGGGTTTCATGTATTTATTCGACGAAGCCGAGTCCTATTTTCATATACAGGGTCTTCCATCAGCCAACCTCTTAACCTAGCACTACCTCCTCATTGCATTTGATGTAAGCTTCTGTGTTGAGTGAGAGGCCTTGCAGGAATATAAATGTAAGCATAACCTAGCCATCACTAACACATTCGTAATCACTATTAGACTTATCGAACTCTTTTCGAATCCCCAGCACTGTCTTCAGATTGACACCCAAATCCTCTGAAATGTTCGTATTGGAAATTTCTTTCCGAATTCCAAGTATTACAGCATGCGGTTTCACAACTTCTGGGAAAGTAACTTTTATCATGGTGCGCTTTTTTTCACAGTAGATGCCCAACTGACCCTACTATTGTGTGCAGACGACAAATTAAAAACAAACAACATGCATGCTTGAAGTTAACAATTTTAATAGGGACAATTTAACCATCACATCCGTAACAAGATGTCTATATATTATTCCAAATAAAAGGTACGAATTTATCTATTTCTGCTGCAGACAAACGTCTATATTTTTAAATCATGTACAGTAAATATCAAGAATGAATTAATCTTTGAATGAAAACATAAGTATAAAAAAGAATGTGTAGGAATATGAAACAATCAAGCTAAATAAAAAGAAGTCAAGTAAGGAAAATGGCCCATGAATGTTTCCAATGTAGCAAAATTAAAAAACAGTGATTATATGATAAATCTATATTTGTTTTCTTATTTTAGTTTTGTAATTTAATATCTGGGCTCTTCGCTTTTTGAAATAATATCTTTGAACGTGAGCCACAAATCAGATTTTTTTGGTTTCCGCAAACGACCAATATATCATCAGTAATCTCTGTTGGTATTTCAGAAAATAATCATAGCAATTTATTATTTCAATCCTAAAACTTTATAATCAATATAGCCGAACCTATTGTCTAGTGTAAGATTAAATACGGATGTTAGTCGACTTCGTGGCAATCGCTTACATTCGAATACGCTTGAAGAATGTATGATTTCATATTCTCTTCACTGCTGTGGGTTAAATTGTAGGACTTGTATCTAGAAAAATAAATTTCTCCAAAGATTATTAATGCAATATTTCTGGCCAAAAAGATAGTTATCTTATAATCAAAAATAAGTTTTGGTTTTAAATAACCAATATATTGTTGATTAAATGTAAAGTAAGATGAATTAAATAACATTGTCTAAATAGAAACGGTTTCCGTATTCAAACTTGAAAATGTATCTAGACATGTATACTCATCTTTTCTCAATATCAACAAAAATTATTATTAAAAGCTACACTATAAGAACATATTTAATTTATCGTTGTATTTATCAACCACATTTTCCTATTTCACTAAGAAGTAACTGCTAAGCATTTTTTTAGGCTTAAACAAGTTGCACACATTTTTAAATCATTTCACAACAGGCAAGGCAATAAAGTCACTATGCCGAGAGAGGTTACTGAGTTTTAGAGAATATGAGAAGAATCGACTATAAAGTATAAATAGAACAAGAATTAAGGAGACACAAGATAACCATTGACATTGCATTTAAATATTTTGAAGTTAACTGGGATGCATTAAGCTGGAAAAGTTACACAAGTGACAGAAGAAACTATTAGCACAGAACTTACCGTAAAATCTAGCCATTTCAAATCTAAACTCTCTAAGAGCGCCTCAATCTGGTCTAATGGTCAGCAAGTGTGTCTCACTAGAATCTATTACGACTGTGTTGTGAGTTCCATCCTTACTGGATACCCCATACTCTCGGCCAATCTGTTACTGCGCTTAAATTCATAAACTCTCGGTACCATAGCGGAAAGTTCATAAAACAATTATCTTGAAAGTTTTTTTTTTAATCATTTCACCCCGAGCAAGGCGGAAACGCCACTGATGTGCAGGGGGTTACATAAATGCAAAAAGATTAATTAGAAAAGAGTGAGGAGTACAAACTATTTAGAAAGGAACAACAGAAAGCTGAGAAAGCAGGTGCGATGACAGATACATAGGTGGAGAGAAAGGGAAGGTTATACAGGGGAGGGGAGAGAGCTAGAGTCCAGTGGTTAGTAGATGAGTATTGACTTTGCATTTAAATTTCTGGAGGTCGTAGCCGTCAGGAAAGCAAGAATACGGGAGCGAGTTCCACAGACGGGAAGTGCGAGAGAGGAATCTGCAGGAGTAGAATTGTCGTCTGCATTTGGCTAACCTGACTGTGAATGGGTGGGACCCAGTTGCCAGTCTGGTTGCACGAGTAAACAGCTGTTGAGGAGGCATCAGTGACTTAAGCTCATCCGAGCAGAAGCCATGAAAGTATTTATAGAAGAGACAAAGGGAGGCCACATTTCGACGATGGGGAAGGGGCTGCAGTCGAGTCGCCAGATCAGTACCTATCACATTACAGACTCTCCTTTGGAGCTTGTCAATAACACTGAGGAGAACGGCAGGGGCACCTGACCATAAATGGCAGCAGTACTCCATGCACGGACGGATGGTTGACTTGTATATATGCAGGGTGGTTTCAGGTGGAAAAACATACTGGATCGACATAGTGACCCAATCTTCTTAGCAGTAGATTTTGCTATGGATTCAATATAGTGGTTCCATTTGAGGTCTGAGGACAGGGTAAGTCCGAGATTTATAGAACAGGCACAAGAGAACCACGTTTGGTCGATGGAGAAGGAACTGAACCGAGACGCCTGATCAAGACCAATAACATTGCAGATTATTCTTTGGATTTTATCAAGGATCTCTAAATATATTGCGGGAGCACCAGACCAAATATGTCAGCAATATTTGAAGCAAGGATGAATAGTAGACTTATAAATATGTAAGAAAAATTATCTAGTAAGGCATATTGAACAAACTTTCTTGGCTACATACTTGCACAGGATGCGCAATGACTAACTCTCTTGGCAGTTAGGATGATCCATGCTAACCTCCAGAAAAGTTAACTTTTTTGGGTTGAAATATTTAGTCAATTCGATATAATTCCAAACACTACTGTTTTGTGCCGTGTTACTTGAGGATCTGTGCGATCAGGGTTCTCCGCAAGATTCTATTGTTTTGCAGCTCGTTGCAATGTTTTTTATTTTACTATCCCACCTAAAACATATTCCACGAATCATTTACTAAAACTTGTTTAGAAAGGTTACTAGCTATTTCCTCCTGCATTTCTTGCATTCTATATAAGAAATTCACGAAGCTTTCTGTCATTATGTCTCTTAGAAATTACAATGGTCTCTTTCTGATTGAAAGTATGAATTGCCTCTCTTTTTCCAGTTTCTTGAAAATTTTCTCATAGCTCTGATATGAAGAGTATAAAGCTCATTTTTTTGTTGCTTCAATTTTGCCTTTTATCTATCAGGAAATTATCATAAATGATAATTGATAATTACATATCATTTCAGAACTTATGTTTCTACTTCCAATGAAATATTTCTTTTATTAATAGATTTTTAGATTTTTTTTTTGTTATTCGAATAAGTTTGATTCGAATGTTTGTCCTCGTTTATTAAATTCCGATGCAAATTTGGCATCTTCAATTTGTATTTTTAAAATAATTGTAAGAAGACAGAAAGCAGGGCAATTGCAATAAGAAAAAGCCGTCAATATTTTTTGTTTTATATACGTATATATGTACATTTATGTGTATATATAAATTCTCATAAATACGTTGTAATCTAGTGTCAGTGGGGTCACAGTGCCAATGATTCGCTGAAGGCTAGAATTTCCTCTGAGGAAAAGTAAACATTTGTGCTGTATTTTGTCTCAAGTAGGGAGGTAGCTCAATATATAAATTACTGTCTAGCGATTAACGTCGCTCAGACGCAATTCTAACATTGACGGACTCTCTGCCTTCGGGTGCAGATGAATCCAGACGACGCTCTGCCGAAGCGTAAAGTGTTGTCTTGGGAAAAATAGAATAAAATTTTGCTCCAGTTATATGGCTCGGATTACTCACATTATAAGGGCTTTTGTCACATTTCGTCTATAGTAGGTGGCAGTTAAATATCTATTTTTCTGTCTAAGAGCACCTCAACCTGGTCTAATGGTCAGCAAGTGTGTCTCACTAGGACCTATTACAACTGAGTAGTGAGTTCCATCCTCACTGGATACCTCATACACTCGGCCTTGTTCCACATCTAAGCTGCAGTTAGAAAATCAACAAAACTGTTGTCTAGCGATTAATGTCGCTTAAACGCCTTTTTGATATTGTCGGATTGTCTGCCCGAACGCATAGAGTAACCCAGACGAAGATTCACCGAAGAGTGGAATCTCGTATGGAAAAAGCTAGACTAAAAATTTTGGCCGAGCTATATGGCTTGGATTACCCACATTATAAAGATCTTTTGCCACATCTCCTCTCATGTGGGAAGACAGTTTAATATCTATTTTTCTGTCTAAGAGCGCCTCAGCCTGGTTTAATGGTCAGCAAATGTGTCTCACTAGAACCTATTACAACTGAGTAGTGAGTAGTGAGTTCCATCCTTACTGGATACCCTATACTCTCGGCCTTGTTTCACATCTAAGCAGCAGTTAGAAAATCAATAAAACTGTTGTCTAGCGATTAACATCGCTCAGACGCCTTTCTGTTATTGGCGAACTCTCTGCTTTTGGGTAGAGAAAAATCCAGAAAATCTCTCCAGAGGAGTCGTCTTGCCTGGCAAAAAATTGAACATTTTTGCCCAAGATATACTACTCAGATCACCTACATTAAAAAGGCATGTGCCACATTTTGTCTTAAGTGGGAAGGCAGTTACATATACTACTCTCTAGCGGTTCCCCACTATCATTGGTTATCTACTTCATGCACTTGACGAGTATTGTATTTTGTTGATGTTATAATTATTTTCTTCTGATAAAATATCTCCACATATAAGTTTTATTAATATACTTATATTTACGTCAACCGAAAAATATAATCTTTTTATTACCTACAAATTATTTCAAAGGAGAATTAAAATAGGCTTTTTCTGTATTCTAGCCAAGATTCTGAGTGAAACATAGTGTATAAGCTCGAGAAGAAAATTGATTTTGCATTGAAAATATTTCCATTAAGTTTTGTTGTTAAATGGGCGTTTCGATTCAAATAATTTAATTAGTTTTGATTACATTCTGACAGCTGTCATTTCAACATGAATTATTAAAATGAACTGTTCAAACTTAATATATTTGTTTCCTTTATTCCTTATATTAATATTCGTGAAATAAACAACATTTTTAGTATATGGTTTTTATTTTACGAAAGTTAAAAATGTGATTCCAAACAAGAAAAAAACTGTACAGATTGTGGAGAATTTACAACAAATTGTTAAATGTTGCAAAACATTGTCTTGGCAAATTTCCTAATCTCTATCTCTCATTGATGCGTAGTTAAAAAAAGGTAGATCAAATGAAAGTGATAGAAATTAAATCAGAGCATTATTTACGATTAACTAATGATTAATTCTGAAACTGGATGACATACACGCTAAAAGAGGTCAATAAAATAAAATGCACTTAATCATCTGCAAATCCTACACCACTTAAGAGACAAACTTTTCACCAATTAAGCACGCTAAAAAGCAATCAACAGAAAAAAAAGCAATTAATCATCTTCAAGTCCTATATCCTTTAAGAAATAAAATTCATCAAGCAATAAGAATCATTCACACACAGAGATTTCACATTTTACCACATTTCATATGAATACGAACAAAATGGGGATAGAAATGCAGAAAAGTACACTAAAGTGTAAAGGCATTAGAATAAGGCTTCCAGAAATCTTCGAAGTCGACATGACTGAAATAACACTGCTTAGCTATGTGATACATTTCTACACATTACTTCCATTAACGTTTTATCTCTGTCTTGATATCAATCACTGCTTGCCTAATGTGACCTTCTACCAGCAAACTACTGAAAAACAGCATCCACTGCATCCACTGTTCGTCTCAGTGTTCTTGACAGTCTCCAAATGAGAATCACTAATGTGATAGGTACCGACTTAGCTGCTCGACTCCAGCCAATTTCTCACCGAAGTGATGTGGCTACACTCTGTTCTAAATATTTTCATGGAATCTGCTCCAACGAACTTAAGTCACTGGTGCCCCTGCCACATGTGTTTACTCGTGCAACCAGACTATCAACTGGGTCGCACCCACTCATAATTAGATCAACAAAATGCAGACGACAATTCTACTCCAACAGCTTATTTTCTCGCACTTCTCGCTTGTGGAACACACTTCCATATTCTTGCTTTCCTGACGGTTACAACATCCAGGAATTTAAATGCAATGACAATACCCATCTTTTAACCATTGACTCTAGTTCTTTCTACACCACCCTCTTTTCCTTTCTCTCTACCTTTGCAATTGTCATCACATCTGTATTCCCATCCTTAATTAGTTCGTCGTTCCCTTTAATCTCTTTCTATCTAATCTTTTTACTCTTATGTAGCCCACTGTACATCAGTGGCGTTACCGCCTTGCACGGGGTGATACGATTATATATATATATATATATATATATATATATAAACAGTGTATGGTATAATAAAATAAAACAATTATGTATGAATTAATAGATATGTATTTATTCTAATTTCAAAAATAATCACCATTCAAAATGTGACTGTTAGTTTGATATATTTTATTCAAATTTTACTTACGAAACCCTTAGTCTACTCCTGGACATTACGTTGCGCGCGAAACTCCAAATCATACTACCTGTGACTGACAGTCATATTTTTATACATTTTACCATCTTGTCTGATTCCAATTATATTCCAATTATATATATATATATATATATATATATATATATATAAAAGCATCAACCTTTTTTTTTCAAAATTCTCTCATTGAATACCGCCTACAGGGAAGATTGATTAACTTTTTAAAATTTTCTAGCATAAAATCTTCCTTGTCGGCCATTTTAAATGAAATATACATCCAAATGATAATTTTAGTGGATACCAGTGTTTGAAATAGTCGATCCATGATTAAAATTCTACTTGCATGGTCCCTAGATGAAAAACTAATGATGGAAATGTGGGCTTTGTCATTATTTCAACCTGCGTTATACCCTTTTAGCAGAGACTATTGCCGATATTTGCTCAGATTTGCATACTAAATGTAACAAAAATCAAGATATATATATATATATATATATATATAGTACAAGATTTAGAGCTACTAATGAAAGGGAGTGGCGGCGGCAGGCCGTGATTTTCTACGTCTTGAAGGAACAAGGTGTGTAAAAGAAGATTAGATTAATCACTGAACATCAGCTTGCAATGGGTAACATTGTTGTGCTCGATATATCGTCCGTGAGCAATTGGTGCCCCCAAAAAGTGGGTCTTAGGATGAAGTTTTCTGAGTTGAACTTAGTTTGAAAGGAATATATGAATTAGGATATAAAGCAGTTTTTAGATAAAAACACTGAATTTGTGGTACGAAAAGGTGAGCATTGTAAAGCCTCAGTCCAGATATAACAGCTACCTTATCTTTACGTTATGATGTGACCCTCTTAAATACAGAGCATGGCAGAAATGAGTGAATAAACGATCATTTACGAATATATTTAGTTTCAAAGACATTTTACATTGAATGTAACTTTTAATTTACAATGGATTTATGTGATTATATCAGATGACTCTTAGATATGATTAAATATAATGAGAATTATTTATTCTAAAAGCCATCAATTTCGGCTTATTTTCATCATTTTTAACGTGCCATATTTTTCAGGATTTACTTTTATCAAAACTCTCAATTAATTCTTTTCGATTTTATCTCTTATACTTCTTCTATGTGCCTTGTCCCTTCAGGACGTAGGCAAAAGTGAACTTCCATTTTTTCCTATCGCTGGTGGCAAGAGCACACCTTCTCCTGTTACACTATGCAATCCTCGTTCCGTCATTCAGCTGATTAGGTCCTTCAAATATGTTATCCATTGCTTTCTCCTGTCTCTTTTTCCCTCTATCTGGCCTGTTAGTATCAAATTCTCCAAGCCCTCCTTCTTCACTGCGTGTCTCAGGAACTTTAGCTGTCTCTTCCTGATGCTCAGTATTAATTTTCTTTTTGTTTGCATCATTTCCAAGACCTCATCATTGCTCACGTGCTCGATCCCTGATATTCGCAGCATCCTTCTTCCACATTTCAGTTGCTCCAAGTTTTTCCTTAATCTTTGATGGTATTGTCCAGCATTAACTGCCTTATTGAAGGACGGACAGCACGTATCAAGCCAGTACTCTCTTCATAGTTTCTAGCAAAATTGTCCTGTTTCTTAATACTTTACTCAACTTCTGGAATGCTTCCTTCGCCATGCCAATTCGCCTTCCGATCTCTGTATCTCACTTTCCGTCTTCTGTTATAACGCTTCCCATGTATTTAAATTTTTGTACCTACTTGATTCTGGTATCCCGACCTGTATTTGGCATTTTGGGCTGCACTTTATACTGATGACCATGCATTCGGTTTTCGTGCAGTTTATTTCTAGTCCTTTCTTGTTACTTTCATGTGCTACCTTCTGTAAGAGGTCTTGTAGCTTCCTTTATGTGTCTGCTATCAGCACTGTATTATCTGCGTACCTTACGTTGTTTAAATTGTGGCCTCCGATTACGAATACAGGCATAACATCTAGGGTCCTCAAAATATTCTCGCTGTACAAGTTGAACAGATCCGGTGAAAAGACACATCCCTGTCTTACGCCCCTTACTATCTTTGTATATCTACCAAATTCATTACCTGTCCGTATGCAAGTAGTTTGCTGCCAGTAAAGATTCTTTAGTACTCTCAAGTCTTTCCCAAATATGTCCAGGCTGCCGAGCATCTCCATCATTTCTTTGTGGCGTATTTTGTCAAACGCCTTCACATAATCAATGACGCACAGGTATAAGTCCTTCTTCATTTGTATTGCCCTTTCGGAGAGCATCCAGATCATACATATGGCATTCCATGTTCCCGTGTAATATTCTGTTGTCTTGAAACTCGATCTTTTTCTGTCTTTTCGCATTTCACTGTCATTTCTTTTAACCGAGGGTGTTCTACTGTGATTACCACCTTTATAGGGAAGAAACCATTTTAAAAATCCCAGATTTTAATTGATGATGCTTAAAGTAAGAGATGAGAAATTATGCTCTTTGGAATTAAACTTTTTTCTTTTGGGCAAATATTATCTCATCTAAGCGTTCAAATGGTGTCTATAACATCGCATTATTTAAAATTTATGATCTCTAATAATATAAAAGTTAAATTGGAATAGCATTTACGCAGGTAATTTATATCATTCTTTTTAATATTACGAAAAATCCTGAAGTTTAACGAAATGGTTTTAACAGCCGGCATATTTAATTTATTTGTTTGAACATTATTTTTAATTGATACTCGTTGAGTAGATATTCTGTTTTTAATTAAATAGTGTATTAATCTTCGTGATATTCCGTAACATTGTATGTTTACATTTGTTGACATTACGATACATTTCAGAGCAGAGATGATTATTGTGTAGAGCCGAAAATTGTGTTGTATATTGCTTGATTTGACTTCGATATGCCTTTGGAATTCTTGCGTGGCCAAATGAATTAAGACGCACCAGCTCAATTGGTAGTTTCCATTATGTTGATAGCGGTGGCAGATTCAAATCCTGCCGAATGACACACATTTTCATAACAAAAATTCTCGTAATAATCAAGCGGATAGAAATAAACATTCAATTGGAGTAGATAGTCTAAACTATCACCCGGTTTACACTCCACCCACGTCTATTGAACAGGTGTAGAGACTCATCCCTTGTTTCCTGTTTAGGATGTGTTTTCCGGTTTTCTCTTTTCCAATCAGTTCACTTTTCTTTTTTTTCCAATTGGAGTAGATAGACTAAACTATCGCCCGGTTCATACTCCACCCACGTCTATTGAACAGGTGTAGAGGCTCATCCCTTGTTCCCTGTTTAGGATGTGGTTTCCGGCTTTCTCTCTTCTAATCTTTTCAGTCTTACGTAGCTCCCGGCACATCAGTGGCGTTATCGCCTTGCTCGGGGTGATATGATTAAAAAAAAGAACAAAATATTACTCAAATACGAGGATCGATTAAAAATAATGTTCAAACAAATAAATTTTAAAAAATTCTTCTTCATGTTAACAAGAAAAAAAGGCAGTTTCTTTTTGTGTTTAACCAGCTATTTATCATAAAATTCAAAATTATATCCGCGTATCGTCCATAAATGATGATACACCTACCACGTTTCTACAAAAAAGTATTGTTTTCTAAGTAAAGTATATCATGTATTAAGCTATTGGAACACTGTAAAATCTAAACACATATTAACATGTGTTTTTGACTTCGATTTGCCTTCGGAACCGTGCGTGGCCAAATGGCCTAAGACGCACCAGCTCAATCGGTAGTCTCCCTTCCCTTCAATTTTGTTATATGGCTCTTTAAACTGATGGTACTGTGGAGTTCGCACTCGTTTGCTCCTGACGTCTTAGGTAGTGCTATGAAGATAGACTTGCTTAGATCATCTGGTATAACACCACTATTATAAATTTCATTTATTATTTCAATATTTTTTTCTATACCAAATTCTTCCATGGCTATCAGCAGCTCTATGACTATGACGTCTGCTCCCGCTGCTTTGTTCCCTATTCAGTTTGGCTACTGCAGATTCCACTTCAGACTTTAATATTTCCGGTCCGTCCTCATCTTTGCGTATTAATCAGTTGTTATTGAAATGTGTGTCGTGGTGCAGTGAATATTGGCTTGGAACGAGAAATCGGAGTGCTGAGTTCGAATTCCAGTTGAATTCGTTGTATTCACCTACGCGCAATAACTTTGTGAAAGTTATTAATCCTTCCTTTCTCTTTCTAGCTATGTGTTAAATAGCAGGATAGATTAGGTTGTATGGCCTTGGTTGACAACCGGTCTACCATAAAAGAAAGTAAAGTCAATCTACTGGGGGAAATTTTCTGCTCTGTCAGTCATGGATCGAAAGAGACTTGAACGCTTAAGCGTGTATAAATGTATGACACTTAACTGACTGAGTGAATATTTATTCATTGTTCTGTCATCTAATTACACAAACTTGTAGGTTACTCGGTGTTTCTTTCTATTTTTCTTGACGTCAATATCTACTCTTAGTTTTAAAAGCCTTCTTTCTACTTCATGTGTACTAGAAATGTAAAAGATCTCTTACAGTTTTAAAGTAAAAGCGTCTATTTTACTTCTCTTATCCCAAAAAAAAACAAAAAAAAAAACCCTTTTTTGCCTTACACGTTTACCGCAGGTTATTTTTAACGTTCTTCTATAGAACCAGAAGATTATTGCTTTCAGTCAATTCGGCAATGCCGAGAAAATTACGCAACATTTGTTGGCACGCTTTCTTTTTTCTTTCTTCAGAAAACTGTTTGTCAATATGCTGTTTATCTATTTACGAGTAGGCACGTGCCTTAAAAATGAAGGCAGAATATTTATATCAATATGACGGCAACATATATATTGATGTGCCTACTATTCTGTGTTTTAGTTTAAGACACGAGAACAAAAATCCAAACCCCTGAGAGTACCAGGAGAGAAAATATTCTGCATATATTATACGCACAACGGCTTTCCTCAAAATATAGTATATATATATATTCACTACACGTCGACATAATTTTTGTAAATAAATAAAATAATAAGGAACTGTTAAAGAGCAAACACACTACAGGAGGTTTCATACTGGCAGTAAAGGTTAATAACTGAGAGCAAAGAGAATGAAATGAGCTGACGCTGCTTCGCTATTGTCTTTCACACCATGAGCATGTCAGAAGGGCATATATATCCACTAAATAATAATAAAGTCTTGTGTATTTTTTTCATATATATAAGTTGTGACCGTTTATTATTATTATTATTATTATTATTATTATTATTATTATTATTATTATTATTATTTTTATTATTATTATTACTTGCCTTTAGTATAATATATTAAGGGTTCATGATGGTATTTGTGCCGCTATACATGTTTCGAGTCCAATGGAGACTCTCTTTTAAATTTTGCAATAATTATGCCATCGAATAGTGACGAATATATAAATATAAATCCCTTATATTATAATAAAGACTATGCGCTTATATCGTAGGGAGTAGAGACTAGGACTGATAAAAAAAATTGGTCGAGTTTCGATCCCGGGCGTTTGTGTAGCTGTACTGATGAACTGTGATACAGCGAAACAAGGTTGTATGTGGGTGACAAATATATATATATATATATATATATATATATATAATGAAGAGTAAATGGTGCTGCGAAACCATATATATGTATGAAGTGTTTGGTTATAAACCAAACACATCATACATTTCCACACACACACGCACACACACACACACATATATATGTATGTATAAGGAGAGAGAGAGAATGAGAGAGAGAGAGAAAAATAAGTATATATATATATATATATATATATATATATATATATATATATATATATAACATATTTCTTTTCTGCCACAGTCTGAGATTTGGAGTATTTTATGAATTTATGTAACATATTCAAAATAGGTACATCGATACATAAGTCTTTTTAGACGGCAGATCGATAAAAGTATTTTCCATAATTTTTTACATCACAGACCCACTCATATATATATATATATATATATATATATATATATATATATATATATATATATATAAAGAAAACCATAATAAAAATTAAAAATTAAAAAATGCCACCATATCAGTTGAATATAATGGAGTTATTACAACTTAGAAGATTTGTGGATGTAATCCAACGAGTATTGAGACATGAAACTTTAACAATGTGGCAGAACGAAGTGTCAGCTGTGTAAGTTTGAAAAGGTTTTGTACAAATTTACAGTAAATATTTTGTTTCAGATTCGACGAGACTGAATTTGAAAAAATAAAGTATTTTTCTTCAATGGTGTGGTTAATATAAAAGCAATTTCAATCTAAGAAAATAGACATAAACTGATTAAGGCAATTATTAACAGAGGAATTACTAGATTTTAGAGTAAACTGGTAGAGAAAATTAGCGTAAACTTTAATGTAACAGATAATTAAGTTAAGGATCATGGTATATATAATTAACTAAAAGGGGTAAGCTTATACCCTATAACATATAGCAAAAAATGTCAGTTGATATATTTAAGAGTGTGAATTATATTATGGTTGCAGTGACTAGTTATTTCAGTACGTTGGTTTAGTAATTAGTTTTCGGGAATTTAAATATTTGTTTATTTTCATGTAAGCAAAGAAAACATTTTCCATATAACGATCTACATGGTGTAGGTTTTGTTAATATATTGCATTTTAAAGTAAGTGATTTGTTTGCATCTTTCAATTGCTAATAGTAGTTGGAAACTGAAGTTAAGTTAAAATAGATTTTATTATTAGAAGATAATTATGCTGAGACAATCATGACTGGAATGTGCTTTTACTACTTCCAGTATTATGTTTGATAATATCCAAATCTTATGTAGTGGAAAAGGGTGTTCTGTTGACTATAGATTCTGTAAGACATCTATTTTGCAGAGGAGATTCATTTTTGTTACGACACTTGAGAATATTAGTATCATAGTCGTTGTTTATAATATGTTGTTTTTTTTATTGATAATTTTGTTATATTGTTTTATGATTTTACTTTTATGCTTACATTATCATTTCAAAATTATCAGTGCAGATATAATTAAGATTCAGTATATTTCTATCAAAAATTTTTCTAAGTGGTTTATTACTTAGGAAGTGTTTCTGAACTATGTTACGGAATTTATTGCCTAACTTAGTACTAACCATTTGGTTAAATGAGGGTGTGTACCAAGTTATTTTTCTATTTTTATTTTGTTTGATATTATCATTTTTAGCTCATAATATTTAATTTCATTGCATTTTTCCGCTGTTTTTGCCAGCAATATTGTAAACATATTCTCCGTTGAAGAATTGTTTATTCTGTGTTTAACAGATTATGGTAACTGTTTAATAATAGACGGTGGGTGAATGGATTTAGGATGTATGTAAACAGGGTTAGCATTTTATATATTAACTAAATCTAACCTAACATCGAGGAAGTCAATATTTTTAGGTTAGTTTGTACTATTACTTTAAAAGTAAAGTTTTTCATTAGTCTGTGCAATATATATCTGTTTTAGAGTTTGTAGACTTATGGACAATCATGACACCTACGTCTCTATATGAGCAAATATCGGCTAAATCAACATTACGATGCGCATATTATACAAAAGAAATAGACTGACAAAATTTGATGATAAGCAGAATCAATTGATTCCATATTAGTATCGAATAAGTTCTTAAAATTTGTTATGCTTCACTGTTTATTCTTCACAATGTCTCAATTTATGCGGTTTTGTTTTAACTGATTTTACCTCATGCAAAACGAATGAAGAAACATGATTTCGAATTATCACATTTAGTTCAACATATTCTTTATGGTGTAGTTGATATAAGCTGGAAACAAGAAATCTGTGAGCAGAGTTTAAACTCTAGTCAAATTCGTTTCATTCACTTACGTGCATATACTCTTGGGAAAAGTAATTAATTAGTCACCTCTCTCTCAAACTGAGGGATAAATATCAGTACAGATTGGATTCAATATCCTTGCTTGGCAACCAGTCTCTCGTAGAATGTAATGTCAGCTTACTGTGGGAATATCTTCTGCTCAGTCAGCCATGTCTCCTTCGAGACATGATACGTGGTTTGTCTACGCCAAAGTGTAGTTCGAGGTATCAACACCCAAGCGTGTATCACGTATGGTTCTTAACTTACTGACTCATTCTAATTATACTTAACTTGTTCGATTTAAGTATTCCAATAACACACTTTATATCTTATAAATATAGATACAAAAACAGTCACATTAAAACAATTTATGCATTAATTTTCATTAAGCATTTTTTCAGCATCCTAATTGTAATTGTGAAAATGTAGGGATTTCCATAAACAGAATTGTACGGCATCAGTCAAGATTTCTAGCTACGCCGCTTTTGCTAATTCTGATTCTTGATTCATCATTGTCTATCATTTTCATCCAGGCAATCGGACGTTTTTCTGAGCCCATTTGGTGTCGTTAATTCGGCGTTACCAATTTGGCAGATTGTTTGGGGAACGAAGAGACATTTTGGCGTCGGATTAGTAACTAAGAAGTCACCTTGTTTGGCTTGTTATCCTTAACTCTCTCTCCCGTTGTCAAATTAAATATTCCATTCGTAATAGTTTTAATTATTTTAATTCCAATTAGCCCAAAGTTAGAAATATGCATAGAATTTAAAATTTAGTTTAATTTGTTTTCAGTGTTTTAATCATCATTATTCAAAAAATCCTATTGGAAGTTGAATCATTAGATCCTATTAAATTACTCAAAGGTGTTTCTCACAATTAAGATATGAAAAAGTCAATTTTCAGATTAAAAAAAATTACTAAGTTTTTTAAAGTAGTTTTATGATACAGTTTTTATTTTTAATTTACTATATTTTATCACTTTAAAATGACGTAATATTTGATCTTAAGAAAAAATGGCAAAAATATCGATTAAAAGTTTAAAGTTTCTTTTTTCCTTGCAAAATTCCTGATCCATTTTTAAAGACAGTGACGTCGAAATTTTGTGACGCCGAATGAGCTACTTTGTAGATTTAGACATCATGTATTCAGTTTTATATTTTCTTTGTTTTAATTACTAGAATAATATGCTTTAATTATGTACACTAGTTTACTCAATTATATTTTCGCTTTTTTATATTAGCATTTTTATCGTTTTGCATACATTTAGGCAAATTTAATTTCATTGAGTCGATTAGTTAAAAGTTTAGGTGAGTTTGCATAACAAAATAAAAATAAAATAAAGAGGATCGATACCCCCATGTGATTATTTTGTCATCAGTACACACGATTCTAACGTCAATACTTTTCGTTACTTGCCGAAATAGAAAAAAATAATTTTCTCATATTTTTCTTATATAGTTATGCAGTTTCATTTTATTATCAACAATAGAAAAGATGTGACAGAAATACTCACAGATTTTATATTGATTTGTGTACTGTTGCCTAATATAAAAAAAATAAAATACATGTTGTAGAAAAGTATCCCGCATCTTACACCAAGGATTACTTCCCACATATTATTAAAACACTAGGTAAATGAATAAACTAATTAGAGGTTTTTTTCTGCCTGGCTCTAAGTAAACAAACAATAATATATCTTCCCCAAAAATAACAAAAATAATTATCAAGTTGACATTGAAAATTTAGTGGGATAATTTAAACAACATCTACTAATCCCACAAACAATTCTTCTTCTACCTCCAATCTAAAATTTCAAACTTCCTTTTCCCGAAGATCTAAGAAATGTTTTTGTTTTTTAATCGTATCATCCCGAGCAAGGCGGTAAAGCCACTGATGTACTGGGTACTGCGTAAGAGTAAAAACATTGCAAAAGAGAAAGCCGGACACCACATCCTAAACAGGGAACAAGAGATGAGCCTCTTCACCTGTTCAATAGATGTAGGTGGAGTGTGAACCGGGCAATAGTTTAGTATATCTACACCAATTGAAAAAAAAAAAGGAAAAGGAGTGAAAAGATTGGAAAAAAGAAAAACGGAAACCACATCTTAGACAGGGAACAAGGGATGAGCCTCTTCACCTGATCAATAGACGTGGGTGGAGTGGGAACCGAAAAATGAGAGACTTAACACAAAAGTGAGTTGGCAATTAATAGGTTCTGCTCGCACCCGCAATTAAGTAGTAGATGAAATCTATGTTTAGTTGAAAATTAACAATTAAAATAGTAAAGTAGTCTAAGCAAAATGTACCCTTGACCTTAAGAAAATAATTTGTAAGCAAATCCTGTTACAAAATTTACGTTCAGACTTTTCTAATAATTAATCTAAAATTAGTTTCTTTAAAATAACTGTTTCATTTCTTCTTATTAGCCGTGTAATTACATTATATAACAACTTATCTTTTTAAATCTGTATTATTTTTGGTTAGATCGTTTTAAATTTTAACATGTTTAGTTTGATATAACCATTAATTGTAGGCCATTAACAGTGAACTTGAAAAGGCGTAATTTTGTCTGATCTGTTTCTTATTTTTATTTTGAATTTATTTTATTGTATCCATTTTTGATACTGCCATCCACGTGCAAGTTCTAATATGTTGCTGTAGAAATGATCTGTCTCTTTAAATCTTTATTCTTACCCTTACTTTCATTTTTTCACACATGAACAATTAAATTTATTTTCCCACAAAGTTTTGAGATGTGTGGTTAAATTTTCCCGTTGATTGAAATGGGCATCTGATATCAGAGAAATTGAATTATATATATATATATATATATATGTGTGTGTGTGTGTGTGTGTGTGTGCGTGTGTGTGTGTGTTGCATTAAATGTTATTTTTAATGCATGCATATTTGAGATGATTCTGAGCTTATTTTAACCAACATCTTGCTTACCAGACTGCGTTTAATATTTCTACTAATAACAATGAAGCAGCAGCAGCAGCAGCAGAAGAAGAAGAAGAAGAAAAAGAAGAAGAAGAAGAAGAAGAAGAAGAAGAAGAAGAAGAAGAAGAAAGGGGTAATTAGAGAAAAAGAATAATATAGAGCTATATTTTTCACATACTGAACTTGAACATGGATAAGCTTATAAATACATAGGAATCTGAGAGGTTGATGGTCCCAATGTCGTCGTTTTGTAAGACAGTTTGAGCTAAATGAAATCAAAAGCAAGAAAATAATACTACACACATGTGCATCTGGTGTTGAATGGAGTTGACATCACAAAATATATCATCAGCATTCGTCTATATTTCTCATATTAAAATTATTTACTTTATTTACATTGTTCTAACACTCGTTCTCATTTTGTTGTTTTATTCACTACGCTTTGGTTGTTGTACACTCCGCCCTTTTTCAGGTAATTACAATTTTGTACCGAACCTTTCATTTCCTCAGGAAAACATGACCCACTGCATATAATTTATCTAAAGCCTTGTGAGTTCAATGTCTTCCCACAGCAGAGTTGAACAAAACTTAGAGAGTTAAGTTAAAGAGAGATAAGAGAAAGAGGCATAGTTCGTGGAACTGGTACAATATACATCTTTAAAGGAAATAAAGATCTCAGTTTAAAATTCAATCAGCTAAAGTAGGTCAAAGCCTAAAATGGCCAAAATAGGTCAACAAATTTAGGACAACAGTCGGAACATTGTAAATAGTCTAAAGAACATCAGCTATAAAGATTTTGGTTGTCTATCCCAGTGGGGCAATACAAATTGAGTATCTTTTACTGGATAACAGTTGAAATTAAGAGAAAACAAGAAAGCTAAGGCTGATGTTGTCCATGTTTCCAGATCTGAAGACGGTAGGGGATTATTTCGGTTACAATTTTCTTACAAAACAACAACTATGGGTCATCAAAGCAACCTGGAAACTACAGTAGACTGGATGATGATCTGTTTCAAAGAACCTGAAAGAGATAAGAAACTTTCTAACGTAATAAAGGAAGCCATCCATTTCAAGAGTATATTTCAAGTAGGTGAAGACATCTGAGAACGGAGTTTGAAATCCAGTCTAATTCGTAGCCTTCACTTACGTGCAAATACTCAAATATTACTCCGTCAATTCTCCGTTTTGCTATGGGTTAGATAGCAGGACAGATTATGTTCTATCGCTTTGGCTTTTGTTGTTGGATCTCCCCTATATATGATAATGGACTCGACTTGAGTATACATATACTCCTGCCATAGGGAGATCCGTTACAGAACAGTAGCTGATACGTAAGTTACCGAACAATACCGAAGTTTCACAGAGAACACCGCGTCCGTAGTCATAGTAGCTATGATCTCAACCCAGACAGTATAGTATTACAAAGCACCCGTCAGTTCCGACGTGGACATATTAATTCCAGCACGGCTTCACTTTAAAGAGTGGTATGTATATATATTCCTACTAATCGTATTTCTGGATTACTAACCTGCGTTCAAGTTTGTATCTTTATGTATAATATAACTTATTTTTCTATCTCAAATAGCTATTTTGGTGTTCATTATTTTGTGCCGTTCTTCAACCGGAATCCACAAGAGTTTGCACCCAGACTACTGCAGAAAGTAGTGGCAACTTACTGCTGGAAAATCTTCTGTCTAGTGAGTCATGTCTCTTTCGAAACATGATCGCCCAAGCATTTATCACCTATAGCACTTACTTGACTGAGTGAAGAAATGCTAATAAATCATAATACACGTGAAGGAGCAAAAAATATAGGTTGTGATTTCTAGCTTTCTCTCTTCCAACATTTTCACTTTTTTCTTTTCAATTGGCGTAGATAAACTAAATTATCGCCCTGTTTACACTCCACCCACGTCTATTGAACAAGTGCAGATGATCATCCCTTGTTCTTTGTTTAGGATGTGATTTCCGGCTTTCTCTTTTCCAATCTTTTCACTCTTTCCTTTTTTTTTTTTGAATTGGAGTAGATAGACTAAACTATCGCCCGGTTCACACTCCACCCACGTCTATTGAACAGGTGAAGAGGCTCATCACTTGTTCCCTGTTTAGAATGTGACTTCCGGCTTACTCTTTTCCAATGTTTTCACTCTTATATAGCCCCCTGCACATCAGTGGCGTTACCACCTTGCTCGTTGTGATATGATTAAAAATAAAAGTAAACCTCCTTATGTTCAATACTCTGTTACCACCAAACAAACTAGTATAGACAAACCACTGATGGGGTTTGTCTACACCAAAGTGGCTACGTAGAGTAGGTTGAAACGCTGTACAAGACCAATGCTTGTAAAATATAAATTACGTAACTGTGCATGTGTGTCTCTATATGATCATCTGGTGAAAACTTACGATAATAGTTACCTTCTCATAAGGATTACTTCTTCGGCTACCACCATTTCTAAACACAAACACACATTCCTCAATATTCAAAAACCCCACATATATTCTAACACACTATCTCTCTCTCATACACGCTCGCGCGCACACACGCGCGTGCACACACACACACACACACACACACACACACACACACACACACACACACCTATGTGTATCTTAGAAGTTGTACAAAAAATTGGGTTAACAATCTACTGTTTTTAGTGGTTTACCTTTTGAAATGTTCTCGATACTTGGTAGAGCAATATTTATAGTGATATTTTATTATAAGTGTTTAAAATAAAAAAATTTTGACTGCAGCACAAGAGCTGTTGTGTATTAGTTTATTAGCATCATCTCAGGCAGTGAAATATTTTTCTGTTAGGAAACATTATATATAGACATTTAAAAACTGTTGTGAGTCTTCGTCACCAGTTTGTTGTGAAGTGTTGGCTAATCTTCGCCGCAAACTTGTAGTGACCGGTTTGTGCCGGAAGTAAGACACAGAACACAAGAGGTAGGTTCAAAACAGTATATTAGTATAACAAGAGACAAGATGGTCAACGGAATTGTTAATAATGAGTAACTAGAAATAAGTAAGTCCGAAGGTATTATTACGCTGCTTGTTGCCTAACTAATAGTTGTCGCCAACTGTCGTACTAGCTACTCTTTAACTGCTGCAAACTGACTTTGTGAACTGCTCTCCGAAAGTCACGCAGGTATTTACACATAACAAAAAAGAAGGGTCCATTTCTCGTAGGAGGGACCATAATAAAAACAAAAAAACAATTGTTAAAGAATCAGGTTAATTAAGTGAGGAATGTCGTGGAATTCAGAGGGTTCGTCTCGATTAAACAATAGGAAGCAAGGCCATGATGGATAGAGGAAATGAGGCTATTAGTGTAAAGGGGTTGAAAGTTAAGATGGTGTCAGTTAGGAAACATTAGGTTGTATACAATAATATCCTAGCATGTCAGCAATGATTTTGAATGTTTTCCTAAAACCTTTACATAATTTTTTAAAGTTTTTATCATTAAAAGTATTAGAGCTGTTATAAGAACGGAAAACGGTTACAATGTAATATGCATCAAACATATGTATTTGAGCCAGTAGGTGATATATTAGTTAACCGAAAAAAATTAATTCTCACAAAATGGAAGAATCAATACATTTATGCGAGAGTATAGATCATAGAATATGGGAACTAGTTATATTATAAGAAAAAATAAATTAACTATACTTTTGGCATATATCAAACGTTGATGACAGATGGAAGTGACATCGTTACGTTTGTTTAACAGATTACCATTCAGGAATATTTTAATTTCAATTTTTTTTCCTGTAAACATAGAAAATATGGCTCATATAAAGATTCATAAGTTCAATTTTTTTTTAATATTTTCCATTTTACAGTAGGGGTTTTCTTGACTTATTTTAATTGCTATTATTATATGAATATTATTTGCGGTACGCCTTATTATTAAAAGATAAAATGTGCTGGTAATAGCGGTTATTTAATACGTTCTTGGTACAACCAATATAATTTAGTTTTTACTGTAGGATTTTTTATGGTAGAAATAGTGCATAGGTAGACAACGGAGTCAATTAGACATTTGTTTTGTAATGGACACTGCATCGTTTTCCACAATTCGAAGTATTGCTATCATTAGTTTTTTTTTTTAATATTTTTGATTTTTTAGGCTTAATGGCCTAAAATTATATTATTATGTATTTTGAATACCATCTCAAGTTTATCAATACAGCTATAACTTTTTAGGAGTGTATCTGTTAAAGAACTTTGCTAACGTGGTTAGGGAAGTATTTTGCAACTAATTTGAGGAAATTATGTTCTAACGTAGTACTAATCATTTAGTTAAATGAGGATGTGTACCAAATAAATTTTCTATTATTATTATTATTATTATTGCATTTAATATCAGGGCATTTGTAGCCAATATATTTTTTCAGACTTAACAAGACTGAAATGAAATCAATAAAGAAATAAAATATTTTTCTGAAAGGGTGCTGTTAATATAAAAAAATCCAGGTAAGGATATAGACGTTATGCAAAATCAATTAATTTTAGAGTTAAGTGTCAAGGAAAATACGCGGAAAAAACAATATAACAAATCTCAAACAATATATTGGCTAAATATATATTCATAATTTATTTACTCAGAAAACTGTCAATTCCTCCCTCCTGCCACAGTGTACACTTAAATGTATCAATATTCATTAGACTAAACCAATAAATATTCTAAGTTATAATGACGTCCTACTCCACAAACTGTTATGGAGGCATTTTTCCCTTTTCTATTTTTTTCATTTTTTATTTTCAGTTTCTTTATCAATATATATATATATATATATATATATATATATATATATATATATATAGTCATCCGCAGAAAGATCAGTACGGTTAGACATCCGATTGCTTTCACCCAGAATTGAAACCCGATCGAATTGGCGTCAGTCAGCGATTCTACCTCTGAGCTATGGGCGCTCGGTAGAAGGAGACTTTTAGCGCATGATTTATCATACGCTAATAGTTAGAGTGCTTTAATTCATTACTGAATGAGCGATATATAAACATGTTACGGAAATTAACGAAGATAGCCGAAACTTAGTTATAAACAACCGACAATTTGAAATGATCCGTTTGAACAATATTTATGATAGATATTCGTATTTACGTAGATATTCTGTTTATAATCAAACAGTATTATATATTTATTTCTACCTACCTCATTATCTACGATATCCTTTTATTAAATGACACATATTTTCGTAATAAAAATTTATTGTAAATAATCAGGCCTATAAAAATAAATATATAATATTATTTGATTATAAACAGAATATCTACTTAAATACGAGTTTTGATCAGAAATTATGTTCAAACGAATCATTTCATATATATATATATATATATATATATATATACATATATATATATCACCCCGTATATTAATTACATTTCACTGACAAGTTTCACCCATAAATATAGTATAAATAAATATACGTAAAGTACCGCTATATATATATATATATATATATATATATATATCTGTGTGTGTGTGTGTTTGAAAAAGAATTAGGAGGAAGCAGAAATGATGTAATGAATATTTCATCAATCTGTGGAATATTCAATTTACTTTGACCAAAGATATTGTAATCAATAATTTGAAGAATCTATTCCTGTTTGTTCAAATTATTTCCGATCTATCTGTTGATAGAGTTTATGAAGAGATTTCCCTGTAACTTGTGGAAAGCAACAATCGTTTGCTTCTGTTTCTTAAATTCGTTCCTATCTGCTAGGCACTGATATTTTTTGAAATATTTTAAAAGCATTTCAACAAAAATTTTAATCGATCATTGTACATATTTTAATTTAGACTTGAAAATTCAAAATTTATTGCTGTTTTAAATAATGCATTAGACATTTGGTATCTTTTCAAATAAAATTGTTCTCGTCACAATCCATCTTGCAGATTTAGAAATCTGCCATTCTACCATTGAATATTCTTGCAATATCTTGTATGTTTTTCCTTCTGCACAAGTTAAGAAACCTGAGAAAATAAACAAAAATCGTTTTGTACTGTAATCGGTCCTAACCAGGGAAGTCGTTTATCACGACATGGCTTCCCTCTGCCGTTTCTACTAATATTTTCATAGCAACTGCTCTAATCATTTTTCCTTGGTGCTCCGACTACATGACTGGAACATAGGTTTTAGTTTTTTATTTTTGAACTGGTTAGATGCAATCAACACATTTACTCTAAGGTTTTTTTTCACTTGCGAAAATCCTTTCCGATTTCTTGCTTCCCTGAAACTACGATCTTCAAAGATTTAAATGCAACGTCAAACATAATATTCTGTTGTCTTGAACCTCGATCTTTTTCTATTCTTTTGCATTTCACTGTCATTTCTTGTAACCGAGGGCATTCTAATGAGATTATCACCTTGATAGAAAAGAAACCATTTTTAAAATCCCAGATTTTCATTGATGATGCTTAAATAAAGTAAGAGATGAGAAATTATGCTCTTTGGAATTTAACTTTTTTCTATAAACGCTGGGCAAATAATATCTCATCTAAGCGTTCAAATAGTGTCTATAACATCGCATTATTTAAAATTTAAGATCTCTAATAATACAAAAGTGAAACTGAAATAGCATTTACGCAGGTAATTTATATCATTCATTTAATATTACGAAAAATCCTGAAGATTAACGAAATGGTTTTAAAAACCGGCATATTTAATTTATTTCTTTGAACATTATTTTTAATCGGTTACTTGTATTTGAGTAGATATTCTGTTTTTAATTAAACAGCGTATTAATCCTCGTGATTTTCTGTAACATTGTGTGTTTACATTTGTTGACATTACGATACATTTCAGAGAAAAGGTGATTATTATGTAGAATCGAAACTTGTGTTGCATATTGCTGGATTTGACTTCGATTTGACACACAATTGACATATTTTCGTAACAAAAATTATCCTAAATAATCAGGTCGGTAGAAATAAATATACTTTGGTTAAGAACAGAATACTACTCAAATACGAGTATCGATTAAAAATAATGTTCAAAGAAATAAATTAAATATGTCGCTTGTTAAAAGCATTTCGTTAATCTTCAGGATTTTTCGTAATATTAAAAGAATGATATAAATTACCTGCGTAAATGCTATTAAAAATAATGTTCAAACAAATAAATTTAAAAAATTCTTTTTCCGTGTTAACAAGAAAACAATGTCAGTTTTTTTTTCTTTAACCAGCTATTTATCATACAATTCAAAAGTTATATCCGCGTATCGTCCATAAATGATGATACATCTACTACCTTTCTACAGAAAAGTATTGTTTAAAGCATATCATGAATTTATTAAACTATTTGAACACTGCAAAATCTAAACGCATATTAACAGGTGTTTCTTTTATAACTAATGTCTTCAGAATTCAAAATCGGTGGCACTAATTACAATATATTACCGGTCAACCAACCGTGGTCACTGACAAAAAATGTTCTTTTGTTCTCTAGAAATTGTCTCAGTAGGAAATGTTAAAACATGACGGAGGAAAATGACACAGAAATCCATATGTGCATTTGATTAACCAAATATGTATTTTAAATATTTAAACACAGTAGCAATACTGGTAAAATGCTACCAAATATAAATTCTCACACATGACAATGTATAGTGGAATATTTCCTGAGAAATGACGAGTAAACGAGACGGCAGAGATGAGGTTTTATGAAATAAAGATGAAGAATCTAAGGACGCGGAAGATGAGCAACAGGGTTTAAGGAAAACGAAAACAAAAAGATCACATGTACTTTGTATCAGAAAGAGAGAACTGTAATTTCTGAAACAAGGCTTGGATATTTGAAAAACACGCAACATTAAACACAAGTAGGAAGTGTAAATAGATCGAAAAATAGGAGATCCGAGATAGAGTGAAAGGAAAACGTTGTAGAATTATAAAAATTGGAATACTATGCATACTCGGCACTTGTGTGTAGTCATATGAGATGCAAAAAATAAATAAATTTTTAAGACATCATCGATTATATTATAGTGAATTTGACTATAAAACTGGTCTCCTGACCAGAAGAATATACGCGTTTTACTAGATTTGCGTTCCGTTTATTGTTGAAATACTTAAATATCATCAACTCTTATACTTAAAAAGTTCCTTTTCTCATACTTCCTGCCTGTGAAAGACACTTCCGTTTACTCACTCCCCTGATAGCTACAATCTCCAAAAGTTTAAATGCAACGTCAATTGCCATTTTCTATCTTCTTGAATATCATCCATATTTTTACCTTTCTTTAAAACACCCTGTACCCTTTTTTCTTCTGAGCACTAGTGGTGATCCCGACTTTGAGTGATTTTTTTTCAAAAATGTAACGAAAAGACGATGCTTATTAAAAACAATTATTTAATATCACATGAGCAGATATTCCACACAGTAATTGTTCCACGTGGTAAGGAACCTGTTGTTTCTTTCCACGAACACGGAAAAAGGCTACAAAATACAAAACTTTCGTAGAAAGAAATTTTGTGGACCATCGTCCAACAAATCTTTTGTTACAAAAGTGGTCAAAATCACATGTGAAAATTCTGCTGTGCAACTCATCCGTATGTCACAACAAATAGATTAGATTTATCTGAAAGCTACTTGATAAAGATCAGCGTAAATCTGATACAAAAGTTGTTACTGGAGTCAAGTAAATGAGTGTCAACAACAATCAAATTAGAACTGAAAACAAACCCAAGGTATTGCCAATGAAGGCGTTAAAATACGACTGACATTGAAAGACAAAAAAGGCGTTTAAATTTTGTGCAAGAGAATGAGAAGAGGTGGCGCCACTTTTCTTTTCTTTATTTGTAGTACAAGTGTGGAAGCGCTTTTTGATATGTCATATTAGAAAAGAAAAATTTAAAAGCACAAGATATTTAAATTGTTGAGCAGTTTCTTGGAATAAATTAAGCCATATTTCACATAATGTTCTTGCAGACAATTTGATGTTATATCTATGTTGCCAAACATTAGTTTAAACGAATGATCAGCAAATACGAGGTCTAAAATATACTCAAATTAAAGGTTTAGAGAATGAGGAGGGTTATATGATATTAGAGGCGTAAGTAGGAAATTATGATTATCAGAAAACAGAGGCTAGACAAATATTGATCTTAATCATGAATCGGAGAAGACTCCATGCAGATGTCTAGAAATATTAGTACTTGGCGAAGAAATTCTCTGAATTGGTCATCATGCTAACGGGGAGGATAGGGAAGGAATGAAAAGGATTCAACAGAGTTGAGGACTCAAAGCGGTTTTGGTTCTAAAGGTCGGGGTTGGTTGCACTAAAAAAATGAGCAAATGTGACATTTTCCCGCGGAAGCATCTTTGGATTAACGATAGACTTGTGATGTATCTGTGGAAAAGGATCTGTAGAGTTGAAAATAAATGATCGCCTACAGGGTTAGGCAAATGATTAAAAACACGTCAAGGTAGCAATATGAAGATATGGAATACCCAGATCAGATATGACATTAGTACAGCATTTTTGTTTTGAACCGACTCTTGTAAAGAAAAAGAAGGGCAAAAGAAGTCAATTAATTAATGGAGCTTTAATGCGCCACTCTTTCAACATCTTTAGTGATTGATCGTATATACTTGAAGTCTGAACTGAATTGATATTCCGATAAAAGTTCAGAATACTGTCCCAAAATAAACTTAATTTGAACTCAATTTGCCGATCACACAAATGCAAACATTATATATATATATATATATATATATATATATATATATTAACGTGAATTAACATATATTTATATGTTAATTCACGCAATATATAATCATTCAGGTTTAATAAAACAGTGCTCAATGTAGTATAAACAGAGCTATTAGGTATATATATATATATGTGTGTGTGTGTGTGTGTGTGTGTGTGTGTGTGTGTGTGTGTGCATATATATGTATAGAAAAATACAGATATGTACAAGTTTCGATGGATGGATAAAATGTTGCCATCTATATTTCTGATGACGCGTTTGAGCGATGTTTTCGATTCTGTTTAATATACAATATAGTTAGGTCCGTTGGGCACCGTTTTTGAGAAAAAGTGTACAATAACGCAATTTACCCAACAAACATTTGGAAAAAGAAAGCTTGTACCGCTTGGCATTCGCACCAGAAGCTGCAACACGAACATTTCAGGATGTTTGGGTGTCTATCTGGCGACAGTGCACATGATTCGTATTGTCGGAGGATATATCTAGTCCACATCATGGTGTCTGGGGTGATCACTAGAGATGGCAGCGTTATGCCTCCATTCATTTTCCCACAGGGCCTCAAACTCAACACTAAGGCCTACTTCAAGAGTATTCAGTATATTGTATTGACTTTAGTCAAGAGGATGAATGTTGAAAGAGCTTATGCTACCAATAGCAAGAGAACCCATCATCAACCCAGTCATTTAATTTCTTTGCCATATCACTCTTTACATCTGTCCACCTAACTCCCCTTACTGCAAACTACATTGATTATATTATGTGAAGAGCAGTTGAGCGAGAGATCAAAAAAACCTCTCGTAGCACCAACGATGACATGATGCAGTAATTTTGGCAGTAGTTTCGTTCAGAATAGATGCATGAGATGCCGAAGACATTTGGATGCCTGGGTTGTAGCCGATGGTGATTTTATTGAATGAATTTACTCTTTTGTATTTCAAGATATTATTGTTAAATAAATCTTTTAAAATGATATATCAGTGTCATTTCGCGTCATTTGGGCTTCAATTTATCCATTGCACCTGATTTAAAAACATGAGACATCTATTTCATTCTTATTTCATCGTCATTTCTACAATTCATACATCGTAAATGGTACATCTGAAATAAATGAGATGTCGGTTATATTTTTATTTCTGCGTCGCTTAGACGAGTATTTATCCATCGAACTATGTATATCTGATAAAATGAGATGTGATTGTTGTTTTCATTGTGACATAATTAAAACGACAATTCAACCATCGCATCATGTATATTACACTGTTTACGTTTGCGTACGAAACTGAACAAATATCACTATGGAGAATCAATGAGGGGAGGGATCTTACCTAAAGGCATTATTCAACATCGTTTGATCGGTAATGGCCCTTCGTGCTTGAATAGTTTTAAGCACATCGTATCAAACGTCGGTTCCTCCTATCAAGAGAACGCCAGAAGAATCAGAGGCTCTCGGCAAAATTTGCCGCTTAAAACGTTATAGATAGGAGCAATAAGGAGCAGTTTCAGTCTGAATTAAGTCACAATGTTTAAGCTTATGGACAAACAATACATATTGTTGAAAAAGGTATCATTTAGTAATAATGATTTTTTTATCCTTTCGCTCAGAAGCAACAACTAAACTAAACACACGCACGCACTCACTCTCTCTCTCTCTCTCTCTCTCACACACACACACACACAAATATATATATATATATATATATATATATATATATATATATATATATAAGTTGGTAAGATCAGCCGAATACGCTGACATTTTCGGTTTCATCAGGTGATCTGTATTTCAAGAAATTAAATTATATTACAACAGATTATATCCAAAAGGTTTAATTTAAATCTGACCTATAACTCTTCAGTATATATATATATATATATATATATATATATATATATATATATATATATGTGTGTGTGTGTGTGTGTGTGTGTCTGTGTGTGTGTCTGTGTGTGTGTGTTTAAACTGGGGAAGATACTTTATGCACAAGCTAACGCAGAGACACACATGCACATACGCACACTCTCAAATACATGTACACATAAATGTATATATATATATATATATATATATATATATGATAGAATAAATAAAATAAAGATTTGTAAATAGGAAACATATCTCAAAAGCAGAGGGAAAATGAAAATAACAAACAGGCACGTATGTTGTGATTTGGTGTTAGTTCTTAATACGCGCGTAGATTGATAAACATATATTAACTGTCCAATATGCACCTAAACAGACAAGTGTTTCTGCACAATCATACACATCAACGACTATATATTTTTCCTTTCAAAATATTTTACTTACATACATTTAAAACTTATCTATTGCTTCACTACACTTGACACATATCTGACCAATAACGACTAACCCCAATACAGGTAATAATTATATTGTCTCTTGATTGTTTCTATTAATTTTTCCTCGGTTTCTAAAAATGATTTAATAAGAGAAACATGCTAGGTTGGCATTTGTTGAGGTTTATGTGGTGGTATTAATTTTACTGCGGAAGAGAGGAGTAATTTACGTTAATGATGATTGCGGACTAATATGACAATAGTAATTGTGATGTGGTAGTAATGGTTGGGGTGGGGGTTGATGGTAATAACAATTGTGGTAGCAAATAATTATTGTAAAGCGGTAGTAGTGATTAGAAATGGGGGTGGAATGATAATAACAATAAATGCAATTTTTATGATGGCAGTTATGAACTAGGGAATAATTGATAGGATTATGTTATCAGTGGTTCCTTTTTGTATCCGTTTGGTTTCGTATAAATTGTGATAATAGGCATTTATTTTCTTTGTGTGCGTTTGGAAATTATATCTGATATTATGTTTAATAAGTTCTTTTCTAGGGTATGAGATATAATTGCTATTTTTTCATGTAGGCAAAGTAGGCATATTTTGTAATGTTGTTGTAGGCAGGTGCTTTTTTTAATATATGCCAGCTTATTGTTGGTGAAATATTTCTGTCTTTCAGATGCCATTCTTATGTGGATAGTGTAGTGCTTTTTGAGTATTTTCTGTCGGAGAATGAAATATTGTGGTTGTTTTTTTCTTTTCGTAAATGTTACCTCAGTGGCACCGATGAAGTGCATTGTGCTGTTGTTTGCACTTTGCTGCACATATTATGTTTTTTGTTGGCAATTTCCATGGATATATATATATATATATATATATAGAGAGAGAGAGAGAGAGGGACAGTGAGAGAGAGTAGGTAAATGTATATATATATATATAAGTATCTTTTCATATAAATATTTATATATATATTTATCTCTATATATAAAACTATATATATATATATATATATATATATATATATATTATAAAGTGATTGTAAAGACTTACATTGAGTGTAAAGACTCTACTTAAATAAAAATAAATAAAAAAATATCCACGCCAACTATTATCGGTTCTTCTAAGAAATCCATAAAGATATAGTCTAGCCAACGGATAATTAAAATTTACAACTGTCTAGAATCAAAAACTTTCATTAATCAACCACTTCAGAAAAACTCCAAATAAGTTCCAATGGTCATAGACTTATTCCCCTATTTCGTTAACCCCGATCAAAACCTCTAACTAAACACTCTTCCCCCCCAAAAATTCCAACTGTCAACGAAATATCACCCTATTACTAAACCCCAGCCAACACCTCTAACAAAACCAAATAAATATAAAGGAAAAGGATTTCCAGTACTTTACACATCGCCTGAGGAAGCATTGAGGCTTCAATGCTGAAACGAACATACCTTCGTCGCGATTATATATAGAGAAAAATTATGTAAATGTTCTAAAATATAATTTATAATAAATATTCACAGCTCAAAATATTATATATCGAGCATTGTTTTAAATTAATGTTTTGGACGTTGTAAGAATTCTTCGTGCTGTATTCACGCGCATATATATATATATATATATATATATATATATATATATATATATATATATATATATAGGAGTAAAGAATATCTGAATAAAGAAACGAAGAAAAATTTACAACGTTCAAAAATTTACAACATTCAAGACATTAATTTCGAACATTACTTTCCACAAAATAAATTAAGATTAAATATACAAAAAGAGATTATTATAAAAAGTAAGTTTAAGTACAAAATATTGTGCAGTCTTACAATTCCATTGTTACTAACCCCACCTACATCCTACACTCAACTCGCCAAATATAAGAAAATAGGCTTTTCCATTTCTTTCCACACCACCTGATGAGACGTAGTCATTTCAATGTGGAAACAAAATGTACACTTTTTAATCGATAATATTTTGTACATGTTCTCAACTATAATTTATGAAATATATATATATATATATATATATATATATATATATTGCTCATTCAGTAAAATGAATTAGAGCACTCTAGCTATTGGCCGCGTATAATGATAATATATGCGATAAAAGAAAAAAAGTCTGGGTTAAAAAGTAATCGGAGTCTAACCGTACTGATGAGCTGTGATACAGCGAAACAGATCTGTCTGCGGATGAGAGTATATATATACGTAACACAAATACGTAACACAAATATCTCTGTCTTTGTCTCTCTCTCTCTCTATATATATATATACAGAGAGAGAGAGGGACAGAGAGAGAGTAGTTAAATGTATGTATATATAATTATCTTTTCATATAAATATATATATATTTATATAAAACTATATATATATATATATATATATATCTGAGTAAAGAATATCTGAATAAAGTAACGAAGAAAAATTTACAGCGTTCAAAAATTTACAACCTTCAAAACATTAATTTAAAACATTCCTTTCCACAAAATAAATTAAGATTAAATATTCAAAAAGAGATTATTATAAAAAGTAAGTTTTAGTACAAAATATTGTGCAGTCGTACAATTCAATAATAAAAATAGGTCCACTAAATGTTAATTACCATTCCCAGTTCATCGCATCTAATCCTTCTCCTCGCCACCCTATATACATTATTTTCTTTTTTTACTAAACCCGGAAAAAAAAAATCAGGCCTAAAGCTATAAAAATTATACCTTATCTTTTAATGTTAAATCTGTCTACAAAATTTTTGACACGTTCATTTTTCAGCTCTATCCTCTGCATATTTTCTATTTTCACTTAAAATTTTAATGGACAATTTACAAGACTTATTCCCTTGTTACTAACCCCAACTCCATCCTACACTCACCCGGCCAAATCTAAGAAAAGAGGCTTTTCCATTCTTTTCCACACCACCTGATGAGACATTATCATTTCAATGTCGAAACACAATGTACACTTTTTACTGGATAATAATTTGGACATGTTCGGAACTATAATTTATGAAAAATAAGTATATATATAAACTTATTTTTCATGAATTATATATATACATATATGTATATATATATATATATGTACGTAACACCAATCTCTCTCTCTCTCTCTCTATATATATATATATATATATATATATATATATATTGGAATAATATTCTACATAAACACATCCAGGCACACCCCAAAACACACACACACACACACACACACACACACACACACACACACACACACATATATATATATATATATATATATATAATCTGGAGAAATATTCTGTATACTGCATTCCGTAAAGTTACCATCTGGGATCTTAGAACATAATGTCCGTGGCAGAAAATGACGTCTATATTATTCTCTATGTTCTTTTTCTTTAGGATAACCAAAAATGTATGCTATTAAGAAAACGATCTACCATTAAAAATATATATATGAATATCAGAAGCAACGCATTCCCATTTGCTCCTCTGTAAATATAAATAAAATTTACACAACATGTACACTCATTTCTTTTTAGAAGAACACCAGTTATAAAATATTTTATGTATCTGTAAGCTTTCCATGCGACTTGCCTATGAGTAGAAAGCTCCCTTTCAAATTTTTCTTTCTTTTGTAGCACTAACATTAATCACTAAAAATGTCTCCTCTTCTACTCCGTTGCGCAACATTTCCCGTCGAGAAATCCATGAAATATCGATAATGGAAAGCCAAGATGTCGACGTAAATACTTGTTCCCTCGACACAAAAAAAGAAGTTCAATCCGAAATGACTTTTGAATACATTTATCCGTGTCTACATCTTACACGCCCCAGCGATTTGTGGGGAAATTTTCAGCCGAACCACTTCACTTTGATAAAAATCTTTTAAACAAACTTCACTATCATTTTCTTGTTCTTTGGTTGGAGTTAGAATGAGAGGAGTAGAAACTAAATGATAATAGAAATAGTATAGATTGCCTTTTGAATTCTAACACATATAAGGCTAAAACTTCATTTGCAACAGTAAAAATATGATTTCTCTACTGTGATTTGAGACACACATCATAATTTTTAATTAATATGTTTGTACGTACACTCATAAACTTACAGAGTATGCACTAATTGTTTGACATAATATAATTTGTTTTTCACATTCAAAAATTACTCTCCTTAAATATTTAATTTAGCCGTAAATTGATTTAAGTCAATATAAATACTATTTTTATTGTGAATATTAATCTTTTTTACAAGTCAATAATAAGTCAGTCAGTTAAGTGCCATACGTGGTAGACGCTTGGGCGATCATGTCTCGAAAGAAACATGACTGACTAGGCAGAAGATTATCCCTCAGTAGGTTGCCATTGCTTTTTGCTTTCAATAAATAGATTTTATTTAATTTAAATTTAAACTTTTGCGCTAACTTGTACATATATAACATACACAGAACTCTATATGCATAAAATTTACACATGTACATTTCAAGTAAAACAAAATTAATTCTTGATAATCGCTAAAAGTAGGTCGAAAGCGCTCAAAAGTACAATACATTTGGACAATTCTTATATAATTTGAGTTAAAAATTAAAAAATATATGAAGACATGAAAAATTTATCAAAAAACTTAATGATATCTTGTCTGTCATTTTTAATGAAACCAGTATAAAAGACAGATTGTTGCCGAAATACACAATATATATATATATATATATATATATATATATATATATATATATATATATATACAGAAAGTTCAGAAGGTTAACTGCCTCCATATTTAATTTGTTTGTTTGAACATTATTTTCATCGATACTCGTATTTGAGTGGATATTCTGTTTTTAACTAAACAGAATATTTATATAACTCTACCGTCCGGAATATTTATCAGAATTTTTTACAAAAATATGTGTCAATCAGCAGGATTCGAACCTGCGATCCCTAACAACATAATAGAAGCGATTATTTGATCTTTGCGTCTTAAGCGCTCGAATACGAATGATTTCACAGTAGACGAAATTTTATACATATTATGTAGTAAAATAGTAAACGAACTCGCTTTCGCCAATGAAAACTATGAAAAATATGTGTACCTTTCTTTGAATTTTCACCATATTTACGATGTTTCCCTTAGTAGGTGTAACACATTTCGTCTACTATTTTACTCATTTTCATGAGGGTGCTGTTAAATTTTCCTAAGGTTTTGACTGTTTAAGTTTCATTTTATTTTTGTCTTATTTCCAATAGGAAGGTTTATTCCGAGCAATATAATTCTATATAAATCATGGGAAGAATATCGCTATTACAGAGAACCCCACAAAATATTTAACAGTGGGAAAGAGTGTTAAAGATTTATATTTAACTCTTTCTTGCATATTGGTTACAACTGTAACCTTTCTCTAAACTTTGTTGCATATTAGTTACAATTGTAACCAATATGCAACAAAGGGTTAATAGAAAGATGCTTACGTGGATACCAGCTGCGCTCAAAATGCATGTGCTTAGAATAAACGGCCATGATATGAAAATTGATGTATAAAAATCACTACAAGGAAAAACGCAAAAATGAAGAAAATTAATCATGTAAAAAATAGTCAATATCTTACACTACAGGAGATGTTATTATAAATTGTGTCTAAAATATCTGCTATTCATAAATAATAATAATAATAATAATAATAATAATAATAATAATAATAATAATAATAATAATAAAGCAAAACAGGAGCCAAGAACCAACTGTTGCGGCAAAAAATATGAAAATGAAGCCAAAGATAAAGCTCTTGAACAGATGAAACAACGCTGGCAAGACAAACCTCTGCATGGCCAATATCCAGAACGTGCCAATAAATCCAATGTTGATAAAGTTAATACTCATCGATTGGTTACGTGCATCTGGATTAAAGTCTGAAACTGAAAGGCTTTATTCTTGCAGCACAAGACCAATGTCTTTTCACTAGAAACTTTCAGGCAAATATTATGCATAATAATATGGATCCAAAATGCAGGTTTTGTGAGAAACACCAAGAAACAATAGCCCACATAATCTCAGGTTGTTCTGTGCTTGCCCCAAATAAATATAAAAATCGCCACGATAGAGTTGGGCAATAATTACCATTCTATGGGATTGCATCATCTACACAGACAGAAAAATTGAAGCAAACAGGCCAGACATTATTGTTAAAAACCGGAAAGAGAAAATTTGTCTATTAATTGATATGGCTTGTCCAGCGGATTGTAACATAGTAACCAAGGAATTTGAAAAACTGTCAAAATATAAAGACCTGGAAATTGAAATAGAAAAAATGTGGAATTTGAAAACAAGAGTTGTGTCAGTGATAGTAGGTGCACTTGGAATGATAAAAAAACGGAACAAAACAACACACTGAAAGAATCCCTGGAAACCCCAGCTTAAGAGATATACAAAAAAATTGTCTTATTAAGTACAGCCCACACACTAAGGAAAACTTTATCTATGTAACGCTAGGGATGATAGGGAAGATAGAAAAAACATGAAATGGGGCCATAACAACACGACACGACACGCAGACTTGGTTGGTAGTGAGACCGAAGCAAAAATCGAAATATGATGAAAGGTGACATAATAGTAATAAAAACAATCTTTTTTAATTAACAACTCATCTAATCAAAAGTAAAAGAGAAGAAAAGGAAAAAACAGAGATAAAAAGTAAAGGAAGGAATTGCCATCTCTATATTTCTTTCTCTTTCTTTTGTTTCTAACATAATACACTAGTGCAGATTTGCCTTGTGGTGCAGTAGATATCGACTCGGAACGACAAATCGCGAAACCGAGTTCGAATTCCACTTGAATTACTTGCATTCACTTACGCACTAATAGCCTTGGGAACGTTATTAATCCGTTCTTTAAACAAAATAGAACAGATTAGATTCTATAACCTTGGCTGGCAACCCAGTCTACCGCAGAAATCAATAGCAAACTATAGCGTGATAACCTTGTGCCTAGTCAGTCATGTTTCTTTCAAGACATGATCGACGGAAGCCTGTATCACGTATGTCACTTAACTGTCTGACTGTAGTGTAGTGATATTGTATTTCGTTGAAGTATTGTTTTATTTTTAAACCAGCGTCTTTCTCTTTGAGATCCAATCTCGTTTTTATCTACTGTCACATGGCAAACCATTTAAAAGAAAGGAAAACAACCTGCAGCTCAATGACTTAATCATGCGGAGGTGTAAATTGTTACTGCCTTATGAGGCCGCAAATGATCCTCTACAAGCCTCGGAAGCGAGTCTAAAATGACTGTTGCCCAACGTGCCGAGAAACTCTGTGTAGTCGTTTGGATTCGTCAGTCATTCCTTGGAATAGCATGAGAAATAAAAATAGAAACAAATTCCATCATGGCTCTTCCACTGGATAAAAAACGAGCCCATTCTTCAGAAGGGAACATAACTGAGGTCGAAAAATCTGCCATAGGACCAAACTCCTACCCAACGAATTAACATTCAGGTCCCCACAACCAGGATAATCTTAGTGTGTGCCGGAAAATTCTTCAGCTAGATCCATAACCGTACATTTAAATAAAAAATATAATGATTTCGTGAGGAGCATAAAATCATTATGGCTGCATTTCATGAAGCGTTACTCAAACCTCAGAAAAACATCACTTGCCAACCATATAACATTTGGCGACAAAAGAGTAGGAAAAAGAAATAAAAAGGTTTTTAACCAGAATAGATGAATCAACAAAACATGAAAGGGAACCGGAATCAGAAGAAGAAAGTAGTAATATCACACAAGACGCAGGTAATAAAAAAGAAACCAATATACACGCAAATCACTGTGAAGATAATGCTAAAATGTTAGAAGTGATGGAAAGGCGTGATATGAGTCGGTTATAAGACGGCAAATAAACGAATTCAAACCACATTAAAAACAATCATTTTACAGTAAACAAGAACAGTATACAATAAGCCAAGGAAGAAATCGAGAGTCATATAAGTCAGATACAAAATATCGCAATGGAGAAAAACTCCCAAAATTACAACCAACAAAGCATAACCTCGAAACTATTAAACTCTACAATACAGCACTCAAATTAATTCTGGATGCAGATAACACTCATATAAATTTCAATGAGGGAATATATGCATCAGCAATAGCAGCAACAAAAAAAATTAAACATCAAATTTATGTAAGGCAATCTGAAAAACATGAAAATTCACATTGAATAAAAAAAGAAAAAGAACTCGAACAACTTAGTAGTGAATTATCAGTGCAAAAGGAATAAATGCAACAACCGAAAAAGGCAGAAGAGTCGAAAAAACACATTAGAAATGAAAATGAAGTTCAATCAACTAAAAATAAAGTAAACAATACAACTGAATGCCCAAAGAATAAGACACTATGAGAAAAGATCATGAATCAACAGACAATATTTTAATTCAAACCGACGCAATGAAATTACAGAAAAATAGGTAAACAAAGGATTGAAGTGACAGTCCACACTCCAAAATAAAAGAGGATACACAATTCTGAGAAAATATGGGCTTGCCCTAAAGAATATAACAAAGAAGCAGATTTGATTGCGCAAGAGATAGAACGAATGAAAAATAAACCAGAACAGACTTCTGGTGGAATTAAAGATAAGGGTCTTAAATGTGCACTGAAAAAATACATAACTGAAAATTTACTAGAAATCTTTGGGTTAAATTATTTATTAAACTTTTGATTAAATTATTTAAATACAAATCACAAAAGACTCGCAAATTATCTTCAAGAAATGATTAACAATTCTACTAAAATTCCTGCATGGTTGACCAACAATTTATCTTTTTTCTAACCAAGAATAATGTCACAATTAACCCGAAAAACTACTATTTAAATATCTTCCCAAAACATACAAACTATTGATATCTATTTTTAACAAAAGAGAAAAATTCTTTTTAGAAAGAAATGACATACTACCGCTTGAACAAAAGGGTGTAAAAGTCACTGTTTCCTATGTAAAGTCCAATTACTTATTAATAGGATGATCTTGGAAAACTGCTTCAATGCAAAGAAAGATCTTAGTTCTGCCTGAATTGATTATTGTAAGGCATTCGTTAGTGCAGGTGCACTAGCGAATGACTTACATTTCTGGAAGGTAAAATTTTAAACATGTACAAATTATCATCCGTTATCATCAATTTCATCAAATTTCAATGTATGTTCATATGGAAAACAACACCTTACCTCAATCATATAAATAGAGCCTATAAGTCTAGTGAAATAAACATCAACAGCGGAATATTTCAAGGTGAATCTTTGTTTTCCTTACTATTTTCCATATCACTAATAGCATTAACCAACCAACTTAACAAGACAGAATGCGTTTATAAAATAAAACCAAGCCATCTATTTTACATGGATGACTGAAAGTTGTATGCTAGGAATGACAATGAGCTGGAAGGTCTTCTGCAAACTGTAAAATGCTTCAGTGAAGACATTGGAATAAAATTCAATTTGAATAAATGTGCTAAAGCTACAGTGTTACAGAGATCGCTACAACAAACATCTCTTTTTAGCATAAAATCGGCTGTAACACTAAAAGATGTAAAGCAAGAAGAAGCATATAACTACATTGGGGTAAATGAGAGTAAAATTATTCATCATACAAAAAGGAAATAAATAGTGCGTAAAGAGTACTGTAGAAGGATACGACTGATATTAAAACCTTGAATTACATTCTCTGAAAAGCATTATGGCCATTAATAACCTTGTCTTACGAGTAGTCCAATATAGTTTCAAGATCTTAAACTGGACACTAAATGAAATCAGCAAATGTATTCTAAGACAAGAAAGCATCATCTAAAGGCTGATGTAGACCGTCTATATATACCGGGTATAAAAGGTGGAAAAGGTTTCATTCAACTAGAATTGTCATACAAGACAACAACTGGTGCCTTAGTAAGATACATGGAAGCATCAAAGGACTGGATGATACAATTAGTCAAACAACATGAAAACAGAAAGACAAAATATTCAATAATGAAAAAAAAAATACAAACAATATTTACATTTAATAGATTCTGTAGAAAAACAAAACAGAACCAAGAGCCAATTATTGCGACAATAAATATGAAAAAGAAAGCCAAGTATAATATCGTTGAACAGATGAAACAACTCTGAAAGGCAAACCTCTGCATGGCCAATATCAAGAACGTGCTAATAAATCCAATTTTGATAAAATTGATACTCATAGAAGGTAACGATTACCTGGATTAAAGTCCGAAACCGAAGCTGTATTCTTCTTGCGTAAGACCAAAGAATTTTCACTAGGAATATTCAAACAATTATCATACATAATAATGTGGATCCAAGATGCAGATTCTGAGATAAATACCAAGAAACAATAGACCATGTGATCTCAAGATGTTCTGTACTTGCCTCAAATGAATATAAAAATTATCACGATAGAGTGGGGCAAGATTTACACGGAACAATGTACAGACACTATGGAAAATATGTAAACAAAAATTTGTAAAAATAAACATCACCCAGCACCGGTTACAGAAATAAAAAATGTTACTATTCCATGGGATTACACCATCTACATAGACAGAAATATTGAAGCTAACTGTTATTATCAAAAACCAAAAAGAAGAAAAAATCGCCTACTAATTGACATGGCTTGTCCATCTAATTGTAACATAGCAACCAAAGAATTTAAAACACTATCAAAATATAAAGGCCTGAAAATTGAAATAAAAAGTGGAAATTGAAAACAAGTATAGTATCAGTAATAGTAGGTGCACTTAGAATGATAAAAATAGAACAAACAAGATATTGAAAGAATCCCTTAAGAGATATACAAAACTTTGTATTGTTAAGTACAGCCCACACAATAAAGAGAAATTTACCTAGGTAACGCTAGGGAAGTTATGAGAAAGAAAACAAGAAATGGAGCCATAACAGCACAGCACGAACTGCCTTAGGGCTTTCCAAAAACTTGGTAGGTAGGGTGACTATAGCAGATATTGAATTATGATAAAAAAGACATAATAATAATAATAATAATAATAATAATAATAACTAAAAAAACCTTGCAGTTTGGGCACTAAATAACATTACAATTTATCACTTTGTGTGTGTGTGTGTGTGTGTGTGTGTGTGTGTGTGTGTGTGTGTGTGTGTGTGTGTGTAATCTTGTCTAGCTCTTTAGCTCTCCATTAATAACAGTTTTATAGCCAACAAGATTTTGCTATTCACACTGATATCATACAATTTTCAAAATTATATAAAAAGACAAAATGTCAAGAATATAAAAAATAACGTGCAGCAAAATATTGTTATTGAAAAATTTAACTGCAGAAATAAAAACATATGTTCACTTGACGGAGTTCTGCAAAAACCGAAGGGGTTATTTTGAAAACAGAAATTCAAGATGCAAATGAACAGAGCAAAATATACCGTTGTACTGATGGCAATTAAAAAAATAACCTTGGTTTAATCATTAATTATCATTCAAGCGACAAAAAACTTAAAAACTGTACTAATCTAGCCAAATAGATGTGAAAATAAAAAAATAGTAAAGATCCTTCTGTAACGTGGAGTATATTAAGAAAGGTCAAACCTTGCAATAGTGGTGTTTGCAAATTGGGTCAAGAAGAAAAGTTGGCTCGAGTATCAGTTGCAGCACGAGAAAGGTTGTTAATGAAAGGTTCGAAATAATGTCCACATGTACACACATGCGAAAATACATTTAGAAGTAGTACAAAATCGGATGAAATAGATACAATAATATTTCGTGAATCTTGGCGAATTCCTCCATTGTTTTAAATTTTATGTTATGTGTTTTAAAATTCCAGGTATGCTTTCAAAAAAAGCGTTGGATCATCAATTTTATTTACCTTGTGCTTCTACTTGAGAGAGATGTGAAACAAGATTGGGTTTTATGTAGGAAAACCGAGAGAGGGCGTTCAGGCCACTGTTCAAAGATAACCCACCGACGCTTACACATTGGGTACAAATCATGTCTAAAATTATCAGTGCGTTGTGTAATCATTGAGCATATAACGCCTGACCATAACGTAAGGTTGAAACAATGGTAGCGTAATCGTCTGATCTTCCTCTGATTCCATGCACCTATGGCTTAGGGAATAGTGACTCCGACTGACACCAAATCGGTTGATTTTCGATCACTGCCAGAAGCAATAGATGTGTCTAGCCACACTGATGAGTTGCGATACAGCGAAACAGGCTTGTATGTGGATGACTAATATATATATCGTGATTGAGTCTCGTTGTGGTGTTTTTCTTAATTCCTCCGATTTACCTGTTTCTTTCGTATCCTAGAGTGTGCTTAGAAAGTATTAGTATTAGTATTAGTATTTAATTTAACCCTTTTAATATATTTTCCCTGAGAATATTTTACTTCAACACATTTAAATGTGTTTTTCCCGATAATGCTCGGCAGCTGATAAATTTAATTCATCCACAATTTACCTGTTCAAAAGCATTTTTCGTTCACCGATGTGAGAAACCGCATTTTTTTTTGTTTTTTAAATGTCTCCCGGTTGCAAGTTTCATAATCTAAAATATTACTTTGTTAATTTTTTTGTGAAACAAATTTAAAATAAAAACATAAAAATTTCATAAAATACGTAAATTTTGTAAATTTCTTGTCATTTTAAAAATATTCTGTAGTTTTCTAACTTGGATATTTTTATTTGCTTCTGTATTTTATTTCATCTACTTTTTTATTATTATATCTATTTTTACGACCGTTTATTTTTAATCAGTTACTGTTATAATGTCTCTTATTTAATTTTTGTTTACATTAACCTATGTATCAAGTTTGTGGATTGAATTGCTGAATAAAGTTTCAGACTTGCCCCGAGTCTCAGACTTGCATATATGTGAGTTACTTGCGTTAACTGGCCGTAAATTAGTTGCACCTGAGTCTGCAGATGTTCGCTTCCGTTTCGTCCCCAGATAATCGAAGATTTCAATGATCCGTCGAAGTCTCTCACTTTCCTTTCCACGTTGTGATTTTTTATCTCGATGTAAATTAAAGACTCGATACGACTTCGTGCCGCATTCCTCGACAGATGAAATCAAGAGACGGTTGTGTGGCCAATACAGAAATAAAGAAACCAAACAAGAACGTTTTCAAATGTTCCCTCCCGTTTTGTTATAAAAAGCTTCGATATGGCGCAGGTCGGTAAATGTTTCTCCATAAAAGTCTCGTGTCAATTACGTGTATCTGGCTTAAATCACCCAATTACGATTTCGCCCCAATGTCTGCCGATCTGGAGTTTTGGAGACAAGGTTTTGTTGAATTTGTAGATTTACCTACAATCTTTATTTATAATTTCCATCATTACGTGAGTGGTCTTCTTCGAAACTGGCCAACAATTCAATCTTCAGCAGCTCCTTATCGCTTCCATGAGAGAGAAAGGGAGATAAAGAAATGAAAAAAAGGAAGAAAATGCCTTCACACCCCTACGCAACGCAACCCTCTCATCTGGTTTATGTTCGATTGTCGTCATATCAGTCCATGTCATTTCGGGAATGCTTTGTTTCACGTCTCTCTTATCACTCTTGAACCACCCTTAGCGCTCATTCTTTTCTTCTTTTTCTTCTTAGATCTTCCCAAGAAAAAAAAAATATACATACAAAATTCTTTTTGAATTATCTATTCTAGGGTTTGAATTAATGATCTGTCAATAGTATTATAACGTGGGTTCATAAGGAACAATCGCAGTGTTACAGAATGTGGGATTGCCAAATCAATCTGAAGTTAAAATAATCTGCACAAGACTTTCAAAACAAATATGATAACACAAACTAGCAATTCAAATCACATCTCATCAAAACGAAGAAAAGGAAACATAAATATCAAAAAAAAAAATTATAAGTAAGATATTAATTTTAAAATAAAAAGTAATAAATACTTTATATTTGGAATAACACAGAAGTGAGATAAACATTAACAAGAAATAAAATTAAAAACAAAAAGTAAACAACATAAACAGCTAAAGACTTTTGTTTTTTTTTTCATAGAGAAAATATAGACAAAATATTTAAAAACAATTCATAAAAATTACTGCTACTTTCCAACTATAGGCACTTAAATATTCAAGGAACTGAATGTTATCCATTTAAATTTAATACGTTCCTTTTCAAATATACTTAATTAAAACAGAAGAAAATGTACATGGTTTTAAGATATATTCACATTTTATTCAGGTAAGGCTAGACGTGATTCCACTAAAATAGACAATGAAAAGACATTTGTTTCAAACAGGTTGATCATTAATAAAATAAACGTTTTACTCGTTATCTCTCAACTACTAGCTATTAATTTTTTTAACTTGAAACTCATTGAAAGTATTAAGAAAAAATAATCTTAGTTTCAGCAACTCACATAATATTCCATATAAAATTATATATTATATTGCAAACCTGGAGTAACACATACAGACACACACACACACACGCACACACGCACAAACAATATATATATATATATATCCGAGTGAGTATAGAACGAGGAGAGAAAAGAAAACTTTTTTCCCGTAAAAAATATTAATTTAAAACAGTGCTCGATATATGATGTACAGGGCTGTGAATATTTATTATAAATATATATATATATATAATGTGTGTATTACATAAAATATAAACCGCAAATGTTCATTTATGAAATATATCGTATTTTATTTTTATATTATATATTCCGCTGCACGTGTTTCAGGTCTCGAACCTTCATCAGGCAGGGGATAGGTGTCAGTCATCGTCTTGTTTGTGTGTGGTAGCAGTTTACATCCTCTTGTACTTGTGAGGGAATCTCTTTCTTGCTTTAATGAGTAATATAATAATTTAGGATGGGTCAAATATCTGGCAGTGAAAAGTGTTTTCTTACTTAATTGTATCTTTAATTTATATGAAGATGCATTCATACATACATACAGATATATCCCCAAAAAGAATAAAGTATAAAATGATCAGCTGAAGAATGGAACTCCACACCAGGAATAATAAATACAGATTTATTGTACTAAGGTACAATTAACAATAATACACATATAGGGGGCCACGAGTTGGAGTGGAATTGACTATCGAATAGTGAATTCCTTCGCCTGATACCTTTTTCCCGTATTTACTAGCCTTCCCACGCAAGGCCAGATGTGACACATGGTCATATTATAGTGGGTATTCCCGGCTATATAGCCGGGCCAAAAAATCTCTGTCTATTTTTCCCCAGTCGTGGTTCTGCCCTTCGGCGGAACCAAGACTGGGTTTGTGCTCTCTGCTGGGAAGCAGAGAGCGTCCTCTACCCGAAGGCAGAGGGCTGACAGTGTCATAGAAAAGTCAGGTGAATGTCTAAGACCTTTTTCCCACCGTCGTACCTCTCGTTACCGTCTTTTATAAAGTAGAGTATTCTATTCTCGGGGATAGCAGGATGTTCCACTATAACACATACATACATACATACATACATACAGTATCGGCTATAATATAAGGAACGGAAACAATAAAGAAATAAATATGTGTATTACTTAAAAAATAATGCATGATTAGCAATGAAATTCTTACCGAATACAGATTAGTGTGTAATGCATAAGTACTAAACAAAATTACAAAAAATTATATTATTGTTTTGTTTTAATAAAGATTAAATGGAACAAAGGAAATAATCTACTGGACAAAATTTAAGGAACGATCTTGTTAATACTTGATTGTGAGCAAAATATCAACAACATTTTATATTTGGTAAACATCCCCTTATTTTCAATGACTTCTCTGCATCGTCGACCACATCATCTAATTAATTTCTTGCGAAAATCAGCAGTATCTCACTCCATTCGTCTTTCAGTAATCCCATAGTTGATCCTGGTTTATCAGGTTTCTTTCTTTTCTGAGCCCTTTCTTAAATTAACTTCCAAACATTTTCTATAGGATTCTGGTCGGGGCTCTCAACTGACTACTTCATTAGGGCGATTTCTTCTTCTTCAAATAAAGCCATAACCTTGTGAGCCTTATGGAAAGGTGCATTGTCCTGCATGAAAATAGGAGATTCATAAAGATTATAGTGTAATCTTGGTACCACATTTTTCTGAAGAATCCTTTTGTAATCTCAGCTTGTAAATCTTTGTAATTTTGTATAATATTTATGCATTATACCCTAATCTTTATTCGGTAAAATTTCATTGCTTTTTAAGTAATACACATATTTATGTCATTCTTCTTTCTGTTTCTTATATTATGGCCGCTACTGTATATATACATATAAGCCCACATCCTCTGCCGTGTGAGTGCTATTGCATTTGTTATTGCTAATGGTAGCAAAAACGAACGCAGTCTGTACGCCTATTTATTTATATTTTATATATTTTATTTTTATGCGAAATCCAAATTACTTTTTAATTTAAAAGAAATTATTAATTTTGGTTCTTTTTAGGAGAGCCCTATATAATATATGAAAAATATATTTAATAATTCGATTCCTTTCAAACTAAGCCGCCATAAATTTAGTTTTTGAAATTTTAAAAATAATTAAAATTAAAATAAATTAAATAAATTAAATTAAAATTAAATAATTCGAGTCCTTTCAAACTAAGCCGCCATAAATTTAGTTTTTGAAATTTTAAAAATAATTAAACTTAAATTTAATTCGTGAATTTTTAATATCCTGTAGATATTCAAGTAAATTATGTGTATGTGTATATGTATGTACTTACTTGTATTAATAGACATGCATTTTTTTTTTAGATTTACCTTAAAATTTACAATTTCTTAAATTTGTATGTCCAAAATTTTTCTATAACATTTGACCCAGTCATTATTTATTTAAACTAAAATCTCCGTGGTAAATTTTTCAAAAGAATTTTTTTTTTTGTCAACATTGATGTCAGTCAGCAGTTTTCTTTTGTTTGCAAAAAAAAAAAAAAAATTATAGCTTACTTCCTAGTCAACCACCTTTTCGCTTTTTCTTCCGTTTCCGGTCCCCTTACTGCTTCCATCCCTCTGACATGGCTAAATTTTAACTTGTAAACTCTTAGCACTTATATAGGGGAGGGGTAAGTCTTTCTAATATGAGACAGAGGTATCTGTCTGCTTTCCTGTTCTTATT
>JBBBDQ010001092.1:5475000-5670000 GCA_037127315.1 Ascarosepion bandense
TTTTCATAGACTGCTTGTAAACCGACTCTAGAGAGCTATACAATATTTAATCATAGGTTTGTAATAGACAGAGAGTGTATTTATATTTTTAAAGAAATATTCAAAAAGCCCTAACCTTACTAAGTTCCAACCGTTTATTTAGCATCGAGAAAAAACTTCCATTCACAATAATTACGAGTCTCTTTCATTAGTTTTCTACAAGTAAAGGGCTCAGTCGTATCCCACCTATATGTAATAAAATAAGAAATCAAATAAAAATCAGTATAACATTATGAAGTATCATACACTTTTAACAATAGAGCTTGCTATTAGACGCCTGAAGGAGTTTAGTAATTTATCTATAGGATATATACTCTAGTCTGACTATATATATATATATATATAAAGCTATACTTTGTAAATTAGCGTGGGTTTGTGAAATTCAATCCTGATGAAAGCCTTGAGAGGAGCACATTGCCTATTAGTCTAGATTACTAAGCTACGTTTTTTTTTTCTATTAAAAATTAATAATTATAATATAGTTAAGCAACATCGCGTTTGGTAAGTACCGAAAAGTGTGAGTGCATGAGAATACCTGTCGATGTTAGGCTGGAATTGTAAATCGGAAAGACGCGTTCAAATTCCAGTCGGGTTCGTTATATTAAATTACGTGCAAATAGCATTGGGCAATATGTAAATCCATTATTTCTCACCCATATACTGGTTAAATAGTACAACTAGCATCAGTAAATCGTTATTATCAATAAAAACACTTACACTTTATAGATATTAGGCGGCTTTAAATAAATAGCGAATGGTTGATATGTCGTACAAAAATGAGTTAGTCAACATAAGTAGGTAAAAAGCAACGTCTGGCTTTGTCTACTGAGTAGGAAATGCAAGATAAGTTAGAAAAACCAGCATACTAGGCGTTAAATAGAACATTTTTCATGATAGTTTATTTTTACTCGTATAATACCGTGATATAAACAAACCTCAGAAAAGGAAACCATATCTTGTATCACTATATTAAATAAAGAAAACTTATATTTTACATTTTCTTCTATCATTGATAGCAAACCAAATTTTCTGTACGACAGAATAAAGTTTTATTCACTTTTCTATGCACAGAAAACACTAAATCTTACTCTATGGAAAACTGATTAATAATGTCATCATTAAAGTTTTGTATTTTTTTGTGTTATTTTATCATATCAGTGTTTTGTATGTTGTCTTGGTTCGGTATATTGTTTATCATTATTCCTTGTCGTGTTCACGATTTAAAATTTTCTTACATAAAAAAATAATTAGTCTGATTTCGTCTGAGACTGTCGCAGTATGGCTTTGGATAGAATAAATCTTTTCCCAGTGATTTTGTTAAAGCGCAACAGAAGCAAAACATGTCTGATTTGATATGTCACTATTTTTATCCTGCATAAGTGTTGCTTGCACAATTGCGTTTGCCCGTCATTAATAAGACCACACATACGTATGCATTGGATTGCCAAATGTGAGAGACCCAGGTGGACAGACAGACATGCACTTGTCTGTGCAAGATACAGAACTAAACTGGCCATTCTATTTGAAAAACACTTGGAAATATGATATAGATGTCCTTCTTCTGTCAATCATTTATGATGCTGTCCAAATAAATAGGATTTTAGAGTCTGTTAGCAGCAACAGAAGATAGTGATTTGAAAAGTGTGTCAGCGTGAGATTTAGGAGAAAAATCGTATATAAAAGTTTAACAGGAAAAGCTTTAAATTTAAAATATTATATATATATATATATATATATATATATATGCTTCATATATATATATATATATATATATATATATATATAGTTAGTCTAACTGAGAGGCTGAATGTATCTTTTGTTTTTTGATGTCGTCCGCTCTTACGCGTGTTCTTTGATTATATGTTGCGCATATATATGCTTATGTATGGATACGTGTGTGTGTTCGCCGAACTGATGTAATGATGTACTTTTTCTTAATTCTTCTCTTTTAAGGGAGCGACCGTTATTTTTATTCCGTTTTTTTTAGGTCTTTGTGAATTTCATTTGTGTAAAATCCTTTGTGCAATAAAGATGGAAACCGATGATGGTTCCTCCTGAAATAGGCCTATTCTTCCAATTTACCATGAAATAACGTGTCTGCCTTTAATTTTTCTTAAATTTGTCCTATATGTATTAATATACATATATATTTAGAGCTCTCTTAGGGAGTTATCTGTATGTCCAGGATACTATTTTTGATTCTTCTATATCTGCACCGCATGCATATATATATATATATATATATATATATATATATATATATATATATGTATGTATTCATAATTATATGATTATATTATGCTCTACAATATTTAAATGTATTTAGCACTGTTTATAAAAATAAATCCCAGGGAACTTAAAATCATAAAATCTTCGGTTTTCTTTGCCTGAATTTATATATATTAGGCATTTGAAAGAAATAACAAAGAACAAGATCATAATATTAATGATAATAATAATAATTTTAAAAGTAATATAGTTATTTTTTTGTTTTTTATTAGGCTATTATAATAAATAGAATCAAATCCTGGATAGAATTCTAACTTCAAACTATAATTAATGTGCTTTTTTTTTCGAGATAAATTTTATTTTTCTGGATGTGTACATTAATCTTGCCGCTATTAGTTATCTCGTATCGTTTTAATCTATTTAGTTATATGTAAAGTTATACTTGTATATATGATTATTCCACTAGTCCCTCACTTTATTAATTATTGTATCTAAATTTCTGACAAGGTCCGAGAGACACTCAATGCGGACAGTTATGGAGTAAAAGACGGATTTTATGCGGGTTTGTGTGAAAAATAAATTTAACTCTAGATTTAAACAAGTTTATAGTTATCAGAGACGCATACTCTTTGCATCGGTTTTGCAAATAATTGGTTCATAAGAAGAAGCAACTGGAATGGAATGAACATCGTACGAAAGGAAGACGTATGAATACAGACAGTTTGCTACAAAGTGCGCAGCATGGCAGGACTTAGACGTAAAACTTAGGAATGGTGGAACTAAGGAGAGTTTCAATAGAAATATTAACCGAGCTGAGAGAATTCTTGCGACATCTCGTCTTTGTGAAAGGAGTGTAGGGTAGCAAATGATTCGTCACTCACAAAGATTCAAAGAGTCTTGAGGTCTCTTTTTTGAACGCCATTTTCAAACTGATCTAGTTCATGTAATGATAGACAAAAGAAATTATATACTTGTTTGTAAAGTACAAGGAACCAAGCATTTTTCTAGCATTTTTAGCGATGTATTATATGAATGAGTAATCTGATAGGTAAAAATTCGTTGGTAACGTCCAGGTATACTTTAAGCAGAAAGGTAAATATACAATACGGTGACGTCATGGTTAAAATGTACAGCCTCTATTGTGTTGCGGTGGATATCGGCTCGGAACGAGAAATCAGAGAGCCGAGTTCGAATTCAAGTTGATTTCGTTGCATTATGCGATTAGTCCTGTGAACAACAAATAATCCGTCTTCACTCTCCAGCTATGAGTTCAATAACAGGACAGATTGGGTTCTGTAGCCTTGGTTATCAACCTGCCTACCGCAGAAATTAATGACAAACGACTGTAAGAAAATCTTCTACCCAGTCAGTCATGTCTCTTTCGAGATATTTTCACTCAACCGCGTATCACGTTTGGTCCTTAACTGATTGACTGATTTCAATTCTGTTACGATTAATAAAGATCTAAAGAGACAGAGAAAAATGATTTGGTTTAACCTAACATTCAGCCTGTAAATAAAAAATAAAAATTGGTAAAATATTTTTAACATATTGCAAAAGAATTTTCTGGAATGCACTAATCTCTATAATATATTTTAAAATAATACTATAAAAATCAGCTATAGTATTATGACCAAAACGCCTAATATAAATATGAAGAAGTTACGGCTGCCCCTTAAACAGTAAGTGTCTAACTGAAAATGTTGTTTATAGACATTCTCGCTACGATAACCGATACTGAATCAACTGTAATAATACTTTGCTTTTGCTGCTAATAATTTACCGAGCATGACACCTGCCAGTTGAGGTCAGCGTCTAGATCCAATCGCGTGGAGTTGCCCACTGGATGAGGTTCCGGTCAAACGAGGTGGTTACCCTTTCTCATCCAGAACGGAAGTATAACACCGTGACGCCAGTCTTCGGGAAGTTCTTTCAGCAACCACACTTGAGTGATGATGGCCAATATTTATTAATCATACATATGCCACTTTTTTGTACGGAACGCAGTAGCGAGGCTGCAAATCTCTAGGGCCCTGATGTTTTGTGCTTGTGGAGATGTTCACTACTTCTTAGTAGGCGTCGTGTTTGAGTTACTCCAACAAATCAACTTGGAGTTGGAAGTATTTCTGAAATTCTATCAATACAGTGGGAGCTATAGATACACAGTGGCTCTTGCGAACTCAAACGCTCTCATGTAAAGAGATCTAGTAGAAGTAGTAGCATACAGTTAATTAATGTTTTCAATAATTGGATGAAATTCTTAGAACTTCATCTTAGCTTAAAAAGTATTAGATCTAATAAATAGGTTTTTTCTTGTGATAAAATATTTTAATCATTTGTCCACGAGCAAGGAAGAACCGCAGAATAGTGCGTAGAGGGTTTCAGTGTAAGAAACGACTGGGTACAGGGGGTGTATTGAAGAAAAGATAAAAGATTAACTGGATTCAAGAAGACAGAATATGGCACTTGACGTTGCATTTAAATATTTGGAGATTGTAGATATAAGGGAAGCATAAAAACAGAACGATTTTATATAGCGAGAAGTGCGAGAAAAGAAACTGTTCGAGTAGAAGGGAGAGATTACATTCTAGGCATCTTCAACATATTCCTCGTTACCTGATATTTCAATTCAGAATAATTGCAAGCTTTTCATTATTGATTACGTATTATTTTGCGAACAAGACAAACATTTTCCTAAAATATACCCTGAAAAAGACGTGTGCAGTTTCCTAGACGAATGTGTCAGTTATCACCATGGTTACCACCATGACAGGGTTTGTAGTGAGGATCATTTATTGTATATGACTGACAGTGGTGATGACTCTGCAAATGATAGCTTAGAGCTTTTACATTAATCTAGGAGTGACGAGTTTTAGGGATTTGATAATATTTATTTGATTGTATTAAATTACTTTCATTCATATCTTATAAATAAAAAGTAAAACCATCCTTAGTCAATGAAAGATGTATAGCATATTTACTAATCACCAACTAGTATGCCATTGGCATACATACAATATCGGATGAGTGATTAATGTAAACAATACGTGGCGCTAGTATGTGAGCGACGCATGATGAAAGTGTTTTGCTATGAGAATTACATTTTTTTTTTATCTTAGAAATCTCTTTCCAATATCAGGGTGCATCTTGCAAGCCGTAGCTTCTTGTAAGCCGGAAAATACGCTATTCCTTTACATTGACTATACTTTTTAAGTCAGTTCCAAATGGAATGATTATAAGGAAATCAACGTATTTTTTTAAGATCCTTCAACTTTATTCAGTTATTCTTCAACTGTTCTTTTTTCTGTTTTTGACATTTCTCAAACAGCCACAATGACTCTTTCAATGGCTTTCAAATAGAACCCGAATTTAAAAGGTTTTTGTGACATTGTTCATTTAACAATTGCTAATTCACTCTTGTGTACCGAATACAACACCAAAGACGATTAAAATATTTCCTTCAAGTTCATTCCTAGGCACAATGCGTCTTTTGATACGACACTCTTTTTCTTGTTTAAATTATTTTCTCGGCAGCACTGTTATTTTGTCCCACGTTTATTTTATTTTATTTATAAAAAATATTCCCGACGGAATATTTACAGAAATTTACTTAATGAAGTGAAAAATTCCCACCTAAATGACTTTTTCCAGATGGCAATTGTTTTTGGTTAAAAATAATTAAGATATCTAGAAATCAATACAGTTGCTAATATATCCATTTTAAACTTTACAATAGGAGCAATTACTAGAATTCATTTTTACAGAATATTCTTTCTTAATCGAATATGGTTTTACCGATACTTTCCGATTAATATCCAATTGATTTTTACATTTTCTTTCATTTTCATTGCTGGTTTCCTCATCTTTAATGGACAAATAAACCAATTATTTGTAACAACTTACATTGAGTTGCATTTCTCAGTATTTTTTTCTATTTCCAAGTAGTTCTCATATTAAAAAGAATATATATCTTGACTAGTTGCGTAGCCCTTCATTTCTGCTCCATCAACCAGGATATCCTCTCGTAAAAAGATTTAAGTTTTACATTCAAGCTGAATTTCAACTGCATTCTATTTTCCTATTTCTATTAGCTACGGCGTAAAATATGTAAATTGCAGTTTTTCCCATCGTATTTTCTCTTCACCTTTTCGATTCTGTTTTAAAAATCTCGAACACCATATCTTTTTGAAGTTTTTCTCTACTTTTGCTGCATAGCAACACGACACGTGGTCGAATAACTGAATGGATACATTTGTCAAGGGGAACCTAAATCTTCTCGATTTATGGTAAAAAATTTACAATTTTGACACAAGGCCAAATAGGCATCTACATCTTCGTAGACATTCAATTTCCCGAATATATGGTTAATTTGTGTCATTGTTGGGATGAGATGTTCTATGCAGTGTGAATTGATTCATATTCCTTAGGTTACCTACTTGGATAATATTGCAACTCCAGGAATAATAAGTTTTCTTGTCGCAAAATTATTTCCATCAGAACTTGGTTGTTGGTTGGTTCATTTAACCGGCATATCAACCTTCATTAGGTCATTTTTAATGTAAAAATCGTTTTGGTTTGTTTTATTTAGTTTATTTGTTTTATTATTTTTGTTTTTGCAAGAGTCATTGGGATTTGTTTTTTTAAGGGCAGGGACTCCAAGTAACTGGAGGGAAGGAACGGATTAATACTTTTCCCAAGGGTAACCAGTGCTTAAGTCAATGCAGGGTATTCAACTGGAATTCGAACTCGGCTTGTCGACTTCTCTTACCGAGTCGATATCCACCGCACCACAACGTACATCCGTCCATAAATGCTTATAGTACCTGGTATTTCCAAGCGGTCACCCATTCAGTATTTGGTAGAATTTTTTACTGAAACGTTTCCGTTTATATTTCGACATTAATTGGAAGCTTTCCTGAAATCATAAAAGTGGTTTTACGAATTGCAAATTTTTATTATATGTTTGTATTCTTGTCGTTTGTCAACCAGTGAGAAAATCTTTGTTTCTCAGTCAGTTAAGTGTCATACATGATACACGTTTTGGGCGATCATCTCTCGAAAGAGACATGACTGACTGGGCGGAAGGTTATCTCGCAGTATGTTGACATTGCTTTCTGCTTTAGACTGGTTGCCAGTCAAGGCTATAGAACCCAATCTGCCCTATTATTTAACCCATAACTGGAGGGAAGAGTCGGATTAATACCTTTTCCAAAAGTATTTGTGCGTAAGTGAATGCAAGAAATTCAAATGAATGCAAGGAATTCAAAGTGAAGGCAAGGAATTCTAGGAATAATTTATAGGTTGTTGTTATTGATAATAATCGCGGTTGGTCTGGTTTCATACCGAAAGGAAGAAAACGTGATAGGAAAACAGAGTTACACATATATTTCAAATCACGAATACCTTTCAGTCCTAAAAAAATTAGCTTTCATGCGCTTGATTTTTTTTAAATTTTTTACTAAGCTTACGATTAACATTGACTCATCTCAAACGAAAGAAGCAAGAAAAAAAGGGGGATAAAGATAGTTCCAAATATTTTCAAATAGTGATAAAGATACATCTGTCTGCCTAGAGAATGTGACTTCTAACTGGATTCATGATAATTATAAAATATATTCTATGATTAGAGTACAAATTCAGAATTTGTGTTGCGAAGGTATCACTTCTTACACTAACTCTCGGAATAGTGACTACTTCATTGTTTGCTTTTAGTGTTGACTAGCATTTTCGCCCGGTTTCACTCGGGTAGTTTAAAGAATAATAAGAAAAAAACATAAATTTAAATAGCAAATACTACAACGTCCACCCTCGTCAGTTTTATAGATATAGATAACAATGTAGAATGTCTCTATTGGGTTAGGGTGGGAGGGGGAAGGGCACATATATAGATAATATAAAGTGGGGCGATCGATTCTATATTATAATCAATACATAAACTGATCCCTGATTTTGCGGGGTGATAATATATATTTTACTGCCCCTATTTTGGCTTTCTGAAAAAATTTAAGGTGTCGTTAGCGTTTTAAAATTTTGGTCTACATCTGAGCGCAACTCCCGTTGAGCTAGACCACAAAATGCAGTCGAATCTACCAAACAACCAAATACATACAAAACGTTCCACCGTCGTCACTTTTATAGATATAGATATTTGAGATTAAACTATAAGACCACAAGTTCACAATACTAAGAATCGTTATTGTCGTTTCAATACTATTGATTGATTGATCGATTCGTTATGTAAGACTTATCAACCCTTTGCAGTTTAAAGCTAAAATGTAATGTTAGTAAGAATTTCTGGGGGTGAGGAGTAATAAAGGTTGAAAATTAAGTTTTACTAATTATGAGAAGAGGTGACTTCATGTATTTTCCAAAGGAATTTACGCGTACGTGAACATGAAAAGCCAATGAAAATGAAACTCTCCGTTTAAAAATCCCGAGTCATTAAGCATTATACCACACACACACACGCACACACGCACACACACATCAAAATTTACAGTACCTTGTATTACGAAGCGACCATCCATCTTGCTACTGACTGGACTTGACGTTACTTAATTTCAGTGATTGTAAGGAATCCGTGTTTTAAAGTGATGTACCTGTGAACTCGGTTCCATAAAATGTAGCCTGTGTAATCGGAATATCATTAAACATCTTGTCAATATAAAATAGTAACCAAACTGGAATTCATTTTATAATACTTATTATCTCAATCAGTCATTTAAGTGTCATACGTAATACACACTTGGGCGATCATGTCTCCGCACAACTGATTGGGTAGAAGATATTCCCTGTTGTAGGCAGTCATTCTTTCAAACAAGGCTATAGAAACCAGACTCTTCTGTTATTTAAACCATATTTGGAGAAAAGATACAAATTACTGTTTTTCCCAAGGGTATTTGCGCGTAAGGGAATGCAACGTATGCAACTGGAGTTCAAACTTGGTTCTCCGATTTCTTGTTCCAAGTCGATATCCACTGCACCGCAACGCATATCCAAACTCAATATAATCATAAGATGAATTGTTGGTAGAATGCAAAACAGAAAATAAAACAAATATGAAAAATACATATAAGAAATGAATAAATGAAAAAAAAAATGTAAACCAGAGAGAGAGAGAGAGAGAGAGAGAGAGAGAGAGAGAGGGAGAAACCGAGAGAGAAAAATAACGAACATTGGAGAAGAAAACAATAAAGAAAATGTCTTAAAATAGTTTGCAATATAAAAGAAAAGAAAACTGAAAACGCCCAATATAATCTGTTGCGATTAAAATTACAAACTTAGAGCGCCGATTTTCCCCTCAATTTGTCATGACCCTTTTCCAAACATCTTAGCTTACGTGATATCTTGACCCTGTCATGCTCTAACCCGTTATAGATGTACTCTCTTGCTTAAAGACAAAAATATAAAGGAAATCAATATAGAAGGAGAAACGAATAGAAATCTGGACAGCGAATCTTGTGCCTTGATCACAAGCATTGTTATCTAAGACATTCAAAATCTGTTAACGTTTCACTACATCGCTGTATTGTAATAGGGGAAGCCTGTTTATATCTGTCAAGAAAAGCTGCTCACTTAGAACTTAACATTTTCATAACAAATGTATAGAATTTATATTTCAGGTCTGAAAGTTTAGCTGACCGAATCTGACCCCACTTCGGCAGTAAGTATCTTTTCATAGACTACTTAAGACTTTGAATGGTTTTTCCACCATTCTCAACTCTTGCATTAGAAGCTACGTTCTGCACAAAAATAAAAAGCAGAATTGAATTCTCGAATATTATTGATCTCATACGTTCATTTGCAGTATGTACTTTTGGAGATGGATGATAGAATTAATTTGGCATCTACGTTTCACCATTTTCAAGTTGACAAATTTCCATGGGTAGATATAACCGTAAGTTCTATATTAATAGCTTTGACTATCGTGCTTGTGGAACACGCTTTCGATTTATTGCAACTTTGATTCTCAAAGGTACAATACTAAACTTTATCTACTGGCTTTTTAATCCCATTACTTTTATTGTTTTTGCTCCCTACTAAAGTTTATTTCTTCTTCTCGTTTTCTTATGTTCTTTCACACTTATTAACCTTTGTGTCTTTGTGGATTTATTGCTTTGCATCAAGTGAAACTATTTATTTTTTCTTTTTTTTTTTCCTGGTTTTTGCTCCAACCAAAGACTAAGTTTTATCAAGGAGGCTGTGAGGTCATTTCTTATCGATTTCCTGCATTTAATATGTTCTGGGACAAGAATTATTCATTCCTTCTTTTCGTTATCTTTCTTGCTATAGGCAGCATTTTCTTCCGAGTTCCTATCTCTTTAGAAATACCTCCATTTTCGCATGATTTGCCCTAACACTTCTCAGCAGTCTTCAGCAGTACACCTTTTTCGATTCAAGTTTCTTTTGCAAGGAGCAAATCTAATATTCTCTACCATATAAAACTCGGATATTAGCTATCATGTTAGCCTTTTTCTGTTGTTTCATTTTCTTATATGTTAATCCTATACTTAATTTCTGGAAGGTACCTTTCTCATATCCAATGTGTTTTATCATTTTAGTGTTACACTTTCTGTCAACTGTTAATGCACTATACAACTTTCTCTTAGTTAGTTTTGTTTACTCCGACACGTAATTCAACCAGTGAGATATTTTGCTGGCAAACATTCATTATGTCTTTACTCACTTAAGTCTTTACTTCTTGTTTTTATTTTACTAAATTATCATGTAGTTTTTTCGATTTTTTTTTTAATCATTTCGCCCCGAGCGAGGCGGAAACGCCACTGATGTGCAGGGGGTTACATAAATGTAAAAATATTAATTAGAAAAGAGTGAGGAGTACAAACTAGTTAGAAAGAAACAATAGAAAGCTGAGAAAGCAGGTGCGATGACAGATACATAGGTGGAGAGAAAGGGAAGTTTATACAGGGGAGGGAAGAGAGCTAGAGTCCAGTGGTTAGTAGATGGGTATTGACTTTGCATTTAAATTTCTGGAGGTTGTAGACGTCAGGAAAGCAAGAATACGGGATTTTGTCTCTTATTCTGTTTCTTATTCTGTGCTTCTCTCTTGCTGTTAATCATACGCTTGCTAATATTGTATGACTTCTCAGTTTCGTAGGACTTCTAGTCAGATTAATATCACTTCACCGAATAGCTTGAATAAGTTTGGAAAGAAAACGCACTATTTTTTTAAAATTCATTCTGAATTTGTTCTTAGCCGCGACTGTTTATTTCCATTATTCATTATTAATTACTGTATTATTTCTTCTTTCAAAACAATTTTTCAAACTTTTCACAGAGACCTCCTATCATAACATACCTTTTTAAATGCTTATATGTATAATATATAAACATAAGGATATTTGTGCATTTGTTTTGCTCGGTGGTAGCATTCTTTTAGTAAAAGCATATGGTCTCCTAGGTTCTTGGGTTAAAACTCTCTGTTCTTGTACTCTTGTCAGATTTGCTCTATTTTTTCAAACCCTTAGTCTTTGTTTTGTTTTAATGCTCATTAAGCTTCATTCATTTACATGTGTCTTCTTTAGAAGCGTTATAAAGGTAGAAGTGCAGCGGTCTTCTAATAATTTACCATTGTCGCATATTTCTTTTATTATTTTGATCAGAAATGGTTTAAACCTAACAAGATCTCTAACAGCTTTGCATTTTATCATGATGCCACATTACTGGCCATTTTGGTTAGCGTTGAGACTAATTCAAATATTAATCTTACAGTTTTTACATGATTTCATATTGTTTTAGCTTTCTCTTCTATATTGTTTTGGAAAAGCATCTAAACTTATTTATAAATAAAACTTTGTCTGTGTGTGTACGTGTATGTGTATCTGTGTGTGTGTCCGTTACTTATAGACTCTGAAACGGCTGAACCGATTTTCTTGAAAATTTACACAGTTGTACTATAAGCGTCTGCCAGTGTTCTTAGCTTGGTTTTGTGTCGAGGTACTTCCGATAAATATCGAAAATCGATAATCGAAAAAATAGGGTTATAGAATGAGTGGTCAGATTTTAATCAAATTTGATACACTCATAAACAAAGACACAAGAAACGATATTCAAACGTTTCAAGGTTTCAGTTCTTACAGTAGTGCAGAAAATTGATAATATATATATATATATATATAAAAAAGCAATATGTTTTTGTGTGTGTCTGTTTATCTGCTTGTATGTCTGTATTTTTCAGCCCTTTTTATTTTAGTTTTTGCTTCGGGTTTGGCTCTAAGTGGGTATAAATGTAGTTCTTAGTCTCAGTCATAATACCATTTATTAAGCGGACCTATTTAACCTTCAAAATTGAGTTTACCACGAAAATAACTTATTTGCTATCGATACCAGGAAATCAAAATTTGACATACATCCATTCATTTTTCTTTCAGCCTACGGTTTCGCTTTAACTGGAAACAACTATTGCTTTTTAGTCTTTCGTGCTAACGTCCAAAGAGTCTGAGGCCCAGGACCATAGATTAGTTTTAAATCTTTCATTACACCAGAGCAACGCCGGGATATATTGCTTCTATATTGCTTGTCTATTTATATTTTTTCTTCAATGGAGAAAATTTTATATTTCCATTATGATTGTTCTTTGAGTTTTTATGCAATATGTCAAATTCTATATATGCTAAAATTATTTCTTACTACGTTTCTCCTTGATTTATTCACCTTTTCTTTGCTTTGATTTGACTCATGCTCTCATATTATTTTCAAGCCTTTAATGTAATTTAATAATAAGTAATAATTTTATAATAACTTAGTTTTCTTTCCAAGCTTCCAGCAGATTCCACTATTATCTAACAATATTATCACTGACCAAAATTACATATGAACATTGAGAATAAGGAAGGTTCTACAACTGTACACAAAATGTATTTTACATTTTCACAGAATAACCTAAGAAAACCTAGTATTAAATAATTAATCTTATTTAACCTTTGGAAATATTGGGAAAATTAATATACATAAAGAACGAATATTCTGTGATGAGGTAATATTTACACTATTTACATTATTCGGACTGTTGTCTTTAACTTTGTGATTTTGTGACCATTTATACGACGTCTCGGCCGAACATTCAGCGGACAATACCTTAACTTTAATCTTCACCCCCCATACAATGTAAAGAAAGGGATCTCTGCTGCGTTTAATATCGAGCAAAATTCATAATCGGCTATCCAGAGTCATACGAACAGCAAGGAAATGGTCAGTATAAGCAGTACCCTACAACGAAACAATTACCCAGTGTACATGACAACAACTCCAACATACACGGAAGGGAGGGTGCATCATTATAACAACTCTCAGAAAACAGCTGGTCTACCCTATGTGAAGTGGTTATCGGAGAAGATACAAAGGATCTGTGGTCCATATAACATCAGTATGATCCTCAGAAATGGTTCTACACTTTGTAAGCACCTCCCACGAGTAAGTAACCTCAAAAGAGGAGGGTATGACTAAAGACTGTGTGTACGCTATTCGATGTAATTGTGGAAAAAATATAAAGGAAAGACAGGCTGTCCTCTACAAGAACATCGCAAGGCCGTAACCCGATTGGCGATAGAAAAATCAGACATAGCTGACCTAATATGGAGGAAGAAAGTGGATCATCGCCTTCTATGTGATGAAGTTGAAATAATAGATATAGAACCCCACTGGAAACTACGTAATCTTAAGGAATTAGCACATACTCTAAACATCGAAAATCTCCTAAATCAACCAAGAATAGGGATGAACATAATATTAGAACCAGTAAAAGGAGTGCCAGAAAAAATCATTAGTGTAAAAATACATTGCAGCATGAGCTCTGGTAAAAATACTAGAGAAAACCATTAACAGCAAAAAATTGCAATAAGAATTCTGGTAAAAAAGGGTTACTGGACATTAGGTTTATAAGTCCCCAAAATTTAGTTATTCTTATCCAGTGGACTTGACTCTGAGAGTTGTAAGTTCAATACCAGGCTACAGCAGTGTTGAAAAAGTAATTTACAGGGTTAGAGGGAGATAGCTCATGACATGCCTTCTAATTAAGGTTTTACATAAAGAATTAGGATGATATACCCTAGTGATTTTAATAAAGGGTTCAGCTCGAAATTTCTAGCACCTTGAAGAAGGAGCGTAGAACGGCCGAAACGTCGTACAAAAGGTAACAAAGATGAGGGCAATAGCCCGAATAATGTAAATACTATAAACAACCAATATTTTCATTTATATGATTTGCGATCAGGGTACATTATAATTCTATGCTATTCCTCGAACTTTTGCCAATTTAACACAACTAGGTTTCCTCTTTCGTAATTCCTTCACACAAACTCGTTAAGTAGGTTATTTGAAATCTCGCTTTCCTTTACTTGCATTCCGTAAGGCCCTGTGATCGTTAAATTTTCTAAGCTTTTCTCGTCGATATTTCGTCCCAGAAATGTCAAGTGGCTATTTCTGATTTCATTTTGTTTGCTTTTTGCTCTTACATTTCTCAGTACTTCATCCTTGTTCTTTATTTAATAAGGTATTTTAAGTATCCGTCTGTAGAAAATACGTCCCTGTCTATACGTGAGAGAAGCGTTAAGCAACCACTTCTATATAAGGGATCAGATACTAATTAGAAGTTCACGTTTATATTCTATTTTCCTGTCTCTTAATATTTGATAAATTTCTTTAAAGCATCTTTCAATATTCTTATGCATGAACTGTTTACTGTGTCAAATTTCGTATTGGCTATTACTTTCATTATCTAGAGAGATGAACTTCTGTACTTGCTCGCACTTGAATCTGTTTTCTTTACTAAAAATAGTTCATTATGTTTTCTAACAGTTAATATTACCCTAATACAGTTACTATTCCAATGTGCATCGTGGTACAGTGGATATAGACTAGGAACGACAAATCGGGGAGCCGAGTTTAAATTCCAGTTGAATTCTTTGCATTCACTTACGCACAAATACCCTTTGGAAAGGTATTAATCCGTCTCTTACCTCCAACTATAGATTAAATAATAAGACAGATTGGGTTCAATAGCCTTGGCTGGCAACCAGTCTACCGCAGAATACAAGGGCAACCTCTACCCAGTCAGTCATGTCTCTTTCGTGACATGATTGCCCAAAGCGTGTATCACGTATGGCATATTACTGACTAACTGAATATTCCCCTATTATTGCTTTCTGAATCACAAAAAAGAACTGAACGAAATAACAGAAACCAAATCACTTGAGGACTGCAAACATCAAAAACAACTAAATGGATAGCACATGTTACCGAAGAGAAAAAAATGACAAAATTAAGATTGACACTATTTCAAATAAAAGGCTAAGAAGAAAATACTCATCGCTACTGGGAAAAGCGACAGCTCCTACTTGACTTAAGTAATCTGTGTATATCTAATTTAAAAGAAAAGATTTTATGAACTTCAACATAAAGCAATACTTGTTGGGTTAATGAATAATATAAAAAATAATATAAGTCAAAGAATAATAGCGGTCAATGAATATTTATCGCTTTCTTGCATAAAAAGAGATAATGTTGCTATTAATATTATCATACAATATTAGATAATAATTAGAACAGCTAATTGGTTATGGATCAAAAGAGAGAGTGCCTGGATTCCAAATTGTGAGCTAAAATTTCCGAAATTCTGCGTCTAAATTAATGTTTCGGACGAGCTCTAAATGGAAAGTGGCTCTGACTGTCGCCAATCAGAAGCATTTGCAAGGTTTCGTACCGGGCCTAAACGTAATTTTCCAGTGTCTGAAAGCGCTTATCGAGGGTGCGCTGGAGGCTGATCATCTCTGGTCGGGTCAGCGCGGTGAGGGGGGTATGATGTTGAAAGACCCGAAACCCCTAGTGATCCTCGCGATGACATCACTGACGACACCCTCTAGCTCCCCCATTACGGTGCGTATGTTTGAAATCAGTTTTCCTTCTATGTCAGTCTCTAACGCAATTATATACACGTTATGTTATATCCATAAAATTATATCTGCCAATAATAAATGAGTTCTATTATGAGCATGTCCCTTTAATATTTGTCTATATTTCTGAAATGAGGTAGTATTTACAGTATTTACATTATTTAAACTATTGTCCTCATCTTTGTTGCCATTTGTACGACGTTTCGTCCGTTGTACTCTGCGGCCTTCTTCGGGTGCTAGGAATTTGGAACCGAACCCTTTATTACAATCACTGGTGTATACGAACTCCATTCCTTGCGTAAAGTCTCGATTGGAAGTTATAAGTTATCTCCCAATAACCCTGCAAGTTACTAGTTCACCACTGCTGTAGCTTGGCATTGAACTCACAACTCTAAGAATCAAGTCAGAAACTAACCAACATCTATATCCACTTGGCCATGTCTCCTTAAGTGGTTGCTTAACAGTTCTCTCCTGAATGACGAGGGCGTGTTCCTACAGAGGGATACTTAGAATACAATTGTCGGGTTATGTAAATAAGGGACAAGGATACACTATTGATAAAGGTAAGGGCAAAAAGTAAACAAAATGAAATCAGAAAGAGCAACTTCACTAAAAAGATGAGGACAATAGTCCAAATAAGGTAAATACTGTGATCATCTCCCTGTTAAATAAATTTGACGATAAAACGTGCTTGTCTTACTCAATTATGAGTCCCGTACCCCATTAACAAGCAACTTGAACAGTAAAGAAATAAAATAAAAAACTATTCAGATTTGAAAAGTCAGAAATTTCAGCAAATTGAATATATATATAGTGTATTGTAACTAGCTTGTTGAACTCGTAGGTTTATTTAGCTTTTTGTTCATGCATTTACTTTTATAAAGAGTGCTCGATACAAATGTAGAGTGTTATACTGTATTGGTTGTTACAATGTTTTTAAATTCATAGTATCACTACACAAAAAATGTCTCATGTTTCGAAGCCAGCCCATTATGTTTTGGCTTCATCCTTAGGTGATTTTTTTTAGAAATAAGAATTATCCAGTTGAAAAGCCCGTTTATTTGTGTTGGATTTGCTATTTTCGGGTGTAAGAGGGGTTAGTCTGTATTTTGAGTTCCGTTGACCTTTTTACTGGTGTTGGGGTTAAGTGTTTGTTTTTGGCAGAGTTCATGGTAGGTTAATCTATAAATCTTGAAAGGGCTGGTGCTAATGGCGCCTTTGGTTTAGGGGTTGGTAGGTGTTTTTTTGTTTTGGGATTGGTTTCTCCTTAATTTAATGTATGTTATTTTGTATTTGGGTGTCTGCTTTTTCTTGTTTTTTTTTATTTCTTTGTTTTTTTTGTAAAATATACCTTTTTTATTGTATAATTTTATTCCATCCATACCTCCCATCCATACCTATATATGCATATAGTCATTTGCAGACAGGTCTGTTTCGCTGTATCACAGATCATCTGTACGTTTAGACATCCGATTGTTTTCAGCCAGGATTGAAACCCGACCGAATTGACATCAGTCGGCGACTCTACGGGTGTTCGTCAGACTTTTAGAGTGTGATATACTATTTAAACATACGCCAGTAGCTAATAGTGATCTAATTAATTTCTGAATGAACGATACGTAGATGTTTGAGTAGCTACTGTTTTTTTAACGTCTACCATTCTTTCAAAGGAGTACACTCGTTAGTATACAGTATATAATTTATACATCATCTTTAACAATATAATTATAGGATATAAGGGAGTTGGACACAGAATAAGCTACGCTAGGGGTAGGTCTATACAACGCCGAAAGCTGCTAGAAACAATAACTCTAATTTTCAAAGAATTCTAGTCTTCTACTTAAAATAACCATGAAATTGAGACTTTCGTATGGATATCTTGCACGCCGGAAAACCCGTTTAGGAATATCTAAACTATCTATAAATATCTAAACAACCACTTTCTCCGATCAATGATTAAAAACAGCTTTCAATGAATGACGCTTGTAGAAAATGATACATTTACTAAACTGCCATACGCTATGTCTCTGTAGGAGTTCTATTAAATAGAAGAAAAAGAAGATATAAAAGATAATGAAGCCCGGGAAGGGGTAATGATAATACTGATAAGAAAATATAATATGTTGATGTGCGTTATGGTACCGTTGATATCGGCTCGGAGTGAGAAATCTGAGAAACGAGATCAAATTCCGGTTGAATTCATTGCATTCACTTACGCGCAAATACCCTTGCAAAATGTTTTAAACCATTTATTTTTCTTCTAGCCATGGTTTTAGATAGCAGTAAAGATTAGTTCCTATAGACTTTCCTAGTCTACCTCGTTCGAAAAATGGGATTTGCGTAGAGGCAACACAAATCAGTGTAATAAAGACAAGTTACAGCAGCATCTACGATCCCTTAGTTGATGGTATGGTGTGGTCGATGGCTTGTGATGCACTGGGAGCGATGGGGTTAAAGAAGAAAATAATATTAAGATGATTACTTGGAGCAAGTTAGAGCCTTTAGCATAAGCCTGACAACTACTCTCAAAAATGGCACCCAATCACTCGTCATAATTGAGTATATTCTTGCAAATTTTAACACCTCCAAAACAAAATTAGTTTCATTTAGTTACCTCAGAGAAAACTTTCTGCCTGTCAAATATTCTACCAGGCAAAAAAAGACTATTAATTAGATTACAGTTAACAAGAGATTCAGAACAGTGATTATCATTTAAATAAAGTTCAGTCTATTCAAGAACAAAGTGCTATTCGAGGTAGAGTATTATTGAACAAGTTTGTTGTGTGAGTAGAAGAGTAAGATGCTAACCACTAAGAGATCAACATTTTACGCATTCTTAGCAATCCGTTTTACACTGACATGAAGTGGAGTAACGATCGTAAATCAATTGCTCGGTCTCATGCTCAAAACATTGGCTTACCGGGTAATGCCAATAAAAAATTATCCTTCGTGGACATATATAAATCTATTATTCATCCGTCTATTGAATAATGCTTCCGTAACCGGCCTGGAGATCCTGGTGTATATCTCAAAATTCTTGACCAAATTTAAAGAGGGTTCTGCCATGTAATTAATCCTTATCTGGCATTTCGATTTCAGTCACTTTCTCACCGCCGTGATATGGTTTTTCTCTGGATGTTCTACCAATAATTTAATGTCAACTGTTCTGAGGTGCTTTTATTTTCCCTCGTGAATCGACTACATGAAATAAAGAGTGCCACCTGAATGTTAACAACGTTTCAGCGTTTTACTGTGTGACTCGCTAGATATGACGTAATTATCACCTGGGGAACTCGGCTTTCTTGCTTTCCTGCCACACATAATCTTCGAACATTCAAATGCAACGCTAATTTCTATCTTCTGTCTTCCTATCAGTCGGTTAAGTGCCATACGTCATACACGCTTAAGCGATCATATCTAGAAAGAGACATGACGACTGGACAGCGGTTATCCCGCAATAGGTTTCCATTAGATAGGTTGTCAACCAAGGCTATAGAACCCAACTGTCTTATTAATTAACCCGTAACTGAAAGGAAGAGATAGATAAATACATTTACTAAAAATATTTGCGCGTAAGTAAATGCAAGGAATTCAACTCAGATTCGAACTTTGTTCCCCGATTTCTCGTAGATATCCACTGCACCACAACGCGCATCCTGTCTTTCTGTACCCTGATCATTTATTGTGCGTTATCATTCCGAAAGTTTTCTTATTCTTTTTACTTCTTGTATTCACTTGAGTTTTAGGGACATTACATAAAATATGATGATGGCATTGACAACGATGAAATTGAGAGTGATTCGTATGTATTATCACTTTAAAAGATCAAATAATTATTGTGAAATTGTTGTGGAGTAGTTTTCGCACTGAAGGTTATAATCGTGCCATGTTGGTTGCTGATCGACTTAACGTACCCAAAATGTTAGGAACTTGGTAATCTTCCACTGAAAGCTGACTCCTTAGTATTTTGCTAACTGTTAACTAGAAGTCAAAAGAACTATGAACTTCCCCAAAAGTCCTAAGAACTTCCTGTTAACTCTTATTAATATAAGAGCGAGAGTCCATTATCTGAGGAATAGGTGTGTTTCCCCATAACCGAAATAACACAGTTGTATTGCAGGAGGCTGTTCAACTAAACCACAGATAACTATCAAAGTTTATAAAAAATAATTTCTAGTTTTATCAGCTAGAACAAGATCGTAGAAGTTATCGACCGAAATATAATTGTAAAACATCACCAAAACTTTCGGAAAGTTTTATTTGGCTAAATAATGTTTTGAATAATGGCGGAGTTATTAGAATTAAATTTGAAGCCATTTTAAGATTTAGAGATATCGACACGGAAATCCAAACGCCAATATTAAAGGGGGTGAGGCATTAATCCAGCTGGAACAAACAATGAAAGTTATCACAGCTATTATCACAATAATCAACCGATAATACACTTCAGCATATTAATGACACCTGATGGGGACCAGAGTGTATTTGGTTGAAAAGTTTTGTCTATAACAACATCTATTGTTAATTTATTTGTTTAAACATTATTATTAATGGATACTCGTAAATGAGTAGTTACTTTTTTTTTTATAATTAAACAGTATACTTATATACATATACCGAATAATCGAGAAATCTTGTTAGTATAATATGCATACTTCGGCAGGTTTCGAATCTGCGTCCTCTAGGCCTAGTGATCAGACGTGTCTTAGACTGCTCGAATACGGAGAATTTACAATTAGACAAAGCTTGAATTAAAACTAGTAGACACATAATTTCCTGATTTTTCGTAATATTAACATCTGGTCTGTGTTGGTATTCTAAAGAAAACAAATGTAAACAAAGACAATTTATTTTGATATATATATATATATATATACTATCGGCCATAATTATTAGGACACCCCAGTTTTTTTTTTAAATATGCATTTCATATTTTCAGTATTTATTGCCAAATGAAAATAGAAATGTCCTTTTGTTTTACTTTGCAAAATTTTACAAGGCAAGGAAGCAATGATGAACTCGTCCGAATCACCCTAAATTTTCTTCATTCTGCAATATAGGTAATCAGTCAATATTTATAAATTCATTTGATGTACATGTTATTGTGCAGTATTAACAAAACCATACTATTTTCATTTACAATTATTCACCTGGCAATAAATACAAAAAAATAGTATGAATACATAATCATTTTCAAACACAGGAGTGGCCTGTAGTATATATATATATATATATATATATATATATATATAGTGTTTAATTATAAAAATACAAAACAGAATATCTATTCAAATACGTGTAGCGAATAAAAATAATGTTTAAACAAATAGTAAAAAAATATGTCGGAGTTAATCTATTTTGTAACATTTCGCAAAATAAATAACATCTGCATCAACCTAAATGAGAACAACAGTTCGAAATAATACCAAGATAGTATAAAGATATTGTTGGAGAAATGCAGAGCAACCACAGAAAAATGACTGAAACAAAGCAACAAAAACAGAAATAAAGAAAAAGAAAGTTTTCTCCGAGTGTATCATAAATCATATAAGACTAATTTTCTTTCTCGAGTTTTCTATAGTACCCAAAATATATCCTTTGTCTTAAAGAAACGTCAGAAATAATATAAATATATTTGAAATATATTTTTATATAGATGTACTAAGAAACGTTAAATTATAGGACGTGAAAACACTTGACTATAGAGTGGAAGTGCTAATCAAATAAGAAAAACTGAAATAAATTAATCAAAATTTGGTTTTCACTTTGTCTAGTCACTAAATATTTCTAAGCGAAATGGAACATAATGTGTTTTACTTGAAAAAAATAGTCAAGAGCCGGCGGCCTAATCAATTGTTTAAGTGTTTTGTTCTGTTCGGCTTTCAAAACATCAGTAAAATAGTGCAGTTATACTTTTGTAAAGAAAGGTTCATTTAAGAGTAATATATAATAAAGAATGTGTTTTTCGATGATTTCAGGTCGGCTGTATATATTCTCTAATGAAAAATATTAAGAGCACTGTTTCTGTCAGAATTTCGTTGATGAAGAATGAATAAACTGTGTGGCTTAAACTTAAATATGTAATCCTGAAAACAAAGCACATAGACTAGCAACAAGGCCCCATCCTTTTACAGTGAAACCAATAAACAGTAACCACGACTTCTACTCTATAAGCTTCTTTTCATGCACTTCACGCCTGTGGAATTCTCTTCGGTATATTGCTTCCCCGACAGTAACAATCTCGAATAATTTAAATGTAAGGTCAATAGTCACCTCCTATCTCAAGGACTTGCATCCTTTTACTTATATTCTTTTCTCCGGTCACCCCACACTCATAACTCCAATATTTTCATCCTTCTCTTACCTACTTCTTAACACCCTCTATAACCTTTCCCTCTTTCTCATCACTTTTCTCCTATGTAACACCCTGCGCACCAGTGGCGGCGAGTTGCCTTACTTGGGGTGAAATGATTTACAAAAAAAGAAAAAAATGTTTCACGAAAGAAATTAGGCAAAAGATACAACCCAAAATGCCAAATACAGGTGGAGAATAACAGAATCCAACAAGTACAAGAATTTAAGTACCTAGGAAGTGTTCTAACAGGAGATGGAAAGTGCGACACGGAGATCCGAAGGCGAATTGGCATGGCAAAAGACGCGTTCCAGAAGATGAGCAAAATACTAACACACAGGAAAATCTCAATAGAAACGAAGAAAAGAGTGCTAGACTGCTACGTGATGTCAGTTCTTCAATACGGCAGTGAATGCTGGACAATATCATCGAAAACGAGGACAAAACTGGAAGCGGTCGAAATGTGGTTCTACAGAAGGGTGCTACGGATATCGTGGACTGAGCATACAAGCAACGACGAGGTGTTAGAAAGAATGGCAACAAAAAGGAAATTGATGCTGAGCATCAGGAAGAGACAATTGAAGTTCCTGAGACATGCAATGAGGAAGGAGACCTTAGAGAACCTGATACTGACTGGACAGATAGAAGGAAGGAGAAACAGAGGAAGGCAGCGGATAACATATTTGCAGGGCCTGATCAGGTGGATGACGGAACGGGGGTTGCCAGGAGCAACAGGAGCAAACATACTAAGAGCCACAAGGGATAGGGAGACGTGGAGAGCCATGATCGCCTACGTACTGAAAGGACAGGGCACATAGAAGAAGAAGAATCCACCAGATCTCGTGATCGTCATTTGCGTCGGATTAAAGTAGAAATAAATATGAATTTTCAAGATAGGTTCTCCCTTAGCAGGAGGATTGGTTTAACATATTTATCCGACAACTATTTCAATCAATTCGGTCTTCTGCTCCACTAATGTTAGCTAACTTTGTAAGGAGGCTATAAATTATCCTTAATAATACAGTTTAAGAGCCTATTTCGCGTAAACATTGAACCATAATTAGATGTAACCAAAATCGATGTGTGCGTAGAGAGCGATAGTTGGGTTGAGGGCAAATTTCTCCCGAGAACAACGCTTTCGAGAAAGTCTGAATTCAAAATCTCTTATGTATGAGACTAACCGATACACCTCTTAAACATTTACTTACAAGAATCACTGCTGAATTACGAACTGTGGTGTAGATGTGGTTTTATAGTCCATCAGGGAGTCTGATGAATTTATATATATATATATATATATATATATATATATATATATATATATATAATGTAAAGAAATTTATCACTTGGCTGAGCAATGTTATTTCAGTCATACCAACTTCAAGGTTTTGTGAAGGCATTATTGTGATGTCTTCAGACTTAAGTGTTTTTTCTGATGCTGCTTCCAGTTATTTATTATTTATATGAAGTTTCGTGAAATTTGACATCTTTGGGAGTGGTTTGTATTGAATTATTATTTTTTTAGAATTTGCAGGTGGTTAATTGTTTTTTATTGTATTGCAATTGAATTGAGTGCTTAATTGGTGTAGGCTTGTTTCTAAGTAGTGTTGCATTTGATTGTGGCTAACTGAATTTTACTGCTTTTTATTGTATTGACTTCTTTTTAGCGTGTTTAAGCGTATGTCTGTTTAATTGCTTCATATTGAGTTTACCTCTTTTACAAACCCAAAATGCACTTTTTGTGACTGAAAGTTTCTTCTTGGCATAATTGACAGACATCACTATCGCTGTAAGGTTTGTCTTTTCTTAAAAAATAAACTAGCTTGCAATAGGATTTATTTTTATTTTTTTCTTTTAATTTCCACACATGGTTGGTTAGTTTGATATAATACCTCAGGTTAGCTTGCTTGAAAAATTATTTATGATTGTACGTTCGTTTTTGTTAAAAAGCCTTCACCCCGCATTTAATTTGTTCTGTTTATTTATATATTTTACATATGCAAATAACTGCTTCGGTTTTACAAAGTTCATCAAGTGGAGATTTATTTATATCTTTCCAGTTGCATTTTGCATTATTAATGAAAACTTACGACACGATATTCTTAAAATTCCTGGCGTTTTGTCTTTTTAAATAATTTTCTAAATTGCAAGTATAGCTGTAGTTTAATGTAACTGTGTTTTTGTTAAATATATTGTGTAATTCAGAATAAAACAAGATCTACACCACAGTTTGTAATTCAGCAATGATTCTTGTAAGTAAATGTTTAAGAGGTCCATTGGTCAGTCCCATACATATGAGATTTTGAAATCAGAGTTTCTAGAATTCAGAATTTTTAGGGAAGTACTTATCAAGCAATTCAAGAAGTATTATCTCTCTTTTGGATTTTGCCTCTAAATTAAAAGGATGGGTTAAACCGAATAATATTTTGTTTCCACTTGTTAATTTTCATTTGCTTATTTATTTGATGTTGATAACCTCTAAAAAATAAGCAAATAAAAACCATAATTTGTTATCATGTTAACCTTCATTATTCAACTTTTTTGTAAAATATCGTTAGGGAATCAGTTAGTCCCATAACGCCTGATGATAGAGTTTGAAACCATTGTAAGCGAAATCGGCTGATTTTTCATATAAAATCATATCACCCCAAGCAAGGCAGTTTACCGCCACTGGGGCGCAAGGGGGTTACTTAGGATGAAAGTCATGAGAAAAAAACAGGTCACAGGGGGTGTCAGGTAGTGAGTAAGAGGAGGATGAGAATACTGTTGTGATGAGTGTAGAGTGGACGGAGAAAAGAGCATGGGAGAAAGGAAGCGAGTCATTGAGATAATAGATGGCCATTGACCTTACATTTAAATTTTTGGAGATTGTAGCTGTCGAGGAAGAACGTTAACGGAAGGGAATTCCACAGGCGGGAAGTGCGAAAAGAAAGCTGTAGAAGAGAAGCCGCGTTTACATTTTATTCGTTTCACAATAATGGCTAATTTTGTGGCTCGAGTAAATTCATACATAAGGGACACCAGTGAACTATCTCATCTGAGCAGAAGCTGTAAAAGTATTTGTAGAAGATACACAGAGTAGCCACATTACGCCGGTGACAAAGTAAGTGTATCATATATATATATATATATATATATATATATATATATATATATATATATATATATGATTAATTATAGCTCTAACGTATACTATATTTATGGATTAAAGTGCTGAACAGAAGGAAGAAGTTGTATGCAAATATAAATGGTGGACATGCGATAAACACCTAGAGGCAAAAGTTTTTCATGCTAAACCCAATCGTCAGACGATGTGAGATATATTTTTGCTCGACTATTGATATATCAAGAAGTGTAGACACTCTGTTGTCTTATTCCAACGATTGTTTCGGTCGGCGTTCACGGTTGCGTTTCAGATTATTCTCGGGACTGTTGAGTGAGAAAAAGTGTGGATTGAATGTAGATATTTTTGCTATATGTAGTATTGTTTGTTAAAAACACTACAAAATAATAAAAAAACGTTTAAAATTTATTATTGAGTATTTTATTGTTGATTATTATTACTAAGTTTTCTTGTTTTCGTGCGTTGTTAATTTGATTATTATTTACTTAGTTAATTTACCTATTTGTCTGAATTAATTTATTTTACTTGAAACTGTTTATTTTATTTAATTATTTATTTTCGTTAATCATTCTTTGTTTTCAGATTTTGATTTTTAAGTTGTGGTGTAATACCAGATGACATCAGCAAGTTAAGAAGCCAGGTGCAAACGAGTTCGAACTCCACAGAACGATAAGTTTAATGAGCCATATAACAGAACTTATTGTCCGAATCCTGATGAATAGAGTGAGAAGCAGAATCAGGCCAGAAATAGGCCGAGAACAGTGTGAGTTCGTGAAAGACACTGAAACAAGGAACGTCATATTTATGATTAGAATTCTCTCTGAAAGGCAATACAAATGAAGAAGGACTTGTACCTATATTTGATCGATTATGCAAAGACATTTGACAAAATACGTCACAAAGAACTGATAGAGATGCTCGGCAGCCTCGACATATTTGGGAAAGACCTAAGAGCAATCAAGAATCTCTACTGGCAGCAAACCGCTTGGATACTGATAGATAGCAAATTCAGCAGATTTACAAAGATAGAAAGGGGTGTAAGACAAGGATGTGTCTTTTTACCGAATCTGTTCAACTTGTACAGCAAAACTATTCTGAGGACTCTAGAAGTTATGCCAGCATTCGTCATTGGAGTCTATAATTTAAACAACATAAGTTACGCAGATTATACAGTGCTGATAGTAGACATAGAAAAGAAATTACAAGACCTCCTACAGAAGTTAACTGAGGAGAGTGACAAGAAATGACTAGAAATAAACTGCAAGAAAACCGAATGAATGGTCATCAGCAAAAAAGGCAGCCCAAAATGCCAAATACAGGTGTGGGATATAAAAATCAAGCTGATATATTTTTTTTTTAGTACTTAGGAAGTGTTCTAACAGAGGACGGAAAGAGAGACACAGTGATTCTAAGGTTAATTGGCCTGGCTAAGGAAGCATTCAAGAAGTTGAGTAAAGTATTAAGAAACAGGACAATTTGGCTAGAAACAAGGAAGAGAGTACTGGATTGCTGTGTGATGTTATTTCTTCAATATGGCAGTGCATGCCAGACAATACATCAAAGATGAAGGAAAAACTTGAAGCAATTCAAATGTGGTTCTACAGAACGATGCTGCGAATATCATGGATCGAGCAATGATGGGGTTTTGGAAAAGATGGAAGCTAAAAGGAAATTAATACTAAGTATCAAGACGAGACAGCTGAAGTTCCTGGGACATGCAATGAGGAAGGAGAGCTTGGAGAACCTGATACTAACAGGCTAGATAGAGGGGAGAAGTGACAGGGGGTATTAGCAGATAACATATTTGAAGGACCTAACCAGGTGGATGACGAAACGAGGGCTGCGTGGTGTAACAGGAGAAAGGGTGCTAAGATCTACGAGAGATAGGTAGATGTGGAAAGCTATGATCGCCTACAATGTAAAAGGACAGGACAAATAGAAGAAGAAGATTGAAGAATTGTTTTCGTGTCTGCGTAATTTTTATTAGTTTTGATCGTTTTTTAAAGTAGTATCTTTTTATCCGGGAACGTAAATATAATAACTATTTCTTCCTCTCATCGCAGATTTTGGATTGATTGCTTTTGTCTGATGTTGTCTTCCTTATTTTCCATGATATTCTTAGTGTGATTTGGGTTTAGGTTTTAATCTCCCAGATGTATTGAGAAAACATTTTGGTCTTTGCGTATTTAATATTTGTAAGTGATGTTTTGTATGCGTGGTTTCATTCTTTTTGCGAAACTTCAGTTTCTTCTATATGGATGCTTGTTATTTTTCTGCTGATTTTACAGTTGGTTCGTATATTTCATTGTTATGCACATGGAAGTCGACCTAATTAAACTCAGAACAAAGAATGAATAAATTTCAAAACTATACTCTCTGCTTGGAAGAAAGAACAACTATAGCTTGAAAGATTAACTAATTATCATGACCTGACGATTGCGTTTAACATTAAATAATCTATCCCCTTAGTGTCTTTTTTTATCATATCACCCCGAGCAAGGTGGTAAAGCCACTGATGTACAGGGGGCTACGTAAGAGTGAAAATATTGGAAAAGAGAAAACCGGAAACCACGTTCTAAACAGGGAACAAGGGATGAGCCTCTTTACCTGTTCAACAGACGTGGGTGGAGTGTGAACCGGGCGATAGTTTAGTATATCTACTCCAATGAATGTTCACTTTCTTATATATATATATATATATATATATATATATATATATATATATATATATATATATAAGGAACGAAGAAAAATTGACAACGTTAAAAACATTACTTTAAAACAGTGCACGATATAAAATAGAGCTGTGAATAAACCTACCAGAAGAGCTAAACCGATAAAAAACCATGTTTCATTTGTCTTTATGGAAATCTTAAATACATGAATAGCAACATGCCAGGTACATGAAAACCAGGTACATGAAAACTACAGTAAACAGCAAACACATTAAAGAACTAGCCTTACAATCATGCTAAAAACATCAAAAGCCAAAGTTAGGATTCCTAGAAACGATAAACGTTTATAATATTACCAACACTCTTGCCTCATATTTTACCTTTATTTTATACCTAAAACTCTGATCTAATTTCAAGTTTTATATAAAAAAAGAGGTTTTCTAAATTTTAAATTAATTTTTTTAATATACAGAAATAGATTAATTATAAAAACTTTAAATACAATATTAAATACAAAAATATTTGGAGTCGTATAATTCACTTATAACTATATGTTCTGCAGAAAGTAATCTCTATTCCCACTTTACCGCATCCACTCCTACTCCTCCCCACCCCATATACATTTTCTAATTTTATCGTTTTATTAAACCCAAACAACTCACAATAAAAGTTGTAAAGGATCATACCTTATCTTCTATGTGTTAAATATGTCTACAAAATTTTCAACACGTCCATTAATCAACTCTTTTTCCCTACATATTCCATCTTTACGTTTAAATTCTAGTTGACAACTTACAAACCTTATTTCCCTATCTCTCACCTCAACTAATTCTAACAGACAATTCGCCAAATGTAAGAAAAATTTTCCATTCCTTTCCACAGTAGCTGATGAGACATTGTCATTTCAATATTGAAACAGAATGTACACTTTGTAGTAGATAGTAAATTGTATATGTTCTAAACTATACTTTATAATATATATATATATATATATATATATATATATATATATATATATATATATATGTTTGTAATATTTACGATGATTTGTCAATATTTTACGTTAATCGCTTACAATCCTACATATTCCAGTTTGGAGAATGTAGATCCCAACATATAAATTTCGAATTGCAGATGCCAAAATTCGAGCAAGTACTGAAGTTCAAATATCAAGGAAATGTTTTCACGGACAAAGAAATATGCGACACTGAAATCCAAAGATGTATTGGAATATCAAAATATTAATCTTCAAGAAGGAAGCCGATTACAACCAAATAGAACGATTTAATTAGAACCAAAGAAAAAAGTTTTGAACTCCCATTTTATATCGGTTTTCGCATATGGTTGGGAAATCTGAACATTCACATCAAAGATAGAGACAAAAAATCGAATCCATAGAGAGGTGGTTCTACAGAAGAAAATCAAGAATAACATGGAAAGAATATGTCAGCAATGACGAAAAGAATATGAAAACAAAAAAAGACACGAAGCATCACTCAAAGATATTTGAATTTTTTTATATATGATTTCATAATAAAGAAAATTGGTTGGTATATTTCATATAGGTTATATGAAAGACAAGAGGGAATAAAGAAAAACAAGTTATAAACTAACTAAGGAGCTTGTCTTTGTAGTTACCAGAACCAGGTTAGGGAATGTAACAAAAAGATAGAGATTGCTAAAGTAGTGGAGGGCAGATCACCTACGTCCCTAGGTATACATTGCATAGAAGATTTTTACATTTTAATCATCATATATTCACTGATCATTAAAGCGAAAAGAGATTATCTTTTCTCTATCAAAACTCACGTCTAACTTTAGACTTTATCTCTTTTATAAATGTATGTGTAATATAATTCCAGCAAATAAATAATCATAATCTTCTAAGACTTTTTTCTATTTTACAGAACATTACCGTTGTTATTTGATTTAATTTGAGAGTTATTTATTCAAAACCTGTACGGATTTTACGAGTTATTTTCCTGTTGTTCTCTTACACTGGTTATGTTCCGTGAGTATAAAATTTTCCGAGTCTTTTTCCGCCATAACTTCCTATAAATTCCATTTGTATTTTCCTATAATTAAGTATCAGTTCCCGTGTAGTTATTATTTTCCTTTAAATTTGTCATGTTTTCATGTCGTATCCATTTTATTTTAACATATATCGATATTACATTTTTAATGCTACTTGTCTCTACGTTACATACTGTTGTGGAGTACAACATAACAGATTGTGTATTGTATGTAAGTACAAATATCGGTCCCTTAGATTCAGCGTACTGGTGGGAACTTTGTATTATCACGTAGTAACGCAGAGTAACTTGCCAGGTCGCTGATTTGTATTTTTCTCTCTGACTACTCGCTTCACTGTTACTTATATTAGGAGGGAGAGTCCACTATCTCTAGACAGGTGAGTTCACCATAACACATGCCTTACGGAAGATCCTCAAGAAAATTAACGCGTTGTATTTTCATTTAATTTATTATCATTCAGTTCAACCTTTTATTTTATATTCCCCACTCACTGTGTTTATATTCCCCACCCATAATGTTTTAAATCTCCCACCCATTGTGTTTTATATAACCCACCCTATGTGTTATTTACATTCCCCGATTTTATGCACATATTATACTTTGAACAAATAAATTCAAGTAATCCTATGAAGATGAACAAAACACGTTCATACAGTCGGATATGTATAAAATAAGTAAAGAACAGGTAAGAAAAAAGTGTCTTTAAACTAATATGTTTCAATTTAACAAGCATCGTCAGATATTTTTAAAGACGAATGAGTTACAAACTTTTTTTAAAATTTCTAAAATTTTTTAAATAATCCAAAGAGACAGTATGTTGACTGAGGTGTGATTTCATTGCTCAGATATGTCATGTGTAATAAAGCAATGAATGAATATTTTTAAAGATAAAGAAAAAAACTTGTGTTTCTTTATGTAAGTGTGTCACAGGTAATAAAAACAATAAATGTTTATTTCAAATTTAAGTGTATGTATGCTAATTAAGTGCTTTTATTTGTCGGTAACGTTAGTAGGTGTGTGAATGTCAAAACAAAATACATTTCCATTGAAAGTTTTAGCGAAATATAGTGTACAAATATCAAGAGATAGACAATTCATTTTTTTAAAAATATGTATGTATGAGAGAATAATGTATTAATATGTGTGTTAATAAGTCGGCAAAGTTAGTATGTGTATAAATAATAAAGCAAAATACATTTCTGTTTAATATTATCAGGAAGAGACAGCTGAAGTTCCTCGGACACGCAATGATGAAGGAGAGCTTGGAGAAGCTGATACTAACAGGCCAGATAGAGGGAAAAGAGACAGGAGAAAGCAACGGATAACATATTTGAAGGACCTAATCAGGTGGATGACGGAACGAGGATTGCATGGTGCAACAGGAGAAGGCGTGCTCAGAGCCACTTGGGATAGGGTGAGATGGAAAGCCATGATCGCCTACGTCCTGAAGGAACAAGGCACATGGAAGAAGAAGAATGTATACAAGTGTTAGGAAATATTATTTGAATAAATAAATATATAAATTTTTTGAAGTTAAGTAAGAAACTTTTAATGAAATATGTCTTAAAAACATACATATACTAGTAATAAAATTATTACAATACAATAATTAAGTAATATTAGTCATAGAAAGAAATAGCAAAACATACATTCAAGTATTATATATCATTATAATAGTAATTTTATAAAGTATCATATTCAGTAATTAAGATATGGCAATTACGTAATATAAATAACATGCAATAATATAGAGTAATATAAATTCATTCACACACACACACACACACACACACACACACACACATATATATATATATATAGATATAGATATATATATATGTTTGTATGTTTGTGGGTATATATGCGTATAAATGTGTGTGTGTGTCTGTATATTTCTCTGTGTGTGAATTGCGCGTGTTTGTGTGTATGTGTGTTTGGAAGTGTGGAGGTGTGCGAAGATAATGAAATGCTGGAAAGTATTTAAACGACACGATTCAATAACGTGACGTCTATTAGGTTCAACTACTTCGGGTTGCAATTAAAAAAAAAACTCTTTTGTAGATGAAAATACGTAGAGGATTTTAGGGTAAGAGGGGCAATAAATTACATTACACTATCGAAAAGGATGATCAGTGTACTCTTTGTATTCATCAGCGCTCTATCTCCTATCCGATATCGAGCACTTTACTATAAAAATCTTTTTTCCAAATCACATTTTATCAATAAAACCACAAAAATACAAATTTACGCATTAAGATTATCGCAATTAAACGCTATATATATATATATATATATATATATATATATATATATGTTTCCAGGTGAAGAGAACTCAAGTTTTTATTATTTTGAGTTCCCTGACATTTATTTTATTATGGACACTGCTCAATATAATGAGTATCATTCTGCACAACCAACATCAACATTACCTGATGATGAAAATCTATCTCGAAACATAGAAATTTCCGTGTCGGAATGTACAGTTATTTCATAACTATATATATATATATATATATATATAACTTGTTTCTTTTAAAATTATTTTAAATGGATATTACTCGTTTTTGAGTAGCATGAATGAACGAGAAATTCTGCCCACAAAATATGCATCATCCACATCATTGATGAAAAGCAGAAAGAGCGTTGAGCTTATGATAGAGCCCTGGGGTACACACGCATTTGTGTGATAGAATGTGGAGGCATACCCGTTCGAGATTCATTATGCATTTTGATAGGAACGATTGGATCAAACAATGCAAGCGTCCACTGATACTATAGATCTGTATCTTGCTCAGAAGGCCAGCATGCCAGATTCTCTCAAATGCTTTGGGGATATCCAGGGCAACAGCTCGAGCTTCGCGGTTCTTATCTGGAACCTGTTATTTGGACTAGGTTTGGAATGAGAAACCGTAGAGCCAAGTGCGAATTCTAGTTGAATTCGTTGCATTCACTTAAGCAAACATACCCTTAGAAAACGTACTAATTCGTCTCTTCTTCCCCCAGTGATGGGCTAAATAGCAGAACAGATTGCATTAGTTGGAAACCAGTCTACTGCAGAAAGTAATGGCAACCTTCTGCGGGAAATCTTCTACTCTGTCAGTCATGTCTCTTTTGAGACATGATCGCCCAAGCGTATATCACGTATGGCACTTAACTGACTCGTACAACAATTCGTATAAATCATTGAATAAAAAAGATAAATAAATGTAGGCATATTTTGCTTCGTTGTGCTTAGATTTGTTCTATGTTTTCAATAATGAACGACTGACGATGGTCAGTTGTTCCATAAAAATAAACTTATCTGCAGATAGAAAATGATTACTCAATACTGGAAAATAACCCAATAAATAAATATGTCGATGCTATAGGGCATCCTGAGAAATGACCAAGTTAGTTAAAGATGAAAAGTTAGTATTTACTCGAAACATATTCGTATTGCCGATTACTGACTTGATGCAAGAAAAGGTTAATTCTATCAGAATGACCATTCCATGAAGTCAGCATCATAATCTTGAAACAAGTTTTTCACACCGGTTGCTGAATAAAAAATAAAAATGTTCGTCTTTCTTGTCAGGTTTCTTTCAAATGGCTGCTTAAAAGAAATGGTTGCTAGATTATAATATCGTGACATGCATCTCCGCTAATCGTAATTCGATAGGGGATTTGTGTAAGAAGTTAACTTTTCACAAACCAGGAAACATCAACAGTTACAGGAGTGGTCAAATAAATAACTTCCTTGTAAATAATGGATTTTCAATTACGTTAATTATTAAATAACAGCACGCATTACAAAATGCAATTTGTATTGATGTGAGGTGATGAATATGTAATGAATACGCATACACTTGTTTCCCCCACACAGTAATTTGATTGGCTGGTGTCCGCTATAAACGCCGACTGAGGGGAGAACGTATAAATATCTACGTCATAAGTCTATCGCTAGAGACCTATATGTCTATGACTAGAGGTCTATGGCTGTTGGACTACGTCTATTGACTACGCCTACGTCTCCAGATACTGCATACGACGAGTACCGTCCATTACGTTTACTTACTAGATTGTCCTACCCGGTTATAGTTGCCTAAAATGCTTAGCTACCGCGAATGATTATATATATATATATATATATATAAACACACACACACACACACACACACACATATATATATATATATATATATAGATATATATATATATACACACACACACACACACACACACACACACACACACACACACACATATATATATATATATATATATATATAGAATGATAGTCTTCAAACAATTTACAAGTCACCGTATTTGACACGTGAAATAGGTAACTACGAAAAGCATGTTGGCATGTTGACATTTTAAATTAAAGATTTTAAAGCGACAATTTAAAAATAATTATTTATCTTATTAAAATGTATTAAAAATATAAACAAAGTATTTATTGCAATGGCCTTAATTCAGTCATTTAAGTGTCGTGTGTGATACACGCTTTGGGCAATCATGTCTGGAAAGAGACATGAGTGACTGGCCAGATAATTATCCCGCATTTGCTATTGCTTTCTGCGGTAAATTAGTTGCCAGCCAAGGTTATAGAAACCAATCTGTCCTATTATCTAACACATAAATGGAAGGAAGAGACGGATTGATACCTTACCCAATGGTATTTGTGCGTAAGTGAATGCAAGGGATTCAACTGAAATTCGAACTCGGTTTCCAATTTGTTGTTCCGTGTCGATATCTACTGAACTTGAACCCACATCCTCAATTATGTTTCATGAATAGTAGTTTTTTTTTTATCTCTTCTTAATATTCTACAGAGAAAGTTGGTTGTATAGCATGCGCACAATTGCTGTACAAATTAAAGTTTTACCTTTGGATAAAACGTATTTCATATCTCGTAAATTTTTGCACACAATATAAATGCATTATTGTAAAACTAAAAGCTTCTTATTTGCATTGATTTTAGGTGACGCTTCCAAACACTTGGAAGATACTGTGAAGAAAGCGACAAATAGAAGGAGGAAGAATCTTATAAGTAACCATTTGGCTAGTACTCAAGTGATAAGCGTCGATTTATTGTGACAGAAAAAGAATCGTTCAGCTACTGTTTTGGGTAAGTTGGTTTTAGGTCACTTTCTTTAGCTTTCATTTACCGCCGAAAAAGGTGACAGATTTAATTACCCGATTTGACAGGCTTAATGTGAAATATGACTTTTGATAGACACATCGGGGAAACTAACGTTCGACGAACAACAAAATTAAATTAACATAAAAAAATCACTCCGTCCAAAATGTTGATTACTTCTAGTAGGCTTATTACAACTGAATCTCACAACAATTTGTTATTTTCGAAGTTTTATGAAAGAAAATCTTCTTAAATGACAATATATGAAGGAAAGTAACATTTTATTAAGCAAATAAGAAGCATGATTTTTTTTAGATTTTGGTATTGTTTACCGACATGTGATATTTGAATGTTGGACAAACTCATCAAAAATGAAAGGGAGGCTTGAGGCAGCAGAAATCTTGGTTTACAGAAGGATGTTGAGGATACCATGCACTTGAGCAACAATGTGGTGTTGAAGAGGCTGGGACACGCAATGAGAAGAGCTTAGAGAATTTAATACTCACAGGACGGACAGAAAAAAGGAGAAACAGGGAGAAGCAGCACGAGACATATTTGATAGTCCAGAGTAAATGAATGACGGAGTTGGGTTTAGGAAAGATACCAAAACGAAAAATAGTGAGAGCGACAACAGACATAGCCAAGTGGAAATTCATGATTGCCTACGTCCTGGAATGACAAGCACAAGAAGAAGAAGAAGAAGAAGAAGAAGAAGAAGAGGAAGAAGAAGAAGAAGAAGAAGAAGAAAATATTTGTATTACTGAGATGAGGCATTTTAATTATTTAGATTATTTATATTTTTCAGACGCTTGGCCTTTTTCAGACGATCGGAATTTCGAACTGAACCCTTTATTTCATTCACCCGGGTAGATTTTTTTAGTTCCATGCATCTTCAAGTTCAGTTAAAGGGAGATAACTTATACTGAAACATTTGGAAAAAGCACAACACAGGGAAGTAGAACAAATTACCCTGGTGAACAAAATAAACCCTCCAGTTCGAAATTGTAATCAACTGAAGAAGGTCGGAGCGTACAACGGCCTAAACGTCGTGAATATGGCAACAAAGATGTAGACAAGAGTCAGAACAATATATCTAATATGAACTTGTGATAATAAAAAAGAACAAATAAGGAGCCAGTGAACCATCTTTAAACAACAAAAAAACCTATGACACTCCTTTCCAAAAACTATGACACTCCTTTCCAAAAACTATGACACTCCTTTCCAAAAACTATGACATTCCTTTCCAAAAACTATGACACTCCTTTCCAAAAACTATGACACTCCTTTCCAAAAACTATGACATTCCTTTCCACAAACTGACATAAGAAGAGAAAATACTAATGTGCGGTTTTGATTTTTAGATATTTTCTTGCTTTATGGTAAATGTTCAGGTTTAGGTTAGAAACAACAAAAATAATATGCAGAAAAAATAAATCGATTAATTTTTAACGAGTTGCAAAGAGCTTCGATATAAAAGAAGAAAATGATGATTACTAAGTAATAATACCGGGAAGCATAAACAGAAACAAAACCAATCCTGTAAGGTTATAAAATTGCTTTTATAATTTCGTCTGTCCAGGTTTCTAATCCAGATTGGAGTCTGGAGTTAGGATGTGATGTTGATGCAATTCTAAAAAATCTGAACGAGAAATCGAGGAGCCAAGTTCGATTTCATGTCGAAATCTATACATTCAATTTAGAACAAAAATAAACATTGAAAAGTAGGTATAAACCTTGTCCCCCTCCTCATAGGTAGGGATTAAAAAGCAGTAGAGAATAGACATTCTAATCGTAGTTGGTAAACAATATACATGAGAAGAAAACTCTGAATTCATACGAAAACATTGCCGGACACATTCGAAATGCAACTAACAGAAACAGAGGTTATTTCCACCATAAACCAAAGACTGACTGTGCTTACACTGTAGAAACTCACATCAGACTAAGCAGACGGGAATGTTCGAATATAAGCAATAATACTGAAGATGAACAAATCAAAATGATTTACAGTGTACCTTCTAGTCGAAACAGCGCTGATGAGTTAATTTTTTTGTTAATATTCAAGCATTAATTTCAACTTAGGAACAGGGAATGAGTTCAGCAGATATAAAAGATAAAAAGTGGTGTATGACAAGGATGTGTTTTTGCGCCAGATCTATTCAACTTATACAGCGATGCAATTCTACTAGGATTCGGCATTGGTGGCTACAATCTGATACGCAGATGATAGATTGCTGATAGCAGACACAAAGAAGAACTTCCTACTAAAGTAGCTAAAGATCGTTACTTATAGACTCCGAAATGGCTGAACCGATTTTCTTGAAAATTTACACAGTTGTACTATAAGCGTATGCGAGTGGCCTAAGCTAGGTTTTGTGCTGAGGTACCCCAAATCAATATCGAAAATCGATAATCGAACAAATCGTGTTATAGAATGAGTGGTCCGATTTTAATCAAATTTGACACACTCATAGACAAAGACATAAGAAATGATATTCAGAAGTTTCAAGGTTGCAGTTCTTATAATAGTGCAGAAAATCGATAATATATATATATGTATTTATATATATAAAAGGCAAGATGTTTGTGTGTGTCTGTTTATCTGCATGTATGTCTGTATTTTTTCAGCCCTTTTATTTTAGTTTTTGCTTCGTGTTTGGCTCTAAGTAGGTATAAATGTAGTTCTTAGTCTCAGCCATGATACCATTTACTCAGAGGATTTATTTAACCTTCAAAATTCAGTTTACGACGAAAAAAACTTATTCGATATCGATACCAAGAGATCAAAATTTGACTTACATCCATTCATTTTTCTTTCAGTCTACGGTTTCGCTTTAACTGCACACAACTATTGCTTTTTAGTCTTTCGTGCCAACATCCAAAGAGTCTGAGCTCCAGGACTATAGATTAGTTTTAAAGCTTTCATTACACACGAGCAACGCCGAGCTATACTGCTAGTATATATATATATATATATATATATATATATATATATAATGCGACACTGAGATCAGAAGGTGTACTGGTATGCATTGCAAAACTGAGTAGAGTAATGAGAGACAGGAAAAGCTTGTTGGAAACGAGGAAGAGAATACTTGATTTGAATTTGATATAAGTCCTTTAATATGGAAGCGAATGTTGGACAATCTCTTCATACTGAAGGAATGACACGAAGCAACCGAAATGTGATTCTACAGAGGTATACTGAGGATAACGATGGACGGAGAATGTTAGCAACGACGAGGTTTTGAATGGGATGGAAACTAAAAGGAAATATATACTTAACATCAAGAAAATTAGCTGAACGTTTTGGGATATGTAATGAGGAAAGAGGACTTGGGGAATTTGATACTCACAAGATAGATAGAGTGAAGAAAAACAGAGGAAAACAACTCATGACATACTTGGCAAAAGCATAACTCATGGAAGTAGAACAAATTACCCTGCTGAACAAAATAAAGAATTCATTTCGAAATTGCAAATAGAAGTCAGAGCAGGGTTAAGGAGGGGTAACAAGAGAAATGCAGTTAAGAGCTACACAAAATAGAAAGATATGAAGGGCTGTGATCATCTACATTGTAACAGAACACGATGAATAAACGAAAAATATGTTCAACTTATTTTTTAGTTATTCTTAATCAACAAAATTATCATATTATTCGGACTGTTGTGCTCGTCCTTACTGCCATGTTTACGACCTTTCGACCGTTGTATGCTCCAGCTTTCTTCAAGTGCTAGGAATTTCAAACTGAAAATTGTGTTTCGATCACTTGTGTATATCATGTTCATTCCATGTTCATAAGAACTCATGACCTACTAGATAAATCGTTGGTTAGATCCAGTGACTTGATCCAAAGAGTTGTGATTTCAGTACCTGGCTATAGTAGTGGTGAACAAAAGGCTTTGGGAGTTGAGTTAAAGTGACATAGCTGCATGACATCCGCAAGTGACATCGCACATGGAACGAGAATGATATACTCCAGTGATCGGAATAAAGGCTTCGGTTCGAAAATCCTAGAACTTGAAGAAGGCCTGAGAGTACTACGGTCGAAACCTCATAAACATAACAATAAAGATGAGGACAACAGTCAGAACAATGCAAATAATGCAAATACAACCTCATCTCAGAAGTATAGACAAAAACAAAAGAATCACAGTTATCTCTCATGTATCAATGCAGTTTGCTGCCAGTACGGATTCTTGATTACTCTCAGGTCTTTCTCGAATATCTCAAGGTTGGCACGCGTCTCTATCAGGTCTTTGTGTCGTACGAATGTTTTTGCGTAAACGATGAAACATAATTACACGTTTATCTACATTTCAGTTATTTTTCTGATAGCATTCTAAGCATAAATATTGCGCCCCTTGTGCCAGTTTCCTTGACGAAACTTGTTCCATTACTGGTTTCTTGTTCCATTACTGGTTTGATTCTGCTGCGCGCTCTGTTCATTAGAATTCGGAGGATGAGTTTTGCGTGACTCATAAATCACATTGTTAGGTTGAATTCACAATCGTTTGCACCTGGGTTTTTAGGCAGCGCTATGAGAAACGATCTGCTTATATCTTCCGGGATTTCGCTGCTGTTGTAGATTTCTTTTGCAATTTCTTTGATTTTGTCTACGCCAAAAATTTCTAATGCTGCCAACATCTCTATTACAAAGCCGTCTTGTTCAGAGACATTGTTCTTATACAATTTGGCCAGTACAGCTTCCACATCTGACTTCTAGTCAGTCGGTATTTCTGTGTATTGTTGATTGCTCTTTCTTGTCGTGGAAGAGATCTCCTATATATTCTTCGCACCACTGAAGTATTTCCTCTTTCTCTAATATGAGTTTTCCGTCCTTGGATTTTATGCATCTCACAGTTACTATATAGTCTGAACATCGATTAATGAGATTTTTTTAATTCCAAATGGACAGTGAATGTATTCGTAATAATGTTCAGGGAAACACGAGAAATCAACTTTATTTAGATTTACATCATTGACATGATAACGCTAACGGTAATATCAGTTGTTTCTTTATACGAAAATATTCGATATTCACTGAGCGCGCAAAGTGCAGTCTTAACCCTCGGGTGTATAAACTGCATTATATTTTTCAATTGTGTCTCTGTCTACGAACAGAACGAAAGTGAAAAAATATTAAAAGGTGACCGCGGTAGTAACTCCGAGTATGTAGTAAAGATGGAGGATTAATAGATCCCCCATCTTATGAAAAACCTATGAGAACACAGTTACGTGGGCTGGTGTACTTTTGAACCTGGTCGAAGTGCATGCGATCAGATTCGGTACATTAGAATGGCCAATTTTTACATCCTACTAGTTCGTTTCACAAGTTCACTGATTTTATTGCTTTTTATAGTATTTCATATTACAGTTTTCTCCCCAGAATCACTATTTGAGGAAAGTCTCCCAGGTGAATGCTTGTCGGACCAGAAAAATCTTAGCGTCTTCCCACGACACCTAGGAAATCTTATCTATTTTCGTCAATATAAGTCAATAAAACTCTACTTTGAGTGGCATTATTTTTTGTATAGAATAAACAACAGTCAAAATTTAATTAAATTTTGCTTATCAAAACTTAGTAAATTTAGCATTAATCTGCTTCGCCACGCATTTTCCACGACATATTCGTTTTAAAGAAACTGTGTTAAGCAAATGATAGCGTAAAAGATAACACTAGAGGTAATTTTTTCTTGGTAATTATATAACAAAAATACTAATTAAAACGGAAAATGGATTTTGAGAAATTGATATTTTATATGTTAAAAGAAAATGACGCCAAACAGTTGTTTGCTGAGAGAATGTGACAGCACATAGCTGACCGCAAGTTCGGCTTCAAGGACTATTGGAGGATTTGTAAACGATATATATATATATATATATATATATATATATATTATTATTATTATTATTATTATTATTATTATTATTATTGTTATTATTATTATTATTATTATTATTATTATTATTATAATGATTATTATAGTAAAACGTAGCAAGAAAAGAGTATCACTAATAATGACTAAAATCATTAAGTCCTACAGTTAACAAAACGGTAAATTTAGTCGTCAATCCCAAAAGGTAATAACAAATGGGAAGAGGAGAATCCAAAAAAAGAAACAATCAAAGGAAAAGCTGTGTTCGAAAGAAAAAAAACCCAAGACGAATACCTTAGCAGTAAAGAACTCAATACGAAAGTACGAAAGTAGAACAAAGATACTACTAAATCTGAAAGTAGGCCAAAGCCGACCGCGGTTTCACTCTCGTGAAACCGCGGTCGGTTTTGGCTCACTTTTAGATTTAGTTCGTATATATATATATATATATATATATATATATGATATAAAAAGAAATATATCTAGAGACAATGATCGATAAACTATAATTTCTTTTTCCTGGTATGCGTAATCTTTACATAATTAGGATTTTAATCGTTTGAAGGTTGTGATTAATTTCAGACTTAAAGTTGGATTTATATTTTGACAGCATAACGCCTCCGTTTGTTTTGGTTTCTCATTTTGAGTTTCGTGTGGTTATGTGCGTGCGTTTATGTGTGTGTGTTTCTGTGTATTTTGTATGCGTAGGCGTGTGTGTATGTGTTCGCACGTGTGTTTGTTTGAGAGACAATTGAAAAAAAAATGGTTATATTCTATAGAATTATTAAAAAGGAGAAAAACATCTATTAACCACTGGACTCTAGCTCTCTACCCACCCCCGTATATCCTTCCCTTTCTCTCCACCTATGTATCTGTCATCGCAGCTGCATTCTCATCTTTCTATTGCTCCTTTCTAACTAGTTTGTACTCCTCACTCTTTTCTAATTAATCTTTTTACAGTTATGTAGACCCCCGCACATCAGTGGCATTTCTGCCTTGCTCGGGGTGAAATGATTACAAAAAAATACAAAACAGGAAAACGTCTACAAATTTAACGTTTCGCTTTGTCTTCATGAGAAGTAGTCTTAAAAGAAAGTTCCCAAAAATTTGTTATTTGTTTATTATTTAAACACACACACACACACACACACACACACACACACATATATATATATATATATATATATTAATGCAGGTTTCATTGAATAATATAGACAAGTTTTGTCTATTAATTTTGTGTAGGATCCGTTCATACCGTCTGATATATTTGATGGTGATATCGTTGAACGACAACAAAAAATCACAGTAATTGTTGATTTTTTTATCGGCTCTAAGCTTTCGGCTCACATAAGTCATTATCAAAGAGTAAATATTAAAACACAGTAAACATAGAACATTTAAGTTATTAACAATAAAGAGAATTAAATTGAAAATATAAGTCCATCCCTACCGTGGCGGATGGCCGAAGACAGTGACAAAATAGTGGCGTTGTGGTCCCTGATCTGATTACAGGCATTTGAGTACGTTATTGGAAATATCAAAATTGATTGTATTCAAACCAGGTTTAAATTGTTTAATGTAGATTGCTTCGAGGATTTTTAGTTTCTGTTTATTATTTTCTTGTATGTACGTGTTATCAACGAGCGTTTTTCTCAGAAGTGTGGGTTTAAAACCGTGTTGTTTGAAATGACGGAATATATTTGAATTTTCATTTAAGTGCAACGTCAGACGCCATGAGAGCGAATTTGTAGTGTGGCCAATGTAGATATTATTGAGGTTGTTAGAGATACATTTTCTAAATAGACATATGAAATTAGAGAATGTATCTCTAACAACCTCAATAATATTAGAGAATTATCCTACCATTGTATGTGAAGGATAATCCTTCGGATTCTTCTATACCCACGCTGCATGCATATATATATATATAATTGAGTTGTGATAATGCTTATTGCCAAGATTTTTGTTTTTTCAGTGGTTTATTGATAAAAATATTTTGAAAAGCTGTTTTTTTTCTTTTTTCGTAAAATGTTTGATACTGGGGTAGAGATAGATTGTTGATAGAATTGATAAAGAGACGTTTGTCATTTAAATGAACAAATTCATGCCGACTGCGAAGTTTCGTGTAGGGGTCTTTATGATGTGTTAACTCGTCAGCCAGAAGGCCGAATACTTACATCTGACGGGTGAAGTCATGATAACTTCGGTCTTCAGAGCACAAACCAGCGCAAACTTCCCCGTGCACTATCCGTAAAATAAGATAATGCGCTAAAACTATTACGGGGCAGTTTCCACTAACCCGACGGATACCACATCATATCATCGCACGTAAATCGTTCTTGTTTGAAGTAAAAGAAACACAACAAAATACATATAGATAGACTTCAGAGGCCGTCTTATAACCTTCGAAACGAAACAAGTGTGATTCATTCAAGAATAAATAATTTTTGCTTCTCTATAAAATAACTACAAATTTTCGACATATTTATTTGTAATTTTCAATAATAATACTGTTTTAATTTTTTAAATCAAACATCGTCTGTTTTTATTAATTGTTGATTCTTTTTGTCATTTGCTGATTTTTGCCTCACTGTTCAGTTCGTCAACTTACGTTCGATAAGCATGCAGTACGCATAAAAAGACACTTGCTGAGATTTGAACTCATATCCAATGTGTACATAAATCGATCGCTTTATGATAGTGATACAGATCAAATTTTAATTCCAGCAATGAAGCTTTATGCCTTAACATTTCAAAAGCTGTATACTGGCTGATTATCTTCTTGCATTTTGCTAGTAATACTGGATGTAATACGCTTCTATTTGTTTCATACGAAGAATTAATAATAAATAAACACTCTAGTAAAACTTGAAAAATGAAGATAATGAGCAAAGAAGTTTGAAAAATATCTATGTATCTGACAGAGAGTCCAATATTAATAAAATTCCAGACGTGAGTCGATTATTGAAAATACAGTGGAACCTTCCGTATGCGACCATCTCCGTCAGCAACCACCTGTTGGTAACGACTGTTTTTCTATGCACGGACAATTTGCTAATGTTAATTGACCCTTAGTGAGCGACCACCTCGAGAACACAACCAGCGAGTAACATCAACAAGTGAAAATCACTCATCAAGCGACTGCTTTAAAAAAATCCATTTTGGTCGCATGCTACGAACTTCTAAATTAAGAGAAACTAAATTAGTAATCTATTTCATTTTGTTTTGATCTACGACAGGAAGACTTCCTCATTGTTTTGTTATTCTAGTGTTGTATCAAACTGTTATTTCCTGTTGACACGTACATTGCCTGCGTTCAACTCACGGTCAGACATCGGCTGTTTTGTACAACATGTATTGCATTTGATATGTTCAAGGAATTTATCCTAGTCTCTGTAATGATTGTATAAATTCAGGGATTGGGAAAATCCCAATTATGTCCCTTTCTCAAATGTCTATCTCTTTCGTTCCTTTACTATTTGTGTATCAATGTACTCTATTTCTTTCTGTGTATATATATATATCTATCTCTCTGATTCTCTACCCCCACCCACGATCGCTTATGTTTTGATTATTTTCCATGAGTTTTTGCAAATTTATATAAGGAAGACTCATTGAAAACCCGGTAGCCGTAGCCTTTTCTCTACCACTTCAAACCAGACACACTTATGTTGATGAAAAAACAGAACGGCACAAAAAAAAATATATGCAAGTTACGTTAAAATAATTAATATATTAAAAAAATAAAATGAGATTCATTTTATTTTTTGATAATGGCTAAAAGTATAGCCGAAAGTGTTTGGATTAATAAAATATTCGCTCATTTTTTTATAATTTAAGTACTGAAACAAAAGAATAAAATCACATAAAAAATAACCGCTGCACCTTTATGTCATTTGTCAAATCTTGCATTAAACAGGCATGGCTGTCTATATACAAAATTATACATATAAATAGATAGTCACCCGCAGACATTTACCCAGAATTGAAACCCGACCAAACTGGCGTCAGTCGGCGATTATATCTCCGAGCTACGGGCGCTCAATAGAAGGAGTCAGAATTTTTACCGTATACATTATTATTTTACACGCCCAATAGCTGGGAGTTTTCTAATTTATTGCTGAATGAACGATGCGTAGATGCCAGAGTAACTGCTCTGTTTCAATGTCTCTCTCTCTCTCTCTCTATATATATATATATATATATATATATATATTTTCAAAGTTTACCAGTCTCTCTATTATCTACCATAATATATATATATATATATATATATATATATATATATTATGGTAGATATATATATATATATATATATATATATATATTATCCAGCATTTGTTATTAGTATCAAAATAGAAAAAACAGCGGACCCAAAAATGTTTTGCCTATATGAATTTTTAAAAAGCCAATGTATAGTTTTAAAAAATAATTGACATTTGTTTGCTCTTGAAACCTCTGTAACCGAGAAATGAATTTTTGCCTGTCAAATTGGTGCTATCCAAGGTAGGTGAAGCAATTGTCATGCTTAAATATAAATGTTCTATATCAAGGCTGGTGGAAAAATATTTTCTTGTTTGACATAAACAGATATGTTTTAAACATGTTTATATATTGAAATAACGTTTACAGTAAAAAGAACATATGTTGCTTAAACAACCAATATATTAATAGGACGGCCTCAAGTGGAATCATTACATCCCTGCTGTTCATCTCAGTGTTTTCGACAGGCTCCTGAGGAAAATCTCTAATGTGATTAGTCCCTACTTAGTAGCTCGCCAACAACCACTTTTTCATTGTCCTGATGTGGCTTCCCTTTGTCTCGTCTATAAATATTTTCATGGCTTCTGCTCTGACGAACATGGGTTACTGGTGCCCACTCCACAAAATTTTACTCAGGCAACCAGACTGGCAACAAGATCTCACCCTTTTACAGTTAGATCAACCGAATGCGGGTGACAATTTTATTCGATCGGCTTCTTTTCTCGCACTTCCTGCTTTTGGGAATCCCTTTTCATATTCTTTTCTGAAGGCTATAAACTCCAAGTATTTAAATGTAAAGTCAATTCCCATCTCTTATCTACTTAACTCCAGCCCTTTCTACATCACCCCGGATATCGTGTTCTTTTCTTTTCTCTCTACCTTCGCAAATGTCTTCACTCCTGTGTTCACATCCTTCTCTTACCCTTTCTCTTTCACTCCCAGTAGCTGGTTCGGTTTTGTCTTCACTGTCCTCCTGCCTAATACTTAAACTCTCTTATGTAAGCCAATCCACATCAGTGGCATTAACACCTTGCTTGGGCTGAATTGATTAAAAAGTCTCTCTTGCACCTTTAAAAGTCTAGAATTCGTCCGTGAATTAAAAATTACTGTCACATCTGGCTTGGTGATTTTTATATTTATCCCGATATATCTGACTGAATCAAAACAAGATTCTGGAATAATATTTATATTTTCAATTCCCAGACAAATAATAGACATATAAAGGTGGAAGAAAGTTTATACTGTGAAAAATTATCAATTTTTACGCAATGAACGAAATATTTTACGATTATTATTTCAAATTGTCATGTGTTTCATGAATAAATCCTGGTCATTTTTCAGTTATTTTCCCATCCATATATTCCTTGTGTATTTTCAATAAATACAAACTTGTAAAAATTTGAAAAAATAGCTGAAAATTGAATAGAATAAAAAGGAAAATTTAGCTCGGGGCTGTGGCTTACGTGATGTCATCATTGGCCGCCATTGTATTACTAAGAAAAACACTGTTGGGAGCTTTGGCCTTTTACGGTAAATAAATAAATATACGTCGTCAAAATACGCGTCGAAAATATTTGATGGGGTTAAGGAAGGTCAGAAATATGATTCTCGAAATTCGCTGGGAAAAGATTTGAAAATCTGAAAATTTGAAAAAATGATGTAATCGGGAAGAAGAAAAAAAATGACGTCAATTGGAATATTACTATTTCATTGGTTAAACCAAGGGAATAAAATCACTCAGCCTGATGATACAAGCTGGGAGTAATCTCATTGGTTAAAGATTTGATTTGCATGGACAACCAATGTTCATCACGCACCTCCTAAGAGAATTCACGACAAGCATATATATTAAAGCCTCAAAGAGCCAAAGCAGAAAGGATGGTTGCCGCGCCGAGCTAAGAAGACAAGACGAATTGCCGCCGCCACAAAGACCCAACTTCGGCTGTTTCTGTAAGGATTCGGTAAAAAGCCCTGATAAGACTTAGTTTTGAAACCGTCAAAACTTGAAGAACAACTTGAAATCTCTGATTGAAGTGAAAAACATTAATCTCAGTTTAAAAACTTTTGTTTCGTTGTACGAATAGGAATTCGACGACTGTTTTTTTTTTGTATATAAAGACTTTTCCGCAACTTATCCAAGCATCACCAAAATTATTTTATTTTATTTTATTTTATTTATTTATTTCTATTTTTTTTTGTGCCGTTCTGTTTTTTCATCAACATAAGTGTGTCTTGTTTGAAGTGGTAGAGAAAAGGCTACGGCTACCGGGTTTTCAATGAGTCTTCCTTGAGATCAAAATTCACAGCATGGGCAGGGAGGAACACAGTTGTAAAAGACGACTCGAAGCCCAGCTACTGTGACGAAACCATCACGACTAGCAATCCGAGAGCGTCGTCAAACTGGTGCCGTAACGACAGCATTTACCCTGGCTCAGATTCCGAAGCTCATCATAATTGGTTTCCGTGAGAGGGTTAGTCATACTTGCATTGGTTTCCGTGAGAGGGTTAGTCATACATGCATTTCAATTTTTTGAATTCAAGGTTTCTTTATTGATACACTGACTACATGAAATTAAGCGTAGTACAAAATTGGCAGCTACATGAAATAAATTTAGTAATAAAAATGCTAAATGTAAGTTCTATTTTAATAGTTTAATTAATCGCACTTCTCTACTATGGAAATGTCTTCTTACTTTTCAGACGGTTTATCGATTTCCAGTCAACCTTTATTTTCATGAATTTAAAGGCAATGTCCACCGTCATCTTCTATCTCCTAGAATACTTTCCTTTTTTTCCTATCTCAATAACAGTTTTAAATATTCTTTCATTCTCAGTATTTTTGCTTCTTCGTGGCTTCATGACCTTGCATGTTGAAGAAATAACAGTCTACACAAGTGTGGATTCGACTGCTTGCAAACAGAGACAGACACCTACTAGTCATACTCAATTACCTGTTTATAGAATACAAACAATTTTATTAGTTTTCGATATTAAGCAAAATACTTTAGATGTTTACCTTATATTATTTCCTTGTCTTGTTTTTCGAATAACTGCTTTAGTATAATTGGGAGTTTCAGTGAGTTTTGTTTAACGTCATATCAACCTTTGTGGCTTATTTAATGCCAAAAATTTGGGGTTTTAAGGTATTTTTTTAATGTTCGGTTAGAGTAAGAATGTTTATTTTTGTCGGATTTTAAGGAATTTTTTTTGTTTTCAATTTTTTTAGTTTAGAAAACTGAATATTTATTTTAGTTTTGTATTCAAAAATGTTTTGCTGATTTTTTTTTCAAAAATATGTTATGGTAATAATTTTTTCTTGGTAAATGTATATTTTCCTATAAAAGGCAATTTTATGGTTATATTTCAGTAAAAGTGTATTTTTATAATTTCATAGTGTTTTGACGCTAGTTTGAGAGGTTTGTTGGTTGTTTATAACCAATTTTCGTAAATCTTTGTTACTTTCCGAAACATGTTTACATTTCTTGACATTACGATACATTTCAGAGCATTTAAGGCTATTGCAATAAATCGAAAACTGTGTTATATAGACTTGATTAAAACCTCGTTTAGACAAATGGTCATTTGTGGTCGAGAGGTCTAAGACGTGCCGGATCACATGGTAGCGTCCTCGATGCGGATAGGGGTCGCAGGTTTCGTAAAAAAACTTATCGTAAATAATCAGGCCAGTAGATGTAAGTATATAATACTGTTTAATTAAAAACAGAGTATCTACATAAATATGAGTATCGATAAAAAATAATATCCAAACAAATGGTTTCATATATATATTCATTTGATATATATCTCAGTCATTTTACATTTATCTGTCTATATATATATATATATATATATATATATATATATATATACATATATATATATATCTAAGTCTTTTTACAGTTATCTCTCTCTCTCTCTATATATATATATATATATAAGGTAACCAAAAAAGTTTTGTCCGTTTTTTGATTAGTCATTGAATGAAGTTGAAATATGTACGAAATGCCTGTAGCAATTGTTTTCAAATTCAGATAGCCTGAAGAAGAACATCAGACATTATAAAAAACATGCGCACCATGCCCGGGCATCAGTTATGAGCCGGACAGCTGTGAGAAAGGTGTCTAGAGATCTCGTTCGGGGCTGTTTGCTTCACGACTTCAAATTGGTCTTATCAGAAGCTGCACCAAGTTTCCGCATATGTAAAGTGTTTCGGGATAGTGCCGTGAATGAACGTACTGCAAGGGGTTGGTTTCGAAAATTCAAGTCGAGAGATTTGTCTCTCCCTGGTGAGCCTCGCAGTGACCGACCATAGGTCTTGAATCACAAAGTCCTGAAGGCGGCCATTAAAGAGGACAGTAGTCTAACGTGTGGTGGAACTTGCAAAACATTTCAACGTTTCCGATGAAACAGTGAGACTTTACCTAATCCGCCTAGGTAGAACGTACAAACTGAGCAAGTGGTTTAGCAAACGCTGTTTGAGTTCTACAAGTGACAACGAGTGGCACCGTACCGAATTCTTATTCAATCGAGTGCTTACCAGTGATGAAAAGTGGGTTCTGTACTAAACTTCCAAGCGTTCCAGATATTGGCTGTATCCTCAGGATGCTGTCACTCACACCACAAGACCGGCTATGTACCCACGCAAGATTATGCTTTGTGCCTGGTGGACAGCTCATCAAGTTCATTATGAACTACTACCAACGGGCTAAACACTCACTGGAGACCTATGCTCGCAGCAATTCAAACGTGTGCAACAGGCATTGTACCAGAAGGAGCCATCACTGGTGAATCGCAAAGGTGTGCTTTTCCTCAATGACAACGCCAGGCCTCATATCGCGCGAGTGGTCAGGAATACTATACAGCAACTTGAGTAGCAGAGTGTGTGCCATCCACCTTATTCACGTAACCTTGCGCCATCCGTTTACCACCTCTTCCACTTCCTAGATAATCATCTTCGCGGGAAATCCTACACCAATGTAGCAGACATGCGCAAAGCCCTCACGGACTTTTTTGTGTGATCACGCCCGAGTTTCTACCGCAAGGGCAATGAACAGCTGGAGACACATTGGCAGAAGGTGGTGGATGCCGATGGCGATTACTTCGAAAACAAATATAAGTTACACACATATTGTGAAGCGTTTTCTTCTTCCAGCAGAGGGACAAGCACGGGCGACTGCCTCAAGTACAGTTCGTAGGGAAGACCATCTAATCCCGGAGACTTGTCCCGGCCAACTAGCTTCAGCGCTTCCCAGATTTCATCCTCTGTTATGGGCACCTCGCACACAGCTGCTTCAGCCGCCTCAAGGCGGGGAAAGTCAGCCAAACATTGGCCACCTCCTCATCTTTGCAGAAAGACATAGGTGGGTCCATCGCGAAGGCGCTATTTGCCTCCTCCCATCATCTGAAATACATTTGAAGATCCAGGGCCAGCTCTAACAACAGTAAGAACTCTTTTGGCCTTGGGGAAATTTGTTGAGTTTTGAATGTCTTTCCCGTATAATTTACGAAAGTTCATAAGGGCTTTCAGTTCTTTGTGCCTTTTGGCCAGCTCTAATGATTTTTCTGCTTGAACTTCTGATACTTTGCACACATCTTTCCATTTGCAGTAGCTTGTGCGAGGTTTCCTTTTTTTGTCGGACTTCTTTTCTGTGTCAGGAGACGACGAGGGACTTCTATGACGCTTCTCCTTCTTTTTTGGAGAAGATTTAGGTGTTTGGCAAGGAGAGGGAGTGGGTGTGGACATGGGAGTATTAAGAGTAGGACCCCTTTTCGAGGCACTCCTTAGGACGGTCAATTTAGATGGGGTGGGGTTTAGTGACCTCGTCATTGGTGGTGGGGCCATGATTTTTTTGGTGGATGGACTGGACATTTAGACCCCCGGAATTGGTTTTAACCTACCTGTCTTTCTGAAGTTGTTCCTTCAGTTTCCTTATCTGCTCAATTTTTTGCCAGGAAGGCTCATTCAGTTTTTGTATCTCAGAAGCTGTTTCAGCGTAAGACGCTGGGGCGTCACCCTCCGAGCTGATAGAGGGAAGGGGGCTGTAGGTGTCTTTCGTCCTTTTGTCTTCAGAGGACTGAGACCCCGCCGTTCGGACCTTCCCTCTGCCCCTAGCAACGACTTGCCACTCCCCTACATCCTTCTCCTGGGTCACATTTGCGGAAGGCAATGGAGTCTGGGAGAGTGGGGGATTTGCCCCAACCGGAGGTTTGACAACACCGGTCCGAGCCGCTGCTAGGCCCATTACAGGCGCTGCAGATTTTACATTTTCGGCCAGAGGGGTATTTTGAATCGCCAGTGGCCGGAGGTCCAAAGGCCTTCATCCCTGGGCAGGAAGAGACGAGGTGACCAGTCTCGCCACACTTCCAGAATTTTGGTTTTCTACCAGTCACAATGACCGGTATCTTCCGGCCACAATAGTCCAAACAGTTGGGGATGGAGTCGAAGGCTTCCTTATCGATCATAATATAAAAACTCCATCCCCCGTTCAGATTGTCAGAGGAGGCAGACAGGATTTGGCCATAGCGGCAGAAATAGGCGGCCAAATGTTCCCCGACAATCTGAGGAGAGACCTCGTATTCTGTTCTTAGAATTTGATCTTTTGTAATTAATTCTTTCCGCGCCATCTCCAGGCAGACTTCTGCCGTGGGTAACAGCACGTCCCACATGAAGTATTTGGTGCCCTTAATTACACGTTGGGGTTTGATCCCCAAGGACAGCACTGATCGGATGACTGTGTCTTTTGTAGAACGACAAATTTTGCGTGTCCGCTTGTTGACTACAAAGACTGACACCATTTTATGTTCGAACCTTTGTAATTCTTTGGGGTCAGCCAAAAGCCCGTCCTCTTTCAAAAGGTGTTGGCCATCTCCAAGAACTCCGCTAGGTTAATTATACAACTTGGCGGGGACTTCCAGCATGAGGGCAATTCCCCAGCCGTCTTCTGGTCAGATGCTTCTTGTACTTTTCATTTTTCTTTTTTGTAGCAGGGCTACTTTTCTCATTTCGTTGGTCATTTTTGGGGTTATTATTATTTTTCTTTTTGTCTGGTGGGTCTGCTTTGGAAGAAGACCCAAACAGGTCTCTTTTCACTGACCGACCATCGTTGGCCATTTTGGCGATTTACTACTACACTAATATAAATTATTTTTATTTTTCCCGCTAAAAATAGTACTGGGAAGGGGATGGGGTAAGGAATGGGGAACTGTTGGCAAATACAAAATGGATTGCCGTAGCAAAGTTCAAAAAATTAACAGCGGCAAATAAAGCAAAAATACGACAATGTGGGGGGGGGGGGGCACAAATATATACGTCCAAATATAAAATACAAAAATAAGACTTTTAGCCCGAGGACTTTAAAAAACAGGAAAATACAAACTCACAAACAAGTTCGAAATTACAAATACAGGGAACATTTAACGTGTCGCACACAAGAAATTAAATAAAGTTAGCCAAAGGATTAATTTTTTGCTTTGGCCGAAAATAATGTGCTTAAATAAACAGAAATTCAAGTACGTCAAAAAGAATTACAGTCTTACGTTTATCGACGCACACAAAAAAAGGGAAAGACAATTAACAGTTATACCAAAACGCACAAAATAAACAGTCAATCAAGAAACAAAAAAGAATACAGTAAAAATTAAAAACTAAAAGGGAAAAAGGACTGAAAAAAAAGCGGTTAACAAAAGAAAGTCGGCCTACGACCGAGAAAAGAAAATCAAACGGGAAAAATAAATAAAAATAAAACAGTCAACTGGTACTGTCTTTTTTTTATTTTTCCTTTAAACAAAAGTTCACTTTTTTCTTTTTTTTTTTTTCCTTTTTGGTTTGTGCTCAAAAAATATTAGCAATTAAACAAAAAAGAAAAAGGGGTCAAAAATAAAACGTAAAATTTTACGAAAGAAAAGAAATAATATGGCAGCCGAAGCCGACCAATTAAAAAATAAAAATAAAAAACTGAAACGAAAAACGAAAATTAAAACAACCAAATATCAAATAATATATAAAACAAAAGAAAAAATTCCAACTTATGTCAAAAATGAGGTTCCAATGTATGTCTTGGCTGAAAAAAATACACACGGTCAAACGCGGTCAAAAAATAACGAGAAGCTAGTCACTAACACACGTCAGACAAAAGTGACTCGGTAGGACTCTAGAAATCTAAAGAAGCCCTATGAAGTTTCTGTTAACACTTATTAATATAGGAGGGAGAGTCCATTATCTGAGGAATAGATGTTTTTTCCCATAACACTATGTAAATAACCACTAGCTATTAAAAAAATTGTCATTGTTTTATTTTTTTAAATAATCTCTAATTTTTTAATAAAATCTTTCGTCTGTAACCACCACAAAATTTTTAAAACTCCAAATATTACAAGGTTGTTGAAAAGTTCAATCAATTCCTGCTTCGCATTTCAGCCATTATCGAAATCAACTGGTCGAATTTCTAGGCTAAATTGAGTAATGTTGAATTATGTTTCCAAGTGAACATTTCGTCAAAGAATACGAGAATACATCAATAATGACGACAACAATATTAGTTTGATTATTATTAGCTAAATGATTATTGATTATAGAATATGACGAGACAAAACACAGATTTCGTGAGTGGCGCCGTGCCAAAAAGCCAAAGAAGTTTCCTGATCGAAGATGAAAACAAGACAAAATCGAACATTACCAAACTAGAATGAAATTGGCAAAATAACAGAAGATAATGAATGAATATATGTATAACTGAGAAAAAAATAAAAGATAAAGTAAAACGAAAAAATCAAAGACAAAATAATGAAGAAAGGAAATGAATGAATAATAAAATAAATTAACATTGATCGATAATGTGAAAGAAAATAAAAAGGAAGAAAAAAGAAATATAATGAAAAATGAAGGAATTACGAAGGAAAAATAAATAGAAAAGAAATTAAGAAGGAAAAACTAATAGAAAAGATGTAAGTAAAGAAACAAATTAGATTTAAATTGATTAAATTGAAATGAAAAATTAACTGAATGAGTAAAAGAATGAAAAGTAGGAAAGAATTAACAAATGAAAAAATTGTGTGTGAGAACAATGAAATTAAAAATCACAAAGTAGGAAAAGGGATAAAACATTAAATAAAGATGTAAATAAAAAGTGCTAAAATGTAAAAAGTTTGAATTGGAGAGTAATTAAAAAACTAAAAGGAAAGATAAATGAAGAGAAGTATAAAAAATTGGATGAAATATTTGGAAAAATAAAAAAAAAACAGAAAGGGATAATGACGCTAACAAAAATAGTAAACAAATGACAAAAGAATGAAACTAACTGAAATAAATCTTAAATGACAGAATTATGATTTAAAGGAATTATAACAGAAGTACCATATTTATTTTTTATATGGCGTATTCATTGAGGACCTGGGGGATCATTGATTTCCACTGACCTCTATCCCTTGTTGCTCTTGACAATTTTCCTCTTGGTATCTCTCCCAAACTTTCTTCTGCTAACGACTTGCACAAACCCATCAAGTATGTCCTATATTACTATTATTATAAATGTCTAGAAGACACACAGCAGATAAAAAAAAAACTAAAAGAATTATTGCGCTGTAGTACTGAGAGCATTCGTCAGTATCATGTGACCTATCATATATAAATTCCGCAGAAAGTAATGGCAACCTACTGCGGGATAACCATCGGCCCAGTCAGTCATGTTTCTTTCGAGAAATGGTCGGCCAAGTGTGTATCACATATGGCACTTAAGTGACTGACTACTGGTTAGGGAGAACACGCATAATGCAATATCTCTGGTTAGAAACGAAAGCTTTGCAAAAATATGACCTATTTATGTAGCCCCCTGCACATCAGTGCAGGGGCTACATAAGATAGTTATAGCCGTCAGGAAAGAAAGTATATGGAAGTGAGTTCCACAGGCAAGAATCGCGAGAAAAGAAGCTGATGGAGAAGAATTGTCGCCTGGATATCGTTGATCTAACTGTAAAATGGTAGCAACTTCTTGCCAGTATGGTTGCCCGAGTAAATACTCGTGAAGTGGGTACCAGTGACCTAAGTTCTTCATAGAAGAAGCCATGAAAATATTTATACAAGAGACAGAGGGAAGTTACATTTCGCCGATGAGAAAATGGCTAGAGTCGAGCTGCAAAGTCGGGACCAATCGTATTGCAGATTCTCCGTTGGAGCCTATCGAGAACACTGAGATGAACAGCAGGAGCACCTGACCAGATATGACAACAGTATCCCATGCACGGTCGGATGGTTGATTTGTATATGTGCAAGATGGAATCAAGCGCAAAAAACTTCCTGGCTAGTGACAGTGACCCAACTTTCCTAGCAATGGATTTATCTATTGATTCAATGTAATTATTCCACTTAAGGTCGGACGAAAGAGTAAAGCCAAGGAGGCGCAGTGTATTGCTTTCGAGGAAACTTGCTTGATCCATGCTTATGTGCGGCAGGAGAGATTGACTGTGATGGTTGACAGATAGGGGTTTTGTTTTAGAAGCATTGAAATTTAAGAGCAACTTCTTACCCAAGTCCATCACTGAGTGGAGGTCTTTCTCATGATCAGCAGAGATGTTATGTTTGTCCTCCTCGCCAGATTTCTTACTGAAGCGGGAGTAGATGGTGGTGTCATCTGCATAGATGCCTACTTGGGATTTGATCACGTCTGAACGGAACAAATATAATAATAATAATAATAATAATAATAATCAGAAGATGAAGAAGTAGAAGCAGCAGCGAAAGCTGGAGCAGAAGAAGAAGAATCGTTTTACACAAATACGTGTTAACTTGTAAAGACAAATAATCTTCTATAGATACTGAAAGATAGCCACTAAATTAGAAAGAGATCCAAAATAGATATAACAAAAAAATTGTTAGAAAGGAATCCAGTTTAAGAACATTACTTTATATTTAACCCAAGCCTTATTATCGGATTATGTCTATAAGTTTTCTAGTAATACACGTTATTATAGTTTCCATATTATCAAATGGTCTATGGCGGAAATAAGGGAAACGGATCCCAAATTAAGAAAAGTAATGACGTGACATAAAATACATCTTCCGACAATGGATGTTGACGGGCTTTAAATTGCTAGAATAATCTCTTATTCTAATATTGAGGTGACTTACAAAACAACGGTAATCGGTTTAAAGCTATTTAGAAAACTTTCGGACTAGTGTTCAATGGAATAAGTAATCCATTTATAACGATATCAATTAATAGTTCAAGTATTTCCATATCATTGTGAACCAAGTACATACAAATACTTAACAAGTAAATACAGCTAATATCATAAATCAAGATTCTACAGACAGAACAAGATATTTAAAACTGATGCAAAGAAATTTTACAGGGAAATAGGTAAGAAAAATTGAAGTGACACTCTTCTGAAAAATGGAAGATGTTATACAGTTCTGGGAAAAATATTGGCATGCCCTAAGGAACATAACAAAGAAGCATTTTGGAATGTACAAGAGGCGGAACGAATGAAAAATAAACCAGAACAGATATGAGCTGGAATCACAGAATTGGATGATAAATGTGCACTAAAATAGCACACAACTGGAAATCTCTAGAAAGAAATAAAATTTCTAACTTTTGGCTATGCTATTTAAAAACAGCACACAAACAAATAACCAAACTTCAAGAAATGGTTAACGATCGCACTAAAATTTCTGCATGAATGACCAAAGGAATTAACTTTAATCAACACAAAAAAAGTGAAACACATATCCCAAAAAACTACAGATCAATGACATGCATTCCAACAATTTACAACTTATTGACATTTATTTAACAAGACAAACATATTTCTTCTTGTAAAGAAATGACATACCAATGCTTGAATAAAGACGATGCAAACGTGGAGATTACGGACGTAACGACGATCTTGGAAAATTGCTTCAATGCAAAGAACAATCTTAGTTCTACCTGGATAGATTATTATAAGGCATTCGATACTGAAACTCCTTTCTGGATCTTAAAGTTTTTAAATATGTACAAAGTATCACCTGTTAGCATCAATCTCATCAAACAAAATAAGTCGATTTACCTCAATAATATAAATGGAACCTATAAGTCTGAAGGAATATTTCAAGGCGATCTTTGTCTCCCTTACTACTTTGCATATAACTAATAGCATTAACTAGCCACCTTAACATAACAGAATGAAGTTATAAAATAGCGCATAAGAAAATAAGCCTTCTATTTAACATGGATGACTTAAAGTTGTATGCAAACAATGACAATGAGCTGGAAGGTCTTCTGCAAAGTGTAAAATGCTTCAGTGAATACATTGATATAAAATTCAATGTAATAAATGTGCTAAACTGTGGTGTTACTAGAATTTCTACAACAAACATCCTCTATTAGCTTAGACTCTGAGAAAAATATAACAATTTAAACCAAGAAGAAGCTTATAAGTACCTAAATTAGAGTGAAAAAAATCACCCTAAAAAATCAAAGAAATATTGCGTAAAGAGAACAATAGAAGTGTACGACTGATATTAAAAATTGAATTAAATTCTCAGAAGCGAATTATGGCCTATAATAACCTTGCCATCACTGTGGTTCAATATGGTTTCAACATCTTACCGGGGAGTGAATGGCTGTTGCGTTATGAGGTCACAAACGATCCCCTACAGGTTTCGAAACCCTGTTTGTAAAAGACCCAACGTGCCGGGCAACTTTGGGTGGACTTTTGGACCCGTGCGTCACTCGTGGGAAAAATATGAGAATTACAAACAGAAATAAAAAGTCCAGGATGGCGCTTCTAGTGGTTAAACAGGGAGCCCGTCCTTCAGAAGTAAACCTACCTGAGGTCGAAAAATCTGCCATAGGAACAAATTCCTACACAAAGAATGAATCTTCAGGTTCCCACAACCAGGATGATCCTAATGATGGTCTTGAAAATTCTCCAGCTAGATCTACAACCGTATATTTAAAGAAAGAAAAAATAAAATGGTCTCGTGTGGAATACAAAGTCATTATGACTGCATTTCATGAAGCGTTACTGAAACCTCAAAAAAACATGACTCGCCAAACATATGACATTTGGCGTGAAAAAGTTGGTCAAGCAAATAGAAAGTAGATTGACGAAAATAAATTAGCCAATGTACGAAGATACATCATTCGTAATAACTGATTGACAGAGGCTGAAATTAACGTGATTAAAAGAATTGTAACCAGAATAGACGAATCAACAAAATATGAAAAGGAACCGAAATCAGAAATAAAAAGTAATAACATCAAACAAGACACAGGTCATAATGGAGAAACCGTGATACAAACAAATCACTGTGAAGATAATGCTGTAAGTTTCAAAGTGCCAGAAAGGTGTGATCTGAGTCAGTTACAAGAAGAAAATAAAACGAGTTCAGAACACATTGAACAGAATTATTTTACGGAAAATAAGAACAGTATACAAGAAGCCAAGGAAGAAATCAAGAACCATTAGATCAATTACAAAATACTGCAATGGAGGAACGAGAACAGCTCCCAAAATTACAACCAAGAAAGCATAACCTCCGAACTATTAAGATCTACAATGCAGCACTCAAATTCATTTTTGATAAAGAAGACACTCATACAAATCTCAATGAAGCAATATATGCATCAGCAATAGCAGCAACAAAAGATTGAACACCAAATTAAAAACAAGGCAGTCTCGCAGACATGAAGATCCACCTTGGAAAAGAAAAATAGAAAAAGAGACCGAACAACTTAGAAGTAAACTATCACTACTGGATGAACTGACTAGACGAATAAAGTTAAGAACTAGGAAAAGTAGAAGAGTCGAAAGAAAATACAACATTAGAAATGAAAATGAAGTCCTATCAACTATAGAAAAAATAAAGCAAACAATACAACTGAAGACTCAAAGAATAAGATGCTATGAGAAAAGATCAAGATTCTACAGACAAAAGAAGTTTTTTTCAAATCGATGCAAAGAAATTTTACAGGGAAATAGGTAAAAAAATAATTGAAGTGACATCCCCCCCCACACACACACACACAAATAGAAGAAGTTATACAGTTCTGGGAAAAAATATGGGCTTGCCCTAAAGAACATAACAAAGAAGTAGATTGGATAGCACAAGAGATAGAACGAATAAAAAATAAACCAGAACAGACATGGGCTGGAATTAGAGAAGAGGATGTAAAATTTTCACTAAAACAAGCACACAATTGGAAATGTCCAGGTATAGATAAATGTTTGGCTATATTACTTAAATACAGCACATAAAAACTAGCCAAAGAAATGGTTGACGATCCCACTAAAATTCCTGCATGGATAATCAAAGGAATTACATTTCTTCTACCAAAGAATAGTGACACAAACAACCCGAAAAACTACAGACGAATTACATGCCTTCCGACAACATATAAACTATTAACATCTATTTTGACAAAACAGACATATTTATTCTTAGGAATAAATGACATGTTACCGCAAACGTGGCTGTTAAGGATATAAAGACCAATTGCTTATTAACAAAATGATCCTGGAAAACTGCTACAGTACAAAGAAAAATCTTAGTACTGCCTGCATAGATTATCGTAAGGCATTCGATAGTGTGCCACATTCCTGGATTTTAAAGACTTTAAATATATACAATATATCACCCGTCATCATCAATTTCATCAAACAGTGTATGTCTATATGGAAAACAACCCTTTACCTCAATCATATAAATGGAACCTATAAGTCTGATGAAATAAACATAAAAAAGGTATATTTCAAGGTGATTCTTTGTCTCACTTACTATTCTGCATATCATTAATAGCACTAAACAATCAAGTTAATATGACAGAATGTGGTTATAAAATAGGCCAAAAGAAAATAATCCAGCTATTTTACATGGATGGAGTTGTATGCTAAGAATGAAGATGAGCTAGAAGGTCTTCTGCAAACTGTAAAATGCTTCAGCGAAGACATTGGAATGAAGTTCAATTTGAATAAATGTGCTAAAGCTACAGTTTTACGGGGATCAATACAAGAAACATCCTCAATTAGTTTAGACCCTGCTGTCACAAAAAAATAATTGAAACCAGAAGAAGCTAGAATACCTAGGTGTAAATGAGATTGAAAACATCCAGCAAAAAAAAAAAAATGAAAGAAATAGTGCGTAAAGAGTACTAAACAGGCTACGAATGATATTAAAAACTGAATTGAATTCTCAGAACAGAATTATGGCCATTAATAGCCTTGCAATCCCAGTTGTCCAATATAGTGGACCCAAAAATGGGGTGGCCTAATAATTATGGCCGGTAGTATATATATATATATATATATATATATATATATATATATATCGTGGAGAAATTTGTGTTTAAATGATCAGAGTTTCATGAAGTTTTGTTGCAAAATGTTCAATCCTCAATGCTTTTTTTTCCTCGGTATTTACCACCTCCTCCAGATGCCAAAGGCGGATGCGACACAAGGTTACTGAAAGTGGGGAGTCAGAGCGCTTATCCATGAAATATCCAGTAGAGAGTTATTAAGACCAGGTCGAGATTTTCTCTATTCATCCCAGACGAGACTTTAACCTTTGGCAGAGACTCTGTTCTTCTCCGCACGAATGCAGGGTTTTTATAAAGTATGTATAGAGTTTGGATGAAGCATTACTTTCCTCTGTTGCTCCTTCTAGACTTTTTTGTATTAATATGAAGCTGGGTGTAATTTAATATAATTATATGTAAGGTTATTGGTTAATTATTTTTTATTGATTTTTGTTATGTTGGTATCTTTCTAGTGTGCTGCAGTGTTTGAAGAGAGTTAATTAATTTTTATTGTGTTGACTTCTCTTTAGTAAGTTTCAGTGGATATCTGCTTAATTGCTTTATAATGAGTTGACCTTTTCTTTTCATTTTTGATAGACATCTTTTTCCTTTGTTGGGTTGACCATTTTTTACCGTGTTAATATATGTGACGACTTAAAATTTCATGCGCGACTTTGAACCGTATGCAAGCAAAGAAACAGCTTATGGTCGCTGTCTTTTGACTTTCAACTCACTTTGCTTGAAAAGGAACAACAGTAGTCGATACCACATGACACACATTAATTTCCGCAATTTCTTTTAGGAATCCCTATCTAACATCAAACTACTTCCTTATGCCAAAAGAAACCCCTCAAAAAGGTTTACCAAACATTCCGTTTACATTCTATTGAATATAAATTTAAACAATATATATATATATAGATTGTACACATAAATAAATAAATAAATAAATATACATATATATATACATATATATATATATATCAAACACGTGTATATAAATACCATTCACATATACATATATGTGTATGTGTGTGTCCACTCGCATGTGTGTGTTCACTCGTATGTGTGGGTTTGCGTGAGTTTTTGTGTTGGAATCATATACAGAGTACATTCAAATAACATTTAGATCTGAATTGACTAAATGGACTGTTCATTGTGATTGCAAAGTTTTAAGGTCCATGATTTTCTACTGTTAGCATCAATAGCAAATATTGATTATATCTCAAATTTTGTGGGAAATGACGAGGTCATGTGTTTCAAGAATACGTGCTCTTTTCTTCAGTAGTATATAACAATGGTTAATTACTGTAACAGATTTGAAACCCCAAAGCCGCAACTATAAGGTTTTCACTGACCATATTCAAGAAAACTGAATAATTCATCAACTGATACCCACTGAATAGCAATTATTCAATCTCATAAAACATATGTGAAGAATTCAGATAAACTGTCCTGAGTTCTATAAGAATCAGCACAAATGAATACCAAGTCATTATATGGATGACATGATATATCATTTTTGCCGTTTTAGCGGATGTAACGTTTTTACTGGGATATCACATTTTAACCTGGCCCACCTGAGATAACTTTTACCTGGATTATCTGATATCACATTTCTAACTAATTACCTGATATCACATTTCTGACTGATTACCTGATATAGCAGTTTTACCTGGATTGACTGATATCACACTTGGAAAAGTCACGGAATGATGTGGGGCATATGATATATATCATTTCCTGATACTTCCAAAAGTATATCGCCAGGGGATGTACCAACCCGTAATAGAAAACATCAAAAGTTTGATATTTGTATTACGCTTAAACAAACGCAAAGTTTTTCTTTTACATTTAATATTTATCCACTGCTTTAACACACGTGACCAATAAAACTATGCCTCAAACAACATACTTTTTAATCATTCGTCAGTAAGGAATCTGTCAAGAAGATCGTTAAAGTGAAACATGTTAGATTAAAGACATTTTCCTACTTGTTCATTATTAATTTTATTCATCTGTCCCTATATTCCACTCATATATATATATATATATATATATATATATATATATATATATATATAGTATTGTAACTAAGTTGTTGAACTCGTAGGTTTATTTACCTTTTTGTTCATGCATTTACTTTTATAAAGAGTGCTCGATACAAATGTAGAGCGTTATACTGTAATGTTTGTTACAATGTTTTTAAATTCATAGTATCACTACACAAAAAATTTCTCATGTTTCGAAACCAGCCCATTATGTCTTGGCTTCATCCTCAGGTGATTTTTTTTAGAAATGAGAATTATCTAGTTGAAAAGACCGTTTATTTGTGATACTATGAATTTAAAAACATTGTAACAACCATTACTATATATATAAATATATATATATATCCAGCATTCTAGAGACTCTCTCTCTCTCTCTATATATATATATATATATATATATATATATATATATATTTCAACGACAATTTTTTCAAAAAGTAAAATAAGGCACTTTTAAAGAGCGAACACGTGGCAAGAGATTTAATAATTAGTCGTAAAGAGAATGAAATGAGCCAACGCTGCCTCCTTATTGTTATTGTCTTTCTCTCCATTATATTGTCAAGAGATTATATATATATATATATATATATATATATATATATATATATATGCGGTGCAGATATAGAAGAATCCAAAGAAGTATCCAGTACATAAAGTGTTAAGATAACTCTCTAGGAGAGCTCTAAATATATATGGATATAAATACATTAAGAACAAATATATATAAAATTAAGACTCGTAATTCCATGGTTAAGCGGAAATTGACCAATTTCAGGTGAACATTCCTCTGCTTCCGTCTTTATTGTACAGATGATTTTATATGAATGGTGTAAAATCTTCTGTACAAGAAAGACGGAAGATGGTGAAGCATAAATACACCTCTTTTTCTGCTTAACCATAGAATAACGTGTCTGTCTTAATTTATATATATATATATATATATATATATATATATATATATACTAATAAATACACAAATTTTGTATAGTATAATAGAGAGAACATATGCAAAATACTACGGTATAGTTATGATTACAATCTTTATTGAATGATTACCTTGTTTGAGATTTCTGTGCCTGGATCAAAATTGTACACTTACCTGCAAAAAGAAAGAAAAATAAATTAGTCATTTTAAAAAGAAATTAAAATAATTTTTTTTTACTAAACAACAATATTAGAAATATTAAAACTATTTTAAGAGCAGAATATTAAAGGAAACATGAGTTGAATATATATTTGATTCCAAAAAGCAATTAAAAGTAGTGGTTATCCGCCGAGAATTATAAAATTTCAAACCTCTTTGAGTCTTGGTTTTAACGACATCAGTGACATATATCAGTCTTGTCACACTACAGGGTTCAATATGTTGGTTAAATACTTACTATTCCAGAGTGATCAGATACGTTTTTTTGTGTTTCATAAAACTAAACTGTGGTTTACACTGCAATAACACTGCGCGTTACTTAGTTACACTTTCTGTAAAAGAAGACTATTGTAGTTAAATCATCGATCACAATTATCCTTCGTTTAAAATTGATGCCGTCGTTTTTTAAATTGTTGTGACCACCTTTTTAAAGTTCGTATTTTCTTGTTTTCAAAAGTATATTAGCAAATTTTGCAACGAAATTTTCACTTTGAAATATTTTGTTTTGTAAATCTAGTTTAGATACATGGGAAAAATGTAAAAGTCAAACAAAACTGACGCCAAGATATGGGGTATACCACTAATAAATACATTCAGACTCAAAATTTAAAAAATATGAATGCATTCCATAATTTCTCTTTAAGCTGACAAATCTTTTATGAACGCGTTTTTGTCATTTTGCCAAAACATATTTTATTGATTTCTGAAGAAAACTTGAAAATTAAAAAAATCAATTACAGTAAAATTTTATTTTTGCACTTCGAAGTGGTCTGATGGTTAGTAAAGCTTGCATCGCTTGAACAATCTAACTTAGTAGGATGTTCGATTCCCATTGGTTTCCCCATATATTAGGCTTTGAATAGCATCTACGCTACGTCTAGAAAATGGAGAACTTCGATATATTGTAATGGTTACTAAACATGTCTCGTCAGCTCATTTTTGTTTTTTTAATCGTATATGTGCAGGGGGCTACGTAATAGTGAAAAGATTGGAAAAGAGAAAGCCGGAAACCACATCCTAAACAGGGAACAAGGGATGAGCCTCTTAACCTGTACAATAGACGTGGGTGGAGTGTGAACCGGGCGATATATAAATCTATATACTCCAATTGAAAAAAAAAAAAGTGAGAAGATTGGAAAAGAGAAAGCCGGAAACCACATCCTAAACAGGGAACAAGGGATGAGCCTCTTTACCTGTTCAATAGACATGGGTGGAGTGTGAACCGGGCGATAGATCTATCTGCTCCAATTGAAAAAAAGACAAAGTGAGAAGATTAGAAAAGAGAAAGCAGGAAACCACATCCTAAACAGCGGACAAGGGATGAGCCTCTTAACCTGTTCAATAGACATGGGTGGAGTGTGAACCGGGCGATAGATAGATCTATCTACTTCAATTAAGACTGAATAGGGAGCTGGATCTTTAGATGGTACCTAATCAATTCAGACTTGTGCCAAATCTAAAATATGCTTAGTGAGTTGTTGTTACAGTGAGATTTTTTATTTTCAAAAATTTTAGTTTAAAAATAAATTTTTAATCTAAGGAAAAAACTGGTTTAATTTTAAACTAACACCAAGATTATCCGATTTTATCAAACTTCCTTAGTGTTTTTAGATTTGTGAAAATACCCCTTTACTCTTTAGTTTACAGAGTAATGATTAAAAAATATAACTTAATGATTTACGAAAATACGGCAATATCAACATCAGTTATACTGGATGCGAAGGGCCAATTTTCACCGAATTATATTTTTGATTTTGCGCATTCGCGTTGATACTTTTTTAAAAATTTTGACGAGTACACAGAATAGTAATGTTAGTTGGGCACCGTCTGTGAGCAAAAGAGCACCATGACGAAATTACCTCCACTAGATTATTTGGAAACGGCATGTCGTACTGCTTGTCATTCACTCCTGAAGCTCTGTACAAACAATTCAGAGTATTTGGGTGTCAGTCAGAAGAATGCAGAGGATTCGGAAATAGTTTGGTATGACTAACAGTGATTATGATGGTATTTGGGGTGATCACTAGTGATGGCGACGTTATACCTCCATTCCTCTTTCCACAGAGCTTCGGCCCCAATACAGGCCGACATCAATGGTCTTCAGGATGTAGAGCTGCCCTGATTCAAGAGAGAGGCTGCTAGTAGACTCTATATATCGTAACATGACATCGCCCCATGCCATACAACCTGGAGAACCCAGTCAAGGCAGTTAGACAAATTCTGCGATAACTTATATCTGGATGCCCGACTCCCCACACTTCAACCACTTTGATTATTATGTCTGATGAGCAGTTCAGCGAGACACTACCAAAACTCTTTATAACACAAAATATTAATTAATGGCAGAGATCGTGACAGTATTCACCAACTTAATCAGGGAGGTCATACATTAGAGATTCCAAAGGCCATAGTTGAAGTCAATGGCGATTTTATTGAAGAAATTTACTTTTTATTACTTCCGAATATTTTAGTGTAAATTTGTTAAAACGAGATGTCAGAGTTATTTTCATTTTTGCGTAATTTAGACGACAATTTATTCATTGCAAGCTTTCTTACTTTAGTATCTCTTTGTACTAGAAATTCTTCAGTCAGAAGCACGCTAAGGCAGGCAAGCGAAGTTATCCAGCATTTCGTGTTTTGCTGTTGAAAAGAAAAACATTTATATATGGGACGGCAAAACATAATAGATATCCATAATGAAACTTGTTTAGACAAGGTTATTAAAACTCAAATGTTTGTTAGAATCAGTATATTTCAATACGAAAAATACAGATTATCTTTTTTCAATCATTTCATTCCAATGAAGAAATTAAAGTCACTAGGATGCAAAAGATTACTTAGTGTAAGAGAATATCAGAAAGAATTACTATTAAGGAGAGAAGGCAATATAATAACAATAACGACTTACATCATCGCATTTAAACTTTTAAAGGTCACACTTGACTGTTAAAATAAACAACAGTAGAATATTCTACATTTGAGAAGTGCGATAGAACACACTGTTAGCATAGAACGCACGGTTACATCTAGCCACTTCAACTATAAAATGATGAGATCTCACCGCCTATATAGTATTGTGCTTAAATTCATAAGATCTAGGTACTAAAGAGGAAGGTTCTACCAGATCAATTACGATGAATGTATTTAGAGAAAAACCACAGGGATGCTGCGTTACGACGATGGAAAATGAACTGAAGATACCAGGTCAGGACCAATAATATTTCAGATTCTTCTTTTTATTTTATAGAGAATTTCTAAACACATAGCAGTAACACCAGATCATATGTGGCTGCAATATTCAAAGCGAAAATAGCATTAATATTTCTATGATTCTCTTACATTACGAATTCAGCAATTACTGCCTCCTAATACACTTAATGATATTTCTGTCACTAGTTTTATTGCTATCTGTTCGTGCCCAAAAGTTACGAGATGTTTTATAACGTTGTGTCAGAACAATTCTACAATATTTACAGTGACTTAAAATTTGATTAAAGCTGGAGAAATCTGTTACCAAGACTCTCGAAATGCTTAATCCGGATTTAGGCAAACACGGCACTTACGTGGGACATAGATTTTGAGCGACAAGAAAGTTCTTAGAACACCATATTGTTCAGTGTAAACTATTTTTTGACAAATAATCTACCATTCCGCTTCCACAATTCGAATCAGGTATTGGACCTACCAGTCAGTCATTTGAGTGCCATACGTGATACACGCTTGGGCGATCATTTCTCCGAAGATACATGACTGACTGGGCAGAACATTATCTTGCAGTAGGTTGCCATTGCTTTCTGCGGTACACTGGTTCCCAGCCAAGACTTCTTCTTCTTTTATGTACCATGTCCCTTCAGGTCGAAGGCGATCATGGCATTCCACGTCTCCCTATCCCTGGTAGCTCTTAGCACGCTTTCTCCTGTAACGGAACTCAGTACCCGTTCTGTCAACCACCTGCTCAGGCCTTTTAAATATGTTATTCGCTACTTTCCTCTGTTTCATTTTCCCTCTATCTGGCCTGTTAGTATCAGGTTCTCCAAGCCCTTCTTCCTCACAAATCGTGATTTGATTACATTGCCGCTCATCCATAGATCTTGCCGAGAACTCTGAGATGCGTAGCAGCATCAAGCGACCACATGTGGTAATATATATTCGATGTACGATCGAATAGTAGATTTATAAATGTGCAAGATGGACTTTTCCTGGCCCCTCACAGTGACCCAAACTTCTTAGCGGTAGATGTAGCTATTGATTTGATGTAGTTTTTCCACTTGATGTCAGCTGGGAGAGCGAGGTCAAGGAAGAGCAGTGTGTTGATTTCTGGAAGATTAGAATCATCCAATCTGATGGAAGGTAGGAAAGCAGCTCGATGGTGATTAAAGGAGAGCAGCTTTGTGTTGATAGCATTAAAATTTACGAGCTAATTCTTACCCCAATCCATCCCAGATTGGATCTTTTTTTTCCTAGAGCAGCAGCGAGCATTACTTTGTAAATATCGGCATATTTCTTCCTGAGATTAGAGTAATTATGCTAAATAACATGGATTTTGCATATATTAAGCAATAACTATTTTCGAACTTTACTTGTTAAAGAAAAGATCGTGATATCATACTACTTTCGATTAACGGGTGCTGTTTAAAAATCCCAAGTGTTTTAGTAACATCTTATATGTATGTATGTATGTATGTATGTATGTATGTATGTATGTATGTATCTATCTATCTATCTATCTATCTATCTATCTATCTATCTATCTATCTCGATGTATTCATATGTACATGTCTGTCTATAGAGATATTATAAAATTGTATAAATCATCTTTTGTAAGTATATCACATATCAACATCCACACATACGAATATTACATTAAGAAATATTAAACGAAATCAATCACTCGTCGTGACTTTACGAGTGTATGACTTCGAATCCTTTTCAGTTTTTATCAAGCAACAGTCTGTCATAAAAATACGTTGATAAATATGAAATCGACAGATTAAAAATTCACACTGCGAGAAAAAAAAATATAAGGTGAAAAAAAGGAAACATTTCTAAAATACAAATTTATTAATAAAAATTTATTAGTAAATTCACCGAAATTTTTCAGTCAAATACAATCGATCATATACCTATATATAATTCATGTTCAAAGAAAATAGGTCTTGAAGCGTTGCTTTGTGAATACTTGAAAGTCAGTTGTTAAATAATAACAATTTCTCGTATCGAAAACATTACGAAGATATACACGAAAGGGATATATACGTGAGAATAGAAAGAAATACCCCAAAGAAATAAAGATGTCGTTTGAAAATGAACACTAAATAAATAAGTACACGACAAAGAATCTTGAGTCTTGTGAAGAATAGGTTGATACATGATACTTTCCGAATATCATATTTTAGACACCTTTCAATTCGAGCTTTTACACAATGTAATTCATTGACAATCCTTTTCAACGCATTCCTTTAGAATATCATTTAAATTAGATATATTAATCTAAAGAAATTCTTTGCTGTACATTTCTATATAATTTGAACTTAAATACTTTAAACCTACGTATTACATTAATTGATTTTCTAAAAGACGTTATATGAAATCTTAACAACATTACTAAATCTTAAGAAAATAATTTTCAATAGATTTTCCATTGAATAACCTTTTATTACACCTAAATTTTTCAGAGTTAATGCGTCACAAGACATCTTACATTGGTAATTTATAAACACCCAAAAAGAATTTAATAAAATAAAATTCTGCTATGTTTTTGAAAACTTGTTAGATTGAGATTATATGCATTATAATTTTTTTCAAATTTACTTTTTTGCAAAAAAAAATATCGACATTTTTCAAATGTTTAAGTAAAAATTTCCTCTGGCCGACCATTAATCATTAAGAAATATATCCAAACGGATGTTTGCTAAGTCTGTTTAGAAGCCAGGAACTTTTTATTATGTAAGTCACACATAAATTTATTTGAAAAAATACCTTGAAAGCCTGACATGAATTAAATAAAATTTCTGCGGGTAAAAACAAAAACAACTTTTTTCATTAATTATTCAAACCGCAATCCTCATTATCATGAATCATATTATTTCACACGTAGCACTCTCGGAAATATCGGCAAAGTATTATGCATTCGATAAAATAAAACTACTATTATTACTAATTATTATTATTATTATTATTAATTATTATTATTAATAATATTAATTATTATTATTATTAACTATTATTATTAATGTTAATGCTATTTATGATTTACGCTAAGCGACAGTGAATTCGGTCAACAGGCTTATGGGTGACTTTTTTTTCTTTTTTTTTTTAATCATATCACCCCAAGCAAGGCGATAACGTTACTGATGCGCAGGGGGCTACGTAAGGGTAAAAAGAATGGAAAATAGAAAGCCGGAAACCACATCATAAACAGGGAACAAGGGATGCGCCTCTTCACCTGTTCAGTAGACGTGGGTGGAGTGTGAACCGGGCGATAGTTTAGTCTATCTACTCCAATTGGAAAAAAATAAAAATAAAAGAGTGAAAAGATTGGAAAAGAGAAAACCGGAAACCGCATCCTAAACAGGAAACAAGGGATGAGCCTCTTCGCCTGTTCAATAGATATGGGTGGAGTGTGAACCGGGCGATAGTTTAGTCTATCTACTCCAATTGGAAAAAAAATAAAAGAGTGAAAAGATTGGAAAAGAGAAAACCGGAAACCGCATCCTAAACAGGAAACAAGGGATGAGCCTCTTCACCTGTTCAATAGATGTGGGTGGAGTGTGAACCGGGCGATAGTTTAGTCTATCTACTCCACTGCTTGGAAATTCCATGTACTGTAGGCTTCGATGTTGTGAAGGAAAAGGGAATAGAAAATCCGAGAGCCAATTCGAATTCCAGGCGAGTTCGTTACAATCGTTTACTTATAACGACTCTTGGAAACGGTATGAATCGATTCTTTCCGTGTGTTAAATAACAGTGACGACTGATTTCTATAGTCTTGTTTCGCAACTAATTTACCGCAGAAAGTAATAGCAGACAGGGCGTCTATTTTTCTGCAATTTCAATCATGAATCCAGAAGATACATTCGTGCATGTATTCATCACGCAAAGCACTTAAGAAAAGGAGAATACTACTACTACAACTAATAATAATAATAATATCAATGCATCTCTGTTCAAGCACTGCAGTAGCTCTATAGCCAGTGTCAAGGGAGTTATTGTTTTTTAAGGATTAAGGCAGCCGAGGTGACTTAGCAGGCACATCCTAATATTTAAGAACTCCTTTCGCACCGACGCAGTGTAGCTTCCCTGTGTCTCTACAAATACTTTCACGGTGTCTGATCCGATGAACTTAGCTCACTGCTACCCCCTACATATGGAATTTATTCGAGCTACAAGATTAGCAACTAGGTCCCACACTTTTACTAAGAGACCAATAAATTGTAAACACAAATTCTACTCTATCAGCTTTATTTCTCGCACTTCCCACCTGCGGTTTTTCTTCCGCTTACTTGCTTTCCCGACTGCTACAATCTTCAAGAATTCAAAGGTAAAGTCAATAGTCATCTCCTGTCTCACTAAATTGTGTCCTCTCTCTCATGCTTTTATCTCCGTCCACTCCAATCTCATCATCATTCTCATACCCTCATACGAACATCCCCTGTAACCTGTCAATCTTTCTCATAACATTCATTCTATGTAACCCCCTGCACAACAGTGACAGTAAATTGCCTTGCTTGGGGCGACACGATTAAAAAAAAAAAATGACTAAACTGGGTTAACTGAGCTGAAAGTATTTCTACCTGTGCTTCACTTTATTATTTTCATCAAAAGGTCGACATTCGTCAAAATTATTATTATTTTTTAGCTAAGTTCTATACCTTTTTAGTTTTTTATTTAATCAGTTCATCGCAGGTAAGGTCTAACCGCTACTAGTGTGCATAGTATTACAGTAAGAAAAAGACTATTGAAGAAAGGATAAAAGATGAACGGGATTAGAATAGACACAAGATGATAGTTGACGTTGTATTCAAATTTTCGGAGATTGAACTATCAGAGAAGCAAGAGAAGGGACTTACAAATGCGGGAAGTGCGAGAAAAAATGGTTAGCGGTTACAAATTTAACTAAGTGGCAGTTACATTTAACTATTTCAACAGTAATGGTGGGACCTAGATACCAATCTAGTAGCACGTATAAATTCATGGCATAAAGGAAGAATGTTGTCGTATGATTGCCAGGAAAATATTTGTAGAAAAGACAAAGAGAAGCCACGTCATGTCATTGAGAATGTTACTAACGTAGAGATTCCGAATCAATGACGATTTTTCGAGAACCCAGTGATGAATAACAGGAGCACCAGACCAAATATGGCAGCCGTATTAATGAAAATAGGAATAAAAGATTTAATGTACATGATAGCTTCTGACGAGAAAATTTTTCTAGCCCGACACAGTGACACAAACTTCTTAACGGTAGTTGCAGGTATAAATTCGTTGTAGGCGTTCAAATTTAGGTTGTTTGAAAAAGTGAGGCCAAGGAGAGGCTGTGTGTTGCTTGGCAAGAGACTAACATCATCCATGCTCATAGCGGACAGGAAAGTTTGACTATGGTGGTTTAAAAAAGGGCTTTGTTTTGGAGGCATTCAAATTTACAAGTCATTTCTTGCCTCAGTTAACAATAGATTGAAGGTCCGTTTCAAGAGCATATTTATTTTGTCTGATTTGCTTTGCAGCCTTGGCAGATTTCTTACTGAAACAGGAATAAACGGTGGTGTCGACTGCGTAGATGCTTTTGCGGAACAAATGACACCAGAAAGATCATTGAAGAAGTTCAGTGTCGAAACTAGGATAGAGCTTTGAAGGATCTAAAATCTTACTCGTTTGAAACGACCATCATTTCATTATTTGATAGAAATAATTGGTTTAAATCAAACAATCGTCCAGAAATACTGTAGTCCTGAAGGTTGAACAGAAAGCCAGCATGCTAAACCATGTCAAACGCTTCTGTGATATCTAGAACCACAGTACAAGTTTTGTTATTATTATCAAGTGCCTGATATACATATTCACTGATTAAATAGTTGTTGAGCTATTAGAGAATTAGAGCTATCTCGGGGGCACATTTTTTTAGGACGATGGCTGGTATTCCATCACTGCCACTTGCTCTAGAGGAGTGTAATTTAGAAATGAAAGCCGAAACTTGATACGGTTTTAATCATATATCACTCAGGTAAGCCATGGGGAATTGGGTTGAGGTACTCCAAACGAGTCAATTGTTGAGTTGGAAGAAAGTTTGCGAGCAAAGCATTCAACCTATAGTGCTGTTCTTCAAATATCTTGTCATATCTTGTAGATCTACAGTGATGCATGTGTCTTTAACCTTTAACAAACTGAGTGCCATGATGGGTATTTTGTTTTCTCTCTGTCTCTACTACTACTACTACTACTACTACTACTACTAACGATCATAATATTAATAATCATAATAAATATGGGATGAAATATAGGAAAATAGCTCAAATAATATGCATACGTGAGCTATTTTCCTATATTTCATCGCATGCATACGGATATGCGGTGTGGTGCAGTGGATATCGGCTCGGAACTAGAAATTGGGGAGTCGAGTTCAAATTCCAGTTGAATTCATTGCATTCACTTATGCACAAATACCCTTGGGAAAGGTATTAATCCGTCTTTTCCTTCCAGTTATGGGTTAAATAGCAGGACAGATTGGGTTCTATAGCCTTGGTCGGCAACCAGTCTACCTCAGAAAGCAATGGCAACCTACTGCGGGATAATCTTCTGACCAGTTAGTCATGTCTCTTTCGAGACATGATCGCCCAAAGCGTGTATCACGTATAGCACTTAACTGACTGAATATGCATATATATTCCAAATAGGATAAGAAGGCAAATTCAACATTTTTTCACATCAGAAATATTTTCAGACTGTTGTTCGAAATTTTCATCGTCATGTTCACGATGTTTCAACCATTGTATGCTCCAACTTTCTTTTATATCTGTCGATATTTCCGAGACGAAGTATTCTAATTATTTACAATATTTCCACTGGTCGGAATCCGGCGTTTTTGAAATGACTGGAACTAAACTCTTATTTCGTTCAACGGTAGATTATTCTAGTTCCATACCTGATACGGTTGTCATAAAATTAGTTGTCTTAACACATGTCTGTTATTCAATTCTTAAGTTTTCTTCGAGTCTTGAACTCAAAACTCTAAAATTCACCACGTATGAAACTGACAACTATCTGGGTTACTGGATTTAACCAACACCTTTATCAACTTAGATATACGTCCTTGAAGATATCATTGTATTACTATTTTAGACTTATATGCGTAATGTCTGAAGAACTTTCTATTAAAGGATGTCATATTACAATTTTTTTTATTATTGTTTTTCTCTAGTACTCCTTATTGCTGGTTCCCAGATTGCATTTATTTATATGTTTGGTCGACTTCAATTCCGTAAAAACCTAATTATACTACGTAAAGTATTTGTTACTAAAAGACTTCCTCATTCACACAAACTTGACCTGATGTGAAACCCGCTTAATCATCCAAACTTTGGAACACGTATCTCAGCCTGTGATCAAAAGACAAATTATTGTTTATTGATCGTTCATGTCTCTTAATGTATTACTTTGCTTTGTGATTGTGCTAAAAGTATTTGAATGGAGAAAATAGAACCAAATTTGGCAGCAACCTAGAACATTTATTCTATCCATCTGACATTCGCCAAACAAATATGTCTGACAATTTCTTTCATCGCATTTCTATCATAGGTCTACATACTTATTTCTTTCTGATTCTGGTAAAAGATTTTGCTTATCTATATTCTTGATATTTCCACAATATGGATCCCGTATTATAAGATGGTGAACATGTTTGCTTTGCCAGGAACGGTCTTTTAAAGATGTGTATTAGAAAGATTCATCAAAATATATTATACAAACGGTGAAGTGGTATGCGTGGGAAATGTTTATCCCATGAGTGAATATAACAATTTAATATCTTTTGGGATTGCTAGCATAGAACCTACAGTTGCATCTAGTCTATTCAGCTGTAAATTGATGAGATCTTGCTGTCAATTTAGTACTCTGCTTAAAATCATTAATCTAGGTACCATAACGGAAACTTCATAAAAGTAATTAGCAGGAAAGCATTTATTGAAAAGGCACAGGGAATCTACATTATGGCGGTTGGAAACAGTCTTAATTAGAAATACCACATCAAAACTAATATGACCCCGAAGTCTATGTCTTATATTCTTCTTCTATGTGCCATGTCCCTTCAGGATGTAAGCGATCATGGCTTTCCACCTCTCCCTATCCATTGTTGCTCTTAGCACACCTTTTCATGTTACACCATGCAACCCTCGTTCCATCATCCACCTAATTAGGTCCTTCAAATATGTTATCCGTTGCTTTCCCGTGTCTTTTTCTCTCTGTTTCTGGCCTGTTAGTATCAGGTTCTCCAAGCCTTTCTTCCACATTGCATGTCCCAGGAACTTCAGCTGTCTCTTCCTGGTGCTCAGTATTAATTTCCTTTTTGTTTCCGTAATTTCTAGGACCTCATCATTGCTCACTGATAGCAGACACAGGAAGGAATCTACAAGACCTCCTACAGTAGGTAGTGATAAGAAAGGACTACAAATAAACTGCAAGAAAACCGAATGCATTGTCATCAGTAAATAGGGCAGCACAATATGCCAAATACAAGTAGGGGATGCTACAATCTAGCAGGCACAGAAATTTAAATACCCTGGAAGTTTTATAACAGAAGACGGAAAGAGCGACAGGAACCATTCCAGAAGTTGAGTAAAGTATTAAGAAACAGGACAATTTCGCTAGAAACAAGGAAGCGAGTACTGGATTGCTATGTGTTGTCAGTTCTTCAATAGGGCAGTGAATGCTGGACAATATCTTCAAAGATGAAGGAAATATCTGAAGTAACTGAAATGTGGTTCTACAGAAGGACGCTGCGAATATCAATAATCGAGCATATCTTATATTAAGAATTACTATATGTATAACAGGAGCACTGGGCCTCATGTGACAGTAATATTCAAAGCATGGGCGAATAGTAGATTAATAAATATGTAAGATATATTCTGGAGAGGAAAAATTCTAGAACGACACAGTGAATCAACATTCTTAGCAGCAGACCTAGCAATTGATTACATATTCGCTTCTTTATGTCAGAAGCGAATATTAAAGCAAAATTTGCAACGAGTCACTCTCATGTAGGGTAGCATCAGCCATGTTAAATGCAAGGCGAAAAAGAATGATATAACTCTTGCTAATTAATACATAGCTGGGACGAAGAGAGGCATTCAAATTTTTCCTAACGTTATTTGCGTTTAAACGACTATAAGAAAACGAAAATTACAACAATGGTACTCCCATGCGATCACTCATCAAGATACTGTCCAAGCCCGTCGTTGTTTAACTTCAGGACCATACTGGAATAGGTGTTTCAACTTGACATCTCATAAGACAAAGCAGCAGAGTCGCTGAACAACTATGTAATATCAATCCTCCTATATGTCAGTTAATCTCGAAAAGTTTGTACGCAGTTGAAGAGGATACGTGAGACAACAGAGATGTGGTTCTTCAGAAGGATGCTGGGAAAACGAGAAAAAATGTAAACAACATGAATATTTTAATAAGAATAGAAGCATATCATATATTTCGAATCAGAAGTAAACCGTTCAAATTTCTTGCACAAAATGTTTTTCGATTGATTTATTGATTGATTTGTTTTTTACGACTCTTCAACCATTTGCATGTTATTTAATTCCACAAATACTTTTGGATTGTAAGGATCATTAAAGGGATAATAATGATTTGTTGATGCTTGTTCTACTATTTAATCCATAGATGAGGTTGATTAATACTTTTTGCAGTTGTATTTCTCAAGTGAAGCACAACTGAAATCGGAATTCGGCTCAACGATTCCCAATTCCCACCCGTTATCCATAATGCAATCCCCACATGCAAACTTAGATTACGTGGTATTCCCAAGCAACCACCAATCTATATAATGACCAGGCTCAACACTGCCTTAATTCGGTGATTGGACAAGAACGGATGATTCAACGCTGGCACACTTTGAAGAATTTGATACTCGTACGACATATTGAAAGCAAAAGAATCAAGGGAATACCAAATTAAGACTTATCTAATTAAGAAGCCTGTGTAAATGAATATTTCACCAGCGAGGACCGTATGTATAGTTATAAAGGAAATGAATCTGTGAAGAATCATGATCTCACACGTCCTTAAAGTGCAAAAAGTGTAGCAGAAGTAAAATGAAAAATGTATCCCGACGTATACCGAATGTCTCATTAAATAAAATATACTACCGACAAATATCGAGCCTGTATCTAATCTAAACTTATTTAAAAATGGAACTTTGTCTGTGCGTGCGTGTGTGTGTATGTGCGTGCGTGTGTGTGTGTGCGTGTGTCCGTTACCTATAGATTCCGAACCGGCTGAACCGATTTTCTTGAAAACACAGTTGTACTGCGGCTGTTCTTAGCTAGTTTTTGGTGTCGAGGTACCCCCGATAAATATCGAAAATCGATGATCGGTTTATAGAAGGAGTGGTCCGATTTTAATCAAATTTGATACAATCATAGACAAAGACATAATAAACGATATTAAGAAGTTTCAAGTTTGCAGTTCTTACAATAGTGCAGAAAATCAATAATATGTATATAGAAAAGGCAAGATGTGTGTGTCCATTTATCTGCCTGTATGTCTATTTTTTTCAGCCCTTTTATTTTAGTTTTTGCTTCGGGTTTGGCTCTAAGTAGGTATAATTGTAATTCTCAGTCTCAACCATGATACCATTTACTCAGAAGACTTATTTAACCTTCAAACTTCAGTTTACGTAGAAAAAACTTATTTGATATCAATAACAGGAAATCAAATTTTAACTTACATCCATTCATTTTTCTTTCAGTCGACGGTTTCGCTTTGACTGGAAACAACTATTGCATTTTAGTCTTTCGTGCCAACGTCCAAAGAGTCTGAGCTCCAGGGCCATGGATTAGTTTTAAAGCGTTCATTACACCCGAGCAACGCAAGCCTAAACTGCTAGTTCACTTATATCAGGAAAACCACCTTTTAGCCAGAGGTTCCTTTTTCGTTTTGTTACGTGCTTCTTACAGCAAGACAAAACTTTTTTTGAGAAATGAACACGACTGGTCATAATTATTATTATTATTATTATATAGAGTATGGCTTCCGCTTCACCAGGTCTCCTGCTGATATGCTAACGACCATCACCGAGTATATATACCAGGCTCTCGTCAAGAATGGTGGAGCCCGAACCGTTGCCTTGGATATCTGTATGATATACTGGACTTTTGTTGGACCTAATCCAGTCATTCCTCTCTAACCGCACATTGAAGGTGGTAGTAAACAGACATGCCTCCCAGAACTACCATAAAAAGGCGGGTGTCCCTCAAGGCTCTATCCTAGGTCCTACACTCTTTCTGATCTACATAAATGATCTCCCCGATGCTATAACATCCCAAGTAAGCATGTACGCCGATAACACCACAGTTTACTCTCGCCTCGATCAAAAATCTGGTCTGGGCGAGAAGGCGGACCTCGTTGCCAAGCTTGAAAATGACCTCCAATCCGTGGTGGACTGAGGTAATAAATGGCTCGTAAATTTCAATTCTCCCAACACGAAGCTGATATCAATTAACCACCAAAGACAACCGCACCCACCTACCATTAGCATGGAACAGGCTTGCCTCCCAGAGAGTAAAACACTACACCTGCTTGGCCTGACACTCTCAGCGGACCTCAAGTGGAATGACTATATCGAATCAATTGCTAAATCCGCTGCTATGAAAGTCGGTTCTCTGTTCAGAGACCGGAAGTTCTTTCCGTCTGAATCTATCTTGCACATATATAAATTTACCATCCGCCCATGTATTGAATATTGCTGCCATATCTGATCGGGTGCCCCTGCTATTCTCCTCGGGGTTCTTGACAAAATACAACGGAGAACCTGTAATGTGATCGATACCGACTTGCCTGACCGCCTGCAGTCACCCTCTCAGCGGCGTGATGTGTCTTCCCGGAACCTCTTCTATAAATACTTTCATGGCATCTGCTCCAATGAACTTAGATCACTGGTGCCACCTAGGTACGAATTTGCCGGAGATACTAGATTAGCAACTAGGTCCCACACTTTTACAGTTTCTACTCCAACAGCTTATCTTCTCGCACTTCCCGCCTGTGGAATTCTCTTCCTCATACTTGCTTCCGCGACAGCTACAATCTACAGGAGTTTAAATGTAAGGTCAATAGACACCTACTAACACATTAACACACACCCATTCTCTCAAACACTCAACCTATGTACCTCCTTACTCGTCTCTCACCTTCCTTCTGACATTTTCTATATCTAATCGCACTCTCAACACTTTCCCCTATGTAACCCCTGCACTATAGTGACTGTGGAATGCCTTGCTTGGTGTGAAATGATTTAAAAAATATTCCGCTGTTCAGTTTTTGTGATCACTTCCTCATGCTAGCCTTTTCTTTTTATTGGCTGGTCGATACAAAGGCTTCCTGGATTCCTTGTAAAATTTTGCAAAGTAATAATAACAAAAGAACCATTCTATTTTTATCTAGAATTATTCACTTGGCAATAAATATTAAAATAGTATGAAATACATCATTTTTTAAAACACTGGGGTGGCGTAATAATTATGGCTGGTAGTGTACATTTCTCAGTAAAAATTTTATCTGCCAGTAACTTTTAAATATAAGTAATGCAATTCAATCAGTTATTAGGATTTCTAATCCGACAATATTTAACCAAGTATTTTTAACCCGACATTATGTTCCGTATTGTTTTTTAAATTCATATTTTAATACGAATTGAAATATCATTAAACTACGTATGTAAAAATGCATCATTTCATTTTCTTTAACATATTTTTTAGTAACCTAGGCCGGTACTTCTGAATTTCACCGTTTATTGAAAAGAATTGTCTACTAAAACAGATATATACCCCAATATAAATGAAATATAAAACAACTATGAAGTAGGCTTCTCATATTCATACTGATTCTCTAACCAAAAGGAAACTCATGGAATATCTTTCTTCCCAGAAATAATTCTGTTAATTTAATTTTTCTACTAAAAAATTCTTAGAAAATTGAGATTTATTATTTTTGTATATTTTTAAGAAACATGAAAAAAAGAAAAACGTAGATAAAATAATTATTTCTTTACTTGTAATAATATTTGGGTCAAATAAACAAGATCGTAAACGGCACGAAAGGTTTGAGTGGATTTGGACAATAAAGAAAAGACTGACTAATACGTAATAGACTGAACTAAAATTCTTGCAATATCGAGCGTGTTCGACTTTTGTTAAATAGAAAGTAAGAAACAGCGGTATGGGTAAAGTATTGTTCTTTTCAGGGAAATGTCAAGAAGTTTTGGATTTTATTATGGAGAGTTTTGGAAGGCTAGATTTAATTGGTATTTAAATTCGTCTTCATTTTGCGTCAAGATAAAAATATTAGATATGGTAGGCGCTAGACAGAATAAGAAATATGAAATTAAACAAAATCTGAACACTATAACCTTGACCTATTCAGGTCAATGGTCAACCGTTATCTTTCTTTATAATAATTACTTTCGTCTGTTTCTTTTTTCGCTAATATCAAACTTCATTCATCAACAAAATCTGATTAGTAACCCACTATCTTGCGTGGCTTTTTGTGCCTTATATTGAGTGATCGTTTTGATAAAAAAGGCACAAAACTAGGAATATGCAAAAGTCGTAAAACTGATGCTGTCAGGATAAACAATAGTAACAATTAGACCGAAAATAGGCAGTAAAACAAGTATAGAAATTTAAGTACCTGCGATAGAGAATGGAACGGATGACACTGAGACGCAATGGTATGGCCAAGGACGCATTTTAAAAGTTAACTAGAATACTGAGAAATAAGACAATCTACTCCGAAACAACAAAAAAGAGTACTGGACAACTATATTGTTTCTGTCCTACTGTATGAATGCGTATTTTAGACGGTCTCTTCAAGGATGAAGGAGAGGCTCGAAGCAGCAGAAAGGTGATTCTACAGAAAAATGCTAAGGATATCATGGATCGAGAAAGTAAGCTACGCCAAAGCGGACCTCAAGTGAAAAGACTATATCGAATCCATTGATAAATCCGCTGCTATGAAAGTCGGTTCTCTGTGCAGGAACCGGAAGTTTTTCCCGTCTGAATCTATCCTGCACATATATAAATCTACCATCCACCCGTGTATTGAATACTGCTGCCACATCTGGTCAGGTGCACCTGTACTTCTCCTGGGGGTTCTTGACAAAATACAACGGAGAATCTGTAATGTGATCCATACAGACTTGGCAGACCGCCTGCAGTCACTCTCTCACCGGTGTGACGCGGTTTCCCTGTGCCTCTTCTATAAATATTTTCACGGTTTCTGCTCCGATGAACTTAGATCACTGTTGCCCCCTAGATACGAATTTGCACGAGATATTAAATTAGCAACTAGGTCCCACATTTTTACAGTGAAACCGATAAAATATTACCGCAATTTTTACTCCAATAGCTTCTGTTCTCGCACTTCCCGCCTGTGGGATTTCCTTTACATACTTACTTCCCCGACAGCTACAATCTACAGGAGTTTAAATGTAAGGTCAGTACACACCTTCTAACACACTGATACTTATCCATTCTCTCAAACACTCTTCCCATCTACATCCTTACCCGTCTATCACCCTCCTTCTGACATTTCCAATATCTAACCGCTCTTTCTCACCTCCTTCCCCTACGCAATAGTGGCAGTGGAATGCCTTGCTTGGGGTGAAATGATTAAAAATAAATTTGATAAGCTTGAGAAAATGGATGGCTCAGCGGTGTTTGGGAGAAATACCAAGAGGAAAAAATATTAAAAGCGACAAAATACAGGGCCAAGTAGACGAGCATGATCGCCTACGTCCTGAAGAACAAGAAAATTACATTTATACGAGAAGTTTGAACAGTACATAATACGTTTTTCTTTGTCCACTAAATACAAGTGTCGGTAGGATTATGTTATTTTCTTTCTGCATTTTCTTCATTTGTTGCGACATTCTTATTAATTTTCAAATAATTTTCCAGGTGGGATTCTATTATTTTCTTCCTCGTTTCTTGAAATTGACAAAACATTTTAGAGGGAATGTTGATTAGAGCTGTTGGGTTTCGTTCATCGGGGGAAAGATTTCTTGCGCCTTGACGATACAAGAAGCCGATTGTCTTTGGAACAAAATAATACTGGAATAAATATTAGAAGGAAACTAACAAAAGCTAAAAGTAAGAAGAGAAATTATCGGTTAATGACAGAGGAAAGCAACTAATTGACAGAAATGTTTACAAAAAGAAAACGAAAAATAAAGAAAGAAGGAAAATGTGGAGTTAAAAAACATGGGGGAAACAATAAATTCTTAGGCGTTTTTCCTATTTCGTGTCTTTCTTTATTTATTTATCCGCCTGTGGGATTTCATTTCACATACTTTGCTTTCCTATTCCAAGGAATAGGAAAAACAAATGGGATATAGATGGGAAGAGTGCTTGAGAGAATGGATAAGTGTTAGTGTGTTAGAAGGTGTCTATTGACCTTACATTTAAACTCCTGGAGATTGTAGCTGTCGGGGAAGCAAGTATGTGAAATGAAATCCCACAGGCGGATAAATAAAGAAAGAAAGACAAGGAATAGGAAAAACCAATAAAGAAAAGGAAAATCAAATAAAGAATAAGGAAATTTATACGAAGAAAGAAAGAAAGAAAGAAAGAAAGAAAGAAAGAAAGAAAGAAAGAAAGAAAATAATCAAATAAGAAAGAAAGATCAAAAATGTAGAGATAAGAATCAAGGGGAGCAATGAAAGTTTAGGGGATTAAATAAAGAAAAGGAGAAGAAAATAATGTAAACCTAAAGTCATATAAAGAAATAAAATATTAACAAAGCTACAAAAGTAGGGAATGAAGCATAATAAAATTAAACAAAGAAGCAAAAACCGAATAAAATGAATCGATTATGAAAAAAGAAAACAGTATCAAACATGGATTAGGGAATCACAAATGAACACAAATGAAAAATTAAAAGACAAAGAAAGAATGAATGCAGATAAAAAGGCAATAAAAAGGCAGGAAAATAAAAGATAATATAAAGAGATTTAAAAACATGAAGTAAAATTCTGAAGAAATTAAATAAATATTTTCTGGTGAATAAAATACAGTAAGAATATTTTTGAAGAAAAATAGAAACAAATAAAATGGTGGGCAAACGAAACGTAAAACCTGAAATTATTTAACGGAAGAAAAATGTATAGACTGAAGTTAAAAAAAAAAAAACCTGTAAAAATTATCATTTTTTTATTTTGTGCTTTCATCATTAATAATCTAATAATATTTAAAAATCCGTGTATTATTTCCGCCATATGACAATGCCATTATGATTTAATCAATACGAAGATTAAATAAGAATTTTATTAAATCAGGGCAAATCATACAATCTTTTGTCATTTATCAGATTCACAATTACCAAGCAAGTCACATAATGTAATGTCTGTTTTGTTATCAATGGTTAGAATAAATTTCAAAGAACAACCAAAGAAAACGCAGTATTTCTCCTTAAAAAGTCTAAAGATCTTTTAATATTTAAATTAAAAGATCTTAAATTTTCTTATAAGATATCAAAATTGAGTTTACATGTGGTTTTCGGTTTATTGCAGGATGCTGAGAATACCATAGACTGAAAATGTGAACAAGTAGTAAGTTTTAAGGAGACTGATGAGAATCATACAAACAGCAGAAAATGTATGACAAGCTTAGTTAGGAAGGAAGACTTGGTGAATCTGACACTCGCATGATATAGTCAAAACAAGAGCGACAAAGGAAATCAGTGAGTACTTAACATAGAGATTTCGTAATTGACTGACAGAACATAGATTGAAGGGATAGAAAAGAGCGCAAAGATTAATTAGAACTACAAATGATAGGAAGTAGTGGAGAGTCATGAACGCAGGTGCCATGAAAAGAAACGATAAAAGAAAAGATGCTTTAAAAATAATGATTCTTCTTTTAAGTAGGTTTTATCCTGTCCAGCGAAAAGTTTGCGTCCATTGTTAATCTTTTTAATATTTTTTTTATTTTTATTGTTAATTGTTTTACATGGAATTCAACATACTTCACTTTATTTCAGCTTCTTTTTTTTATCAGTGATTTGATGTTTTCTTTATTTTACCTTAATTTTTTTCTTTATTTTGCTTATTTTTCTTCTATTATATTAGATAATTCATCTGCTTCTGCCTTTTTACTAGTTTGATTTAATTTCTATTCTCATTTATCTTGAATGTTTGATTTATGATTAAATTCATTGTTTGAATTCCTATTTTTTTATAAACATTTCCATTTTTATTTGTATATACTTTTCAGTTGAGGTAGTATTTACATTATTTACACGATTCAGATGTGCGTTTTGGTGCCGTGCATATCGACCCGGAACGACAAATCAGGGTGCCGAGTCCGAATTCCAGTTGAATTTCTTGTATCACCTTACGTACAAATAACTTTGGGAAAGGTATTAATCAGTTTTCTTTCCAGTTATGGGTTAGACAATAGAACAGATTGGATTCTATAGCATTGGCTGGAAACCAGTCTACCGCAGAAACAATGGCAAGCTACTGCGGGATAATCTTCTGCCCAGTGAATCATATCTCTTTCGAGACATGATTGCCCAAAGCGTTTATCACGTATGGCACTTAACTGACTGACTAACACTATTCGGACTGTTGCCCTCATCTATATTGCAATATGTACGACGTTTCGGCCGTTATACACTCCGGCCTTTTTCAGATGCTAGGAATTTTAAACCGAACCCTTTATTTCGATCACTTGGGTATATCATTCTCAGTCCATGTACAATGCCACTTCTGGATGCCATATATTTATCTCCCTTTAACTATACTTACCACTGCTGTAAGACTCAAGGACACATGACCCAGTGGAGATAGGCGTTGTTGAGATCCAGTGACTTGATCTAAAGAATTGTGAGTTTAGTACTGGTTACAGCAGTGGTTAATAAATAATTCCGAGAGATGACTTAAAAAGAGCTACTTACATGGCATCTGGAAGTGCCATCCAACGTAGAGTGACAAATATATACACCAGGGATTGAATTAAAAGGTTCGGTTAAATTTTTTTAGCACTTGAAGAAGACCGGAGCTTACAACAGCCGGAACGTCGTAAATATGTCAATAACGATAAGAATAACAGTATTTTTTTAAATTACTATTTTTTTATTTCGTTTTTGTGATATTGTTAAGATATCTACATATTTTCCTTTCATTTTTTCTTTCTTTTATCATTCATTGGTTTTTTACTTCTTTTTATTACTTATATTGTATATTTTCTTTAATTTTTTTTCTTTCTTTTTCTTTTATTTTCTTTCTTTTACTTTATCATGTTGACATATTATCTTCATTGTTATTTTAATATTTTATCTGCATATATTATTTATTTATTTCCTTGTTATGCTTTTTCTTTTCGTTCAACCATTTGTCTTTTCTGATTTGGTAATTACTCGTCTATGCTGTCTTAACTGTCAATTTTGTTTATACGCCAAGTATGGTCAAACAAGTTGGACTGACCTAAGAATAACAACAATTATCTGCAAAACATGTTTGGTAGAAACTTTTAATAGTTACCAAATTTAGAACTAATGAAATTCTAAATCGTACTCCTATTTCTTTGGCATTAGCCTACTATCTCATTCAGTAATGAATTAGAGCACTCTGGCTATTGGGAGGGTATAATGACAATATACACGCTAAAAGTCTGCCTTCTTCTATCGAACGCCCATAGCCCAGAGGTAGAATCGCTCACTGACGCTAATTCGGTCGGGTTTCAATCATAGGTTAAAAAGCAATCGGAGTCTAACCGTACTGATGAGCTGTGATAAAGCAAAACAGATCTGGCTGCGGATGAATACATATATCTATCTATCTATATATATATATATATATATACTAGCAGTATAGCCCGGAGTTTCTCGGGTGTAATGAAAGCTTTAAACCTACTCCATGGTCCTGGAGCTCAGACTCTTTGGACGTTGGCACGAAAGACTAAAAAGCAATAGCTTTTTCAAGTTAAAGCGAAACCGTCGACCGAAAGAAAAATGAATGGATGTAAGTAAAATTTTGATTTCCTGTTATCAATGTCAAATAAGTTTTTTTCGTCGTTAAATGAATTTTGAAGGCTAAATAAGTCCTCTGAATAAATGGTATCATGGTTGAGACTAAGAACTACAATTATACCTATTTAGAGTCAAACCCGAAGCAAAAACTTAAATAAAAGGGCTGAAAAAAAATCAGATATACAGGCAGATAAACAGACGCACACATCTTGCCTTTTATATATACATATTATCGATTTTCTGCACTATTTTAAGAACTGCAACCTTGAAACTTCTGAATATCGTTTATTATGTCTTTGTCTATGAGTGTATTAAATTTGATTAAACTCGGACCACTCCTTCTATAACCCTATTTTTTCGATTATCGATTTTCGATATTTATCGGGGGTACCTCGACACACAACCTAGCTAAGAACACTCGCAGACGCTTATAATAAATTGTGTAAATTTTCAAGGAAATCGGTTCAGCCGTTTCGGAATCTATAAGTAACGGACACACACACAGACATAAAGTTCCATTTATAAATAACTTCATATATATATATATATATATATATATATATATATATATATGTACTACCGACCATAATTATTTAGCCACCACAATTTTGTAAAGGACATGATATATTTTATACTATTTTTAGTATTTATTTCCAAGTGGATAATTTTAAATGAAAATAGAATGGTTCTTTGTTAATAATGAACAATAACATGTGCCTCAAATAAGCTGTTCTGGTATCCAGTTTTTGTGATCCCTTCCACACGCTAGCCTCTTCTTATTGACCGATCGAAGTAAAGGCTTCATGGCTGCCTTGTAAAATTTTGCAGAGTAATAATAAAGAAATATTCTTCATTTGACTGTTTTTCATGGTTTGTTTTTAATATTCTCATTTCAGAATAACTTAATGTTTTTCTTTTTGTTGTTCTCAAGTTTATAAATATATTAGTGATTAGTTTAAAATTGATTTTTGTAATGTAAAATATTGAATAGCGTTATAATTCGTCTCTCTGACCCCCCCCCCACTTTAGACCACGTGCTATTGCAAAATATGCATTGGCTGGAAGTATCCAAATGAAACAGAAGTTCTCTTTGAGAAACCACGAAATTTCTAAGAAAATATTTTGCACATTTGTAAATCTACCATTTGTAAATCTACCATGTGTTACCATAAGTGGACGGATGTTCCTATTCATATTGACAAATGTTTCTTGATAAAAACTAAATAACGATCTCCAGGACAATAATTCTTGACTGACATCTCATCTTCAATTACTTTCTTACTGACGTAACGTGCTTTTCTCTGTGTTTTCTAGAAATATTTTCATCGAACTGAAGAGACAAATGCACCTTTTTAACGGATATTTATAAAACATTATGTACATGTTCTAAAATATAATTTATAATTAATATTCAAAGCTCTATATATATATATATATGTGTGTGTGTGTGTGTGTGTGTGCGTGTGCGCGCGCGTGTGTGTGTGTGTGTGTGTGTGTGTGTGTGCATAAAGAACTCTCCATTCGGTTTCGATGTATGAACATCAACAACCTCATCCAGTATATATGTTTGTGTCGTATGTGACAAAACCATCACTACAGTGAACTTCATGCAAGTATATAATAGCCGGTCAATACGACTGATTTCAAAATTTCTGCTACCATTTTGGCACAAATATCTTCAGTTATTCCAGTTGACGGCAACTCGCTCGAAGTTATGTTAGCATGAATCATATTAACAATTGATACGTTACTCTCTGTCTTATCTTTATACCTGATCCACCACTGTTCAACCGTACTATGCATGTATAATAGAGGTATTCTGCTGTCTCTCAAACTTGCAACATAAAAATCACAATTCCACCAACGTTGCATTTTGTAAGATCAGCACCGGATGTATCTTTATATATATATATATATATATATATATATATATATATATATATATATATATGAAAGGAGATAAATAATTATAAATATATACATACACGTACATAAACATAAGAATATAATTATTCATGTATGAACAGAACAGTGATTAATGCTGCGCAAGAGAGCAAAAATAAATATTAATAAATATACATATTACCCTACGCATTTGGCGTGACTCGGAGTTTCATGCGTTTTTGCAATAATCAGGTGCATATCAAACCGGGCTTTTCTCGATTTGAATTATTTATTATCGTTCTTTTCTTAAAGTTCGTCAAGAGTATTAAATTGCATATGTGAAGAAGGACACGGAAACATAATGGTAGAATAGTGTATTAGAATAGATGAATATATATATATATATATATATACATTTACGCAGGTTATTATTTTTTGACGGAGGAAGAGACTATTCCTATATATAGGAAACCATAACAATACACACACACGCACGCGCGCGCGTCTCTGTGTGATTTAAAAAATGCAAAATACATAGAGAACTATACATAAAAATGACATTAAAAACATGACAGTAAAAGGTTTAATATACACATTATACATATAAATAATATACACATAATATAAGCACAAAAAGAGGCACTTTGTCATTCGGGTGACTATAATTTATATAATCTATTATTTTTTCCAAAATTCTATCTGAATTCTATTTTCTACACAGTTGCACTAGCGCTAACAGCCTGAACTGTTGATAAAAATCAGGATATATACTGATATATATTGATTTATACACAGAATATTGGCACTAGCAAACCAATATCGTAGCAGGAAGGGATGCGCATTGTATCAGCTAACATTATCCAATCTTATATTGTCAATCTTATATTGTCTAATGCTTGTAAGTTTTAACAAAATGTATCCTTGTTTTCTTGTTCTTAACTGATAGGTGTAGCACGCCGTTTTGTCTACTGTTTTCGAACAACTTCAACAGATCAATCTGTATATTTATAGGTACTCTTTTGTATTAAGGAATAGTTATTTGAGTTAGTGTTGTTTTCTTTAATTCTAGCATTTCATCTCCGATATGTTTCATTCACGAAGAATTATTGCATACAGAGTTACCGCTTTCTCTAATCTTTTCTTTTTATGACAAATTCTCTACATGTTCTAGGTGTGGTTAATGAAAATCTTAGGTGGTAATCAGTTTTTGAAAGGCTACGGCACAGCCCTCCGGATTTAACAACAATGTCATACTCAAAGTTATTTAAATTACCTTAATTTTCAAAGCTAATGCATGAACTGAAATTCGGAAAATCGAACTCCAAGCTTTATTTTACTTAAGTCATCCCCCACACCGTCACGGACCCAACTCAGTGCTTAACTGTTGAATCTACCCATTGATCTTAGGTTTTGTTTTCACGCTCATCACTTACTCCCAAATTATAACTCATATATTTTCAATATTCAGTTCTTATGCTTCTTTTTGACTGTAAGAACCTGTTTATTCCTCTTTTCGTAACAGTAGTTTTTTTATGGCTATGCACCCGTTTAGCCTCATTGATCTATCAAAATTAATTAAGCTCAGCTGCAATCTATTTAGCGTTTTTTTCCTTTTATTTATTTTGTTCTCAATAATTATTTTCCCTTGTGTGTTTTTGTTTTCACTTTTCTATCCCATCGTATTTCTGAGTGATTGTTGTTCTTTCTTCCTTCACTTATTTTCTTTTATTTCTTGCACATTAATGTATTGTTAATTTTCAATATTACATTGAATGGTAGTTTTTCTCAGCATGGAGAAACTGAACGGAAATTGTTTTAAGATGGAAGTTTGACCAAGAAGGTTGAAAATATAAAACTTGGAAGATTCGAATGGCAATCCCTGCATGCTCTTGTCTCAGAGACATAATTATTGTCGTCACCGACCCCCAAAATCACTCTTCCTTTAGTATTTTTCAAGGAACCCTCCAGAAGATTCTCTTGTTCTAATGTATGTTGGTATCATTGAAATAAAAACATTTAAATGTTATTCATTTTTATTTTTCCTTTTGTTTTCTTTTCTATGTCATTACATTTAATAAGAGACCCCCCGCTCAAATTCCTTCGATGTTTATTGGACAGGAGAGGTTCATTCCTTGTTCCATGTTTAGGATATTACTTACCTGCTCTTTGTTTTATTCTTTCTTGTCGTTTTGAGGATAAAACTAACCACTGCCTGTGACATTCTATTCTGTATATAACAGGTTGGCAATTTGCTAGCTGCCGCTTTGGGTTGTTTGTCAGAGCCCGAACTATTTAGTAGCTCTTAGAGGGGATTCTGCTCTCAGCAGTCGAATAATATGCAGATATTTGTAGTGCTATCAGGGAATTGTTAGAAGTCCCTCTATGAATTTCCCGTGAAAAGACCTGGGGCAAATCTATGCTCTGTTTTCAGCCATGCTTGGTTTGGTTTGTATTATCATTGAAAACAGATAATGAAAATTATGGTTGTATTTTCTCTCCCTCCACAAAACCAATATTATAGAAACCACAAGAAAAAGAAACACGACTAAATATATCCACCTACTTCTCATTCTTTAATTTACTAATATTCGCGATTTCGTTTCCACGTCTGCAATGTAGAATTTTTCATTTTTAAATATTTGCCAGATGTCTTGTCTCTAGTGAAACTAACTGAAACTTTTCCATTGCTACAAAAGTATTATTGGTTTCGGGTTATCTTCCTTTTTATTGAAAAGATTCCAGCATTCACATGCATTACATTAGTGTATGTATCCGGGACAATCTTCTGATGGCCAGGGAAATCTCTTTCGAGACCTATTCTTCTCCTTCATATGTTTCTGTCTTTCGTTACTATACTCCGTTAACTATCTCTTTTTTCCTTATCGAACACTACTTACCAGGACTGCAATATATTCGACATAATAACTGACAATATAGAAAAAATATTTTCTCACCATCCATCTGCGAATAACTTCGTCTTAAGTGATTTCTATGCTCACCAGGACACAACGCTCAAGCATTCTAAAGGTACAGATATTACTGGTGTTTAGACATTAAACTTTCTCATTGCTCAATCACTAAATCCCTAATTCAAATTCCCTACTTGTTTCCCGAGCAAAACCAAGCGACAGTCTTGATTTATTTCTTACCTCCTCTTCTTTTTTTAGTCAAACTAGAAATACTGCCTTCTTGGTAATTCTGCCCCCCCCTCTGTTGTTGATATTTCGTTTCAATCATCTATTAAACAGAAACTCTCTATCCAAAAACCTGCTTCTGTTACCAGCATGCTGCTTAGGTTTTTCTGCTTGGTTTCGTTCGTGACCCCCCATGGACTGACATCTTCAACCTTCGAATTAAAAATTGCGCCACTGAGGTTTCTTCTTGAGCTAAAGCCTGCATGAAAGATTTTGTACAATGTGATAGGTACTGATCTGTTGGCTCGACTGCAGCCACTTCCCCACCGTCGAAATGTGGCCTCCCTCTGTCTCTTCTATGGATACTTTCATGGCTTCTGCTCGGATGAGCTTAAGTCACTGATGCCTCCTCAACAGGTGTTTACCCGTGCAACTTCTCGCCTGTGGAACTTGCTCCCATATTCTTGCTTTCCTGACGGCTACAGCCTCCAGAAATTTAAATGCAATGTCAATACTCATCTACTAACCACTGGACTCTAGCTCTGTCCCCACCCTCGTATATCCTTCCCTTTCTCTCCACCTATGTATCTGTCATCGAACCTGCTTGCTCAGCTTTCTATTGTTCCTTTCTAACAAGCTTGTACTCCTCGCTCTTTTCTAATTAATCTTTTTACAGTTATGTAGCCCCCAGCTCATCAGTTTCATTTCTGCTTTGCTCGAGGTGAAATGATTAAAAAAAAAACTATTAATGTTTGTGTTCTTAATTTTTCTTCACCCATTGAGTTTTAGCGGATTTAAAGATTTACTTGTGATGTTACCAATTAAGAAGTAATTAAGTATTATGTTCAGTAGCCTTTGTCATATTAGGCACTTTTTTCTGAAACAGTGGTACCAGTTTCTAATTATATTTGTAACGAATATTGCATCCAGTGTTTTGAAATATCCGACAACTTGGCATTTGTTTCTTTGAAAGTTGCATTCTTTGAATAACATTTCAAATTGTGCTCTCATTTCAATGCGTAACTGATTTGATTTTGTCACTGTGCAAACTACTTCAAAACAAATAAACAAATGAACACTCTAAAATGCTGTCATAATGGCGCCGTATTTTTGCTTCAAACACAAATAGTTACATATATGCATTTCGCGTTAAGAATGTTTATTAACAATTAACTTGAAAATTATGTTAATCTCAAAATGTTGACTAAAGGGTTAATGAGGACGCAAAATATAATGTTTCTCAAACAAAATATTTCTAATTTAGCAAGTTCTGTTGTGGACAGTCGACAGTAAATTTAATCTGTTTGGTAGCAAGTGGAGACTGGATAAAGATTGAAAAATAAAAGACAGTAGCCTGGCGGTGATGGAATAGTTTCATTCTGTTAAAAAATCTCATTTTAAGACGATGTTTACTGAAATGCGTGATGACACGAAAATTTTTATCTGTTATGCACACGCACACACACACACATATCTATCTATCTATCTATCTATCTATCTATCTATCTATCTATCTATCTATCTATCTATATAGACTACTCTCAAAGCCAAGTTGCCATTTAAAAACATGGCAAACAGACACACAAATAAGCTTACATATATAAGTATGTATATAAACGTCTGTGTGTGCGAATGTGCATATATACACGCAAAAGTTATATATATATATATATATATATATATATTGATAATGGAACTTAAAATAAGAAAAAATAAACTTAAAAATAAAAATGCCACAATTTAAATAATTTTAGTGGTGAAGGAGATTCTTATACTTTAAAATAATTGTGGTTGTAGAACAAGGAATCTTAGGTGTTGCGAGATATTCTAGTCAGGAAGTATCAATTGCCTGAAAAAGGATTGAACTAAAATGTAGCCGATGTATTATTTTTAGATGCGACGAGATTGAAAATAGAATTAAAAACAATAAAAATAATATATTTGTTTTAAATTGTTTTGTCAATATAAAAAATGTAAGAAAATAGACATGGGGCCGCAAAGTTGAATTCAAAAGCAGAATTACTTGATATTCAAGATGACTAGTTGGGAATGAAAGCGTACACATCAATGTAATAATTTTTAAGTTCAGATTTAAGCTATATATAATTATCTAAAAGGAATAGCTTTTTAGATTATAAGAAATAGTAAACAGTTTGAGATGATTTTGATATATTGTAGAGTGTTAAATATCGTATGATGGCAGTAAGTAGTAATTTCATTACTTTGGTTTAACAAGTTAGTTTTGGGAATTTAATTGTATGGACTTTTCCTTCTAGGGAAATAAAACATATTTCATGTAACGATTTACATAATCTGGTTCTTGTTAATATCTTCCATTGTACTCTAGAAGTTTTATTTGAATATTTTAATATCTAATATTATTTGGAAACAGCATTTGAGTTACTATAGATTTGAATAATAAAGGATAGATTAAAAGAAATTCATGCAATAAAAGTGTTCCTATTATTTCCAATATAATTTAAAAAAGGATTTTGATTTTCTGTAATGGAGATGGTAGCTTGATATACGATACAATTTATAATTTTTGCAGAGAACATTCATTTCTGTTACGACTGTTGCAACGATTAGTATTATTGTCGTTATTTATAAAAAGGTAGTTTTGAATGCTAATTTTGTTATATTGTTTAAAAAAATTATTTTTGTGTTTTTATTATCATTTAAAGTTCACCAGTGCAGCTTTAACTGAGTTTTAATGTATTCTTATTAAAATTTGCTATAAGTTGGAAAGTGTTTCTGAACTAGATGTAAGAATTTATTGCCTTACTACTAACCATTTGCGGTGTGGTACAGTGGATATTAGGGAACCGAGTTCAAATTTCATTTAAATTCATTACATTCACTTACGCGTAAATACCCTAGGGGTAGGTAATAATCCGTCTCTTCCCTCTAGTTATGGTTTAAATAACAGGGCATACTGGGTTCTATAACGTTAGCGAGCCACCAGTTTACCACAGAAAGTAATGGTAACCTACTGCGGTATAATCTTCTGTCCAGTCAATCATGTCTCTTTCGTCTCTGTATAAGCCAATTTCGGCTATATGGACATCACAATGTGCTGTTAGGTTGTACAAAATAAACAGAAGTATAAAATCCGATATTTCTCCAGAATCTGGCGGCGCTATAGTAATGCCGAATATTCGACATTTTTGAAGGATCGCTGGATTATTATATGTATTGCCTGAAGATACCGAAATGTTGAAAACTAAATTGTTGAAATAAATGATTTTCAAATGAAAAATATTAAAAAGCTCTACAATATATATGTATTGAGCTCCTTGTAATACAACTGTGTAATGCTGTAATTCAATTATGACGCACAAGCAAATAAACAGTTATATATATATATATATATATATATATATATACTTCAATCCAAAACGGAAAAGTAGGAAGGTAAATCCCAAGAACCTGATCCTAATTAATATTAAAAATTTTAATATTAAAAAATGATACAGGAGGAGAGCTCAATGTAATTAAAATTACAGAGCCAATATAAATTAAGATAAATTTTCAAAATTCAAAAATGTTGAATGAACAATTCAACATGAAATCTCTAAGAGATATTTCACGTATCCTCAGCAACAGTCTATTTCAAAATGAGAATAAAACTAAGATTAAAAAGAGAAATAAAAAAATAAAGAAATAAAAAAAATAAAAAATGACGGTTAAGATTTGAGAAATTTACGTCACAAAAATTTTATCTTGTAAATCAGACTATTTTTGGTTTTTACATTTAGATAGAGTTGGAAGTGAAGAGATTGAAAATTTGGTATGTCTAGCTTTACAAAAAAAAAGGTTAAGGAAGGGAAGTCGTTAAGTTGAGAATTGGGTTAAACAAAACAGACCCGAAAGGGAAGGGGAGTGATGTAAAAATATATAGAGAAAAATAAAGAAGGGGACATGTCTTTTTCATATCTTTTTCATATTTTAGAACATGTACAAATCTTTTTTCTGTAAATATCCACTACATTTGGTTTCAACATTTGACTTCCAATGTCTTATCAGATGATGGAAGTCCAAAGTCGGAACAAAATGTAGTGAATATATAAAATTTTTTACATGTTCTAAAGTATAATTTTTAATAAATATTCACATTTATATAATATATCGAGCACTGTTTTAAGTTAATGTTTTTGGCGTTGTAAATTTTTCTTCGTTCCTAATTCACTCGGATATATATATATATATATATATATATATATATATATATATATATATATATATATATAAAAACGTGTATAATGTGAAAAGTCACAAAAGACAGAATTAAACAATTACAGAATTAAATATATTTCCATCAATAAATTAAGTTGATAGTTTATAGATTATTCTTAAATAGCCCTAACAATGAAAATATCATACCGAGTTCTCATCAAACATCGTAGTCGACATTAATATGGTCAGTTAACGTGACAATCTGTTTGTAATTATAAACTCCCTACATCCACCCTGATATCTAGCACTTTACGTTAAAATAAAGCTCTGCTTGGCAAAATACATTATCTGTAAATGTACTGAATATATATATATATATATATATATATATATATATATATATGAGAGAGATTGAGAGAAAACATTCAACAGATAAACTGTAATAAGTTACAAACTGTTTCTTTAAACTCGACAATTTTGTTTTTTCGGGTTCGAAGAAGTTTTTAAATTTTAGAAGTGTCGAAATAAATTCTAGATTTATAACCGTTTAATTATGTGTTGAATTTCCTACTCTATCTTTCATATTGCTCTTGATAATATCTGTTAGGCTCTGTATTTTTATATATTTAATATGTAATATTAATTAAATAAATGATATTAAGCTCTTTTACGGGTTTGTAATTTTTCCTTACACACACACACACACACACACACACACACACACACACACACATATATATAATTTAAATATGGCATATTATTGTTTGTTTTACTCGTATAATAATATATAGAGTTCGTCGAAATTTCAAGGCACATATATTTATAATTATGACATTGTAATGTACCATAAATTGTTAAAAGATTTCACGTAAATTCGAGCCATGATTCACTTATAAATTTTAACAAGTCATCTTTAAATGCATCACGATTCAGATAAAAAGAATTAAATTTTTTTTAATCATGTCACCCCGAGCAAGGCGGTAACGCCACTGATGTGCAGGGGGCTACGTAAGTGTGAAAAGATTGGAAAAGAGAAAGCCGGAAACCACATCCTAAACAGGGAACAAGGGATGAGCCTCTTAACCTGTTTAATAGACGTGGGTGGAGTGTGAACCGGGCTATAAATTCAAGTCATCTTTAGAAACATAACATTTAACTTCATACATATAAAGTCCGGCTATATTTAAGTCAGACATATTACACTCTGATGGTACTAAACCTGCAAGTGATCCTTATCCACTACAACTACACATTATTTATCAGCATAACAATAACGGGTGAAAAATCTTGAAAATATAAAACCACTACTCGTCAAGTGATACCTTGTTTGAATTATTGCAAATGTCTCGATGTGGCCAATAACATTTCTTTGAACTTAGTTTCATTAGGGAACATCAAAACAATTTCTAGTCGAGTCCAAATTTATGGGTTGCAGTTTATAACTGTCGTAAATCCGGGGGAAATATTTTGATCAGTCTAAGTATGGATATGAATATCGAATCAACTTTGGCTTAAAAGTCATTAAATCAGAAGATTTCGTTTAGTATTGATAATCTATAAGACAGATATCGATTTTAGATGAGAATAAACATGAAGCACATATAACTTGTATGGCTTTTTTAATGTTGACGGCAATGCTTTCAATAATTAGCTGCCAACGTGAAAGTCCTTCTACACATAAATAGGAATATGTGAAACTTTTCTCGTTTGAATGTTTTCAAAATTTAACAAAAGATATGTACGACAGTGATAAAATTCATTAAAGTCAAAAGTAATTATGCAGTTGTCTTACAAAGAGAATATTAGACTAATTACATTGTTCGAATTATTGTCCTCATCATTATTGCCATATTTATGACGTCTCGGACGCTGTATGCTATGGCCTTCTTCAGTTGCTCGGAATTTCCAATCCTGCCGTTTATTACGATCACTGGGTTATATTATTTGAAATTTCTAATACCTGACGAAGGCTTGAGAGTACAACGGCCAAAACGTCGTAAACGTCTCAATAAAGATGAGGACAATAGTCCTACCAAAGTAAATAGTGTAAATACTACGTCATCTAAGAAATATAGACAAATAAAGAAAATGTTATGCAAATGTCTTCTTAAACCGAATAAGTAAAACATAGCGATACATTTTGTATTAACTGATGACCCAAATAAGAAAGACCACTCAATGTAGTAAGTTCCAGAATGAAGTTGTTTTTCATATATATTTTTTATAATTATATGGCCCCAGCAAGGCATTTTACAAGCAGTATTGTGCTAGAGGTTTCATAAAAGGAAAGTTATGAAAAAGACGGACAGGTTATAAAAAGGAGCTTGAAAGTTAGTAAACAGGAAATGACTATTGGCTTTACATTTAAATTCTTTGGGATTGTAGCTGTCGGGGAAGCAATCAAACGGAAGGGAATTCCACAGCAGAAAGTGCGAGAAAAATAGCTGATGGAGTAGAATTTGCGCTTACATTTTATTGGTTTCACAGTAAAAGTGTGTGACCTTATTGCTAATCTTGTGGCTCGAGTAAAATCACATATAGAGGGCACCAGAGAGCTAAGCTCCGAAGGTAAACGGTGGATATTAGAAGTGCAAAATATGATGATATATAGGAAATGTAGGGATTTCCCCTAGACGTGAACAGGTCAAGATTGTATCTATCTTGAAACATTCACATGGGTGATTAGTTTACCAAGTATTGGTTCTTTCAAAGCAGGCTGTCTTTCATCTTACAAATGTAATGCGAATTGAATTGTGAGGATTTGTCTCAGGGTAAATAGCAATAGATGATTTATCTTAGGGTAAATAGCAATAGATGATTTATCTCAAAGTAAAGTTTCAAACTTTCATCGGTGGTAAAATGGTTGTAGAGCGGATAAAATTTAATCTCCTTGTAGACGAATGGTACAAGCAACACACAGTTTTACCAGCATCTTTCGTGATGGATGATATATATGCATTTCCCGTGAGGTCTGAAGTAAACTTTTACTCTCAATAAATATTTGAAGCAAGGAATATATAGAATCGATATTAATTAGAAATAATTCATCATAAAATTTTAGTTGATAATTATTTCTTGAATATAGCTTTCATTTTTGCATCTTTTTAATATTTGCAATTGTTTAGTGGTTAGTGGATCTGATCAAAAATCTGCAAGCTTACTCCTACATGTCAATGAAAGTTGAATAAGTTGAATCACAAATGAAGGTCTTTGGGGGAAAAGAATAGATGAAAAGAAGAATGACCATGAACTGAAGATGAGAATAATGAAGAGATACTTATGAAATGAAAAGAAAACAAAAACAGATTTATACTTAGGATCAGAAATTACTCGGATACATAATAAAAAGAAATAGGATTAGAAAATTTAATACTTACTTCGCAATAGAGACAGAGGAAAACAGATAGCAACCTAAATTCCAAGCTTGTGTCAGTTGTTCTCAGAACTGTGATAAGTCTTTTGCCATTACATTCTGCAGTAGACTAGTTGCCGACCAAGACTATATAGACCCAATCTGTCTTGCTAGTAAACCCATAGCTGGAGGAAAAAGACTGATTAATATATTTCTCAAGTGTATTCAAGTGTATGTGAATGAAACGAATATGAACTGGAATTCGAACTCTGCTCTCCGAACTCCATACCAGGTCAGGGGACCACTCGAATTAGAGAGTTATATTAACAGCACATTAGTATAGGAGGGGAATATAACGATTAACTCTAGACTTGAACAGGTTAAGACTGTAGTGATCGGGATAACATCCTCCTGTGAGTGTGTCCAACAGTCCAGCGTTTTTCGGAAAAAACAGTTCGAGTGGAATGTGTCATCGATGGAATATAAATTCAGTCTCGGGGTTTTTTTTTTACAATATCTGGTATGGCGAAGACTATCCGTGAAGAATGGCGGAACCAAGGAATGTAGTTCGTCCGGGCATTTTTCAAAGAAGTTTGCCACATCTTGCCAGTCAGAAAGGGTAGGTTCAGGTGAAAAATAACAGATCTTTACGAAAGGCTACAAAGAAGGGGAAATTGTAGAGAGCTATGATCACCAATATTATGGTTATTTCCTCGTTATTATGAAGAAACACAAAAGATGGAAGAAGCGAATGATTGACTCATACACCAATAATGTCTCATTATAAATCTCATCTCTTAGTTTGAAATAGAGACAAAGAATTTCGAGAAAATCCTCAGGTTCATAGTTTCTTTATCAAACTGTATCTCGATTGATGAATCTCTAAGCGCTCACATATTGAATTAGAGAACTACAGTGTTCATTGTTTTATATATTACTTCCCTATCCAGATCCATTTCAGCAGTTAGCGATGTCTTCTTGGTTAAGTGTCTTGCCGTTAATTGCATCATTGTAATTACTACGTATAAATTTTCACTTTATCAGGCCTGACATGAATCTGATTATGTCATGATGATGAATATATAACATTATCAACAATCTTTTGCTTGGAAATGGGTAAATGCTATCTTTGAGCCAGGCGTATTTGTCTTAGGGAACTGATCCGATTTATCTTTGAAAAGAACAGAGTATATTAGGTTCGAAGGTGAGCAGATTTTTTTTTATAATTGTGTGGCCCCCAAGCAAGGCATTTTACTGCCACTATTGTGCAGGAGGTTACATAGGAGGAAGGTTATGAGAAAGAGTGACAGGTTATAGGGGGTGTCAGAAAGAGAGCATGAGAAGGAAAAGAATATTGATGAGTGAGGTGGACGGAGAAAAAAGCATGAAAGACAGGATGTAAGTTAGTGAGACAGGAGGTTATATTGACTTTATATTTGAAATCTTGAAGATTGTAGCTGTCGGGAAATCTAGTATGCGGAAAGGAAATTCAACAGGCGTGATGTGCGAGAAAAGGAGCTGATGGAGTAGAATTTGCGTTTACAATTTATCGGTTTCATAGTAAAAGTGTAGGACCTAGTTGTAAATCTTGTGGCTCGAGAGAATTCATATATAGGAGGTACCAGTGAGCTAAGTTCATCGGAGCAGAAGCCGTGAAAGTATTTGTAGAAGAGACACAGGGAAGCCACACTGCGTCGGTAAGAAAACGACTGTATCCTAGCTGCCAAGTCGGGATCGTTCACATTACAGATTCTCCGTTGGAATTGGTCAAGAACACCTAGGTGGATAGCAGGAGCACCCGACCAGATATGGCAGCAGTATTCAATGCACGGGCGGATGGTTGATTTGTATATGTGCAGGATTGTTTCGGACGGGAAAAACTTCCTGGCTCTGCAAAAAGAACCGACTTTCTTTAGCTATGGATTCTATATAGTTATTCCACTTAAGGTCTGATGTGAGAGTTTATCCGAGGAGGCACATTGTTTTACTTTCAGGGAGAAATGCCTGATTCATGTTAATGGACGGGAGGGACGTTTGTCTGTATTGGTTAATAGATAGCAGCTTCGTTTTGAAAGCATTAAAATTTACGAGTCATTTTTTACAAAAGTCCACTACGGATTGGAGGTCCTTTTCAAGCTTGGCAGCAAGGATTGCTTTGTCAGCTTCGGCAGATTTTTGATCGAGACGAGAGTAAACCGAAGTGTCCTCAGCATATATGCCTACTGGGGATCTGAAATTGATTTTAAGTACTGCATCCCTAGATAAATTTAATCAGGAGCAACAAGGGAAATAGGAATCACATGTAACTCGAAGAGAGAGAATGATAACATAATCCAGATGTTCCGCATTACCTTAAACACTGGGTGTCGATAAAGTCAGTGTGCACTTTTAAAAAAACTATAACATTATTTGTATTTGCGATAGGAATAATCGGAAAAATGAGCTTGTACTATTAAACTTGAAAGATAATACAGATGGGGTTACTTGTCACTTTGCTCTGCGTGTTAGACAGTTTCTAAATCAGGGATTTCTTAAAAGATGGATCAGAAAGGGTTGACCTTTTCATTGGCCTCCACGTACACCAGGTTTGACACCAGTAGATTTTTTTATGAAAGCATGTGAACAAACGTGTGTATGCAACCAAACCTAGTTTATTAGAAGATTTGAAAGCTAAAATAACTAATGTGATTTCAGATGTTACTGTATATTAGTGAACTGCAAAATCGTATTACCCTTTGTATTGCTAATGATGAAGGACATGTGGAAACTTAAATAAAATTTCAATAAAACCTTACGAAATATAGATTTGCTTCTTTCGAATGTTTTTTACAAATTATTTCTATCGCAAATACCAATAAAGTTATAATTTTTTAAAGTGAACACAAATTTATGGATACACTGTATAACGTTGGAGCAAAAATGCCTGTCCATACTGGAAAGAGCGATGAGAGATACATGACATGAGAAACCGTTTTTATTGAATTTCATTTAAGAGAAAGGTTTTGTAAATTTTAAAACAGAAGCACACTGTGGGAGGTTTTGTCAGTGATTTCTGAATATTTGTTATAAAACAAACGACAATATTACCAATACAGTTTATGAGAACAGATACGCTGATCTACAAATACTTTCTTGGCTTCTGCTCAAATAAACTTAGCTCCCACTTGGTGAAATCTACGTATAAATTTACTCGAACCACAAGATTAGCAACTAGGTTCCACCCTTTTACTGTGAAACCAATCAATTGTACACGTAAATTCTACTCCATCAGCTTCTTTTCTCGCATTTCCTGCCCGTGGAATTCCCTTCCATTTACTTTGCTTCTCTGACAGCTACAATCATTAAAGATTTAAATGTAAAGTCAATAGTCATCTCCATTCTCACTAACCTGCATACTCTCTCTCATTATCCTTTTTCCGTTCACTCCACTCTCATCAGTATTCCCATCCTTCTCTTATCCACTTCCTGACACCTCCTATAACCTGTCACTCTTTCTCACAACATTCCTCCTATGTAACCCCCTGCAAAAATTGGCAGTAAACCGTCTTGCTTGGGGCGATATGATTATAAAAAAAAACCCTGATTGCCAAGAAATAATGATAAAATCGTAACGCGATGAGCACTAGAATCTCGGTTAATAAATTCTGAATCATTTCTTTACTGTTAGAAATCTTATAAATAGTACACTTTGATCACAACCCTATGTCCAGACAGTGAAGAAAGTATAACTATTCTAATACTCGATCACTGAATGTTAAATATATTTTATAGTGAAATGACTAATAACACTTTTCAAAGATTAACACATTTTTTAAAATGAATCTTCACTAAATTCATGATTTCTATTTCCACACTGTTTTCCATTCCATGTTATCTTTATTACTATATATCTTTAAATATGATTATAATATATCACCGAATTAACATGAATTATAATACATAAAAATTATTTTAAGGATTTTTTCTACATAAGAGAAAAAGATTAGATAGGAGGAGAGTAAACGAAAGACGCACCCGTTACAGGGGGTCTCAGAGTAACGAGCAAGAGAAGGATGGGAATATAAGTGTGGTGACAGTGGCAAAGGTAAGGAGAAAGGAAAAGATATACGGGGTGATGTAGAAAGAAATGGAGTCAAGTGGTTAAGAGATGGATATTGACATTGCATTTAAATTCCTGGAGGTTGTAGCTGTCAGGTAAGCAAATATATGGAAGGGAATTTCATATATGGGAAGTGGGAGAAAATAAGCTGATGATGTAGCTATGAACAACACCCAATACCGGGGTACTTCATTCAGTTAAGTGCCATACGTGATACACGCTTTGTCTCGGAAGAGACATGACTGACTGGGCAGAAGATTATCCCTCAGTAGATTGCCATTGCTTTCTGTGATAGACTGGTTGCAAGCCAAGAATATAGAACCCAATCTGTCCTATTAATTTAACCTATAATTGGAGGGAAGAGACGGATTAATACCATTCCCAAGGGTATTTGCGAATGCAAGGAATTCAACTGGAATTCGAACTCGGCACCCCAATCATTCCGAGTCGATATCCACTGTACCACAATACACATCCGCGTACTTCACTAGCAATGAATAATTTTCACTCAGATAGCTTCTCCCGAAGAATTACTGCTTTGCAGAACATAATTTTATGAGCCCAATGCTTTCCCGGCCACAACAAGTTTAAGCTCTTTAAGTCTAGCGTTAACAGTTGTTTTTATCGTATATCTGCATAAACTGAATATTTTACATTTACCACTCACACAGAAAACGACGTCAGGAAACCTCAAACATGACTGGCTCTTGTACATTCTATGGAGTAAATATTAGTAAAAAATTCTAATCTTTTCGGCAACGAACTGAATTTTCGGTTTACTGCCTTTTACTCCATACCCTTGAAAATATCAGTGAAACTGATTGTTAGAAACGCCTTGCGAATGTGAATAAGATCTATAAAAAGCCTGCCTGAAAAGATTACCGTGTACTGATTTGATTAGCTTATCATAGAAACTTCCACGTCTTTTTTTTTCGTGATTTTTCTTAAGGATCAGAAATAAACCTTTCCTTATATCAGGACTCAAAAATACAGTTCTAATTCTCAGTGATATGCTTCTACGAGGTATGTGTCACATCGATTAAGTTTCGAAGACCAAAATATATATTGATTCCGGTCTAACAACAAAACGTTTGATAATTACTACCATTTCTGAAATTTATGGATTCCTAAATCGATAAAACTCATATGAGTTCAGTATTTGTATAATTTACTATTTGTCTATTTTTCAGAAATGAGATAATATTCATATTGCTACATTGTTCGGACTGTTGTCTTCATCTTTACTGCTATATTTATTACGTTTCGGCCATTGTACGTTCATGGCTTGTTCAATTACTAGAAGTTTCGAATAAAAGAGTTCGGTTCAAAATTCATAGCACCTAAAGTAGGCCGGAGCGTACAACTGCAGAAATGTCACAAGCATTGCAATAAAAATGGGAAAAATAGTTCGAACAGTGGTTGTAAATAGTTGTATAATTTACTTTACAAAAAGGATGATTATTAAATTTTGTCAGAGAATGTTGATTCTATCAGAATTATTCCTTCCAAATGAATAGGATTAATATCTATTATTTTTTTATAAAGATCCCCCCCCACCAAAAAAAAACAAAACAATAATCTAATGTTTGCATGGGAAATGCAATTATATTCTGTTTTAAATCATATTTGAGATATTTCAAAATATGATGTTAACTTTAATGACTACAATACGGATAATAACATTTTCAATAACAAAAGAAATTAATTCGTAATCTTTCCTTTCTCAAATTCATAAATATAAATATTAATTAAAGATTAATTAGAAGAGAGTGAAGTGAAATACGAACCAGTTAGAAAAAAGGAGCAATAGAAGGATGGGTATACAGGTGTGATGACAGTTACAAAGGTGGAGAGAAAGGAAAGGATATACAGGGTGGTGTAGAAAGAACTGTCAATGTTTATAATAGGATCCTCATAATGTTTTCTGTTTTATTCGCGTGTTAGTGACGATTGCCTCTTCTGAGGATAGTGTCGTGTTCATATTAAATAAATATTAAATTCGATGTTTTAAATTAAAAAAGTAAGCTCATGTGTTATACAGTGTTGCATAATAAATTAATCATATGGCAATTTTGACGGAAAAATACTTACAATACTTAGGTCGACCCCTACCAACCTCAGATAATAATGCTTGTTCATTTTCATTCAGGTTATTGACCAATTTTTAAGTCTAGGTTTTTGTTGTTTGGCCTTTCATAACACCCATAAAACAAAACATCGCTGTAAACATGGCTGAATATGTGAGGCTGATGTTTATACAGTGACACATACAGATACATTTGTCAGTTCATTGTTGTTCTTGTGTCCATGAAATATAAACAACCTTTTCCAGATGTGAGGCTGTATCATCGTTTGTATCGTATATTTCTCAACGTATCACTTTCCTGTAGGCATTCTGACATAATTTTATGTTGCAAGGAAGATTCATCAGAGAATATAAAGTTTCTCTCTTGTTCTGCTGTCCAATATCTATACTTTTTGGCTAATGACAGGCGCTATTTTTCAACTCTGCAGTCAATATTATTAATCACTCAATGCCAAAAGCTACTGGTTGAAATTCATTAACTAAACGCTATAAAACATAAAAACAGTCCTCCGAATCAAATCTGGACGCCTAAGGAGCGGAGCTGCACGAATGATTTTGCCTGAAATCGTCGGATATCGTGAAACCAAGAAATTGATCTTGAATGCAAGGAACGCAGTCATCTCCGGGGTTGATTTATTTTTAATAGAGTACATCCACATTCATTCGGTCAGAATAAAGGCCATCAAGCGATAGAAAATGTGGGCTGCAGCGTTACTACAACCTGTTTCCATTGAAGCCTTACGCTCTCAGATACGAAACTCTGTATAATGCTTATATTTAGACATTTATACTGTCAGAAACGGCGTTCTTCCCATTTTTAATATATAAAAATATGAAATTTGTAGTATTCTCTAGTAACTAAATATGGATGATGCAATATCCAGTTATAATAGAAAAATTCTATTTTGTTCAGATAGCTGTAATTGTTTGAGTATTATTTTAACATGATTGATTTACTCTCAACTGTAATAATGTATGATATTGTAGTGTGGATGTTTCCATATGCAAATAGCTGACTTGAAAAACATTTAATATTTGTAGGGTGTCTATGGTAATAAAACGAGTAAATCAGGCTTTTTTATTCATAAACGCAATCGTCCGGTCTGACGATTACTCTTAATCATGAAACAGACTGTCGCGATAAATGTAGATTTTAATTTCCACGTTCATGTTTACATACGATCTGTCCTTGATTCATTATCAGGGATAGAGAGTATATAAATATAAATGAAAGAGACATGACTGACTGGACAGAAGATTATCCAGCAGTAGGTTGCCATTATTTTATGCGGTAGACTGATTGCCAGCCAAGGCTATAGAACCCGATCTGTCTTATTATTTAACATATAACTGGAGGGAACAGATGGATTAATACCTTTCCCAAGTGTATTTGCGCTTAAGTGAATGCAATGAATTCAACTGGATTTCGAACTCGTCTCCCCTATTTCTCGTTCCGAGCCGATATCAACTTCACTACAGTAACATAACTTAAAATTCTCTCTCTCTCTCCCCCTCCCCCTCTCTCTCTCTCTCTCTCTCTCTCTCTCTCTCTATCTATCTATCTATAGTACTGTGCAAAAGTATTGGGGTAAGAACTATTTTATCTTTTATGAGGCATCAAAATATAGTTTTAATTACCCCTGTCCAAACACTTTTGCACACTACCGGTAGTGGGCAAAAGTATTATAAGAAAGGTAACTTTCCTAAAAACCTCACTGAAATTCAAATACAGGGTGAAAAGACAAATAAATTGCTGATAAATATTGATTTAAAACTAGGTGTAAAAAAAATGTATTAAGAAGTAGATATATTTAATTTTTCCTATTATCTATGAAACTAATTATTTTGAAACTATTCATTATTCTATTATCCTTGGATAGGACTAACTTTTTACTTATTGAGATGTAAATAGTGTCTTTTTATTGAGCTGTAAATAGTGTCAATATAAATGTTTCTTTTTAAGCTTTGTTTTGATAATAGTTAGCTGTCTGACCTGGAGTAGTTCATGCAAGTGCTCTTTATTTTTGACTTTGGCAAATAATTTTATTTTAAGCAGCCCACAATGCCAAACATAGCAGAGCTAACAATTGCATAAAGGAGCAGAATAAAGACTTTAAGCGACCATGGGTGGACGTTTAGAAGGATTGCAGCAGACACCAAATGTTCCCCAAATACTGCAAAATACACACTGGATAGAGAAAAAGAAACTAGGAACTTTGAAAAAAGAAGAGGAATGGACAGCCAAGGTAACTATCTGATAAAAAGGTTAAATATCTACGATTAGCTAGCCTGAGAGACCCGAAGAAGACATCCCGTGAATTAAAGGATGAGTGCAACAGATTCCTAAAAATGAACAGGTTTCTAGGACCACAGTTACCAGAAGGCTTTGTGAAAATGAATTGTATGGGAGAATAGCGGTTAGGAAATCATTATTGCGTGCAGTAAACATAAGAAAGCACTAAGGATTTGCAAAACAACACAAAGATTAGACAGTAGATCAGTGGACAAAAGTAGTCTATCCGAACGAGTCAAAATCTGAACTCTTTGGCTAAAAGAGACATTTCGTTAGACGGTGATCAAATGAAAGATACCTTGCAAAATGCACTGTGCTAACAATGAAACATTGAGGTGGAAATTTTCTTGTTTGTGGTTGCTTTAGTGGCAAGGTTGGAGACCTGAAAAAATTGATGGAATGTTGAATAAAAAAATGTATCACCAGATACGTATCTGCCATGGTGTACCATCTGGGTTACGTTTGATAGAACAGGAATTTATTTATCAACAAGACAATGACACTACACATACTTCAAATCTCTGTAAGAATTATTCAACTAAAAAGAAAGAGGAAGGAAGGCTTTGGAATGTGAATTGGCCCCATACAAAGCCATGATCTCAATTCTATTGAACATCTATGGGTTATTTTGCATACGAGATTTGATAATATATAATGTTACTTTGGAAGACACACTTTATGAACAAATACTTCGCTGGAGATACACACCACTTGATACATTGAAGAAACTTGTGATGTCAATGCCTGACAGAATGAAGGCTGTGATCAAAGCAAAAAGCTAGTGTAGTAATTATTAAATTTATTTTGGAACAAGTATTTTTCTTGTCAAAGCATTTGTTGAGTAAATCAAATACAATTACTTTTATTAATTGTTTATTTTCTGTCAATTTACCTCATAAATGATAAAATAGTTCTTGTCTTATTACTTTGCACAGTACAGTATATACATTTATATATATATATATATATATATGTGTGTGTGTGTGTGTATTTGAGTGTGTGTGTGAATTCTTATTATTCATGTCACTGTAAATATGTCACTAAGCGTGTGTTCACCAAACTTTACTAGCCTTGAGTTTGAGTAATGCTAAATTGCAAGATAGCATAAGAAAAAACATAAAAGCAGGTACATTAAACCAAACAAATGATATATCTTCATTAGATAGGCAGTTAACAATACGGTCAGTATGTGTACATCGGTATTCAAAAACTTGTTATTATGCTAATTTTGTGAGGGAGGCTACTTGACGCTAGCAAATGATTTCACGGATAATTTTGGGTAATCGTTATATCCGTAGACTACAAGCTCGTGTTTCGTTTTGTCATCTGTAGGATTGATATTTATTTTACTTTTCACGATGACCATCTCTATCGGAAACCAATATGCTATTAAACTTCATAAATCTAGATAAATGCTACTATTATCAAATGTACTTTTATTTTATTTTTTTATCTCGTTTTCCATGTGAAAAAACAGAAAAAATGAAATGTATATTTTAAGGGAAAATGACAACAACAGACAAGCAAGCTTTGTTATATTCTTGCCAATAATATTTATTTAATTGTTGCTGTCATTATTTTTCTGATATTTCACACATGGTACTTGTACTAAGTACATATTTTTGCTGTTTCGTAGGAAAACTCACTAAACTCATTTTTTTTAGCATCACTCAATTTTTTTCTTTTGTGACTTTTCTGTTCACCATCTACTGTCATATACTGAAATTATTATTCAGCAGTATTTTCTTACTTTATATGAAAATTCCTCTCTTTCAATAGATTGTTTTTCTTCTAGAAAGCATTTTCCGTTACTCATGCGCGCTTTTGAATTTTGGTGCCACATTTTGAGTTTTAACAGAATATTTCCCATATATTTAAATATTCATTATTTGCTGTCAGTAGTGTTAGCGAATGAAAAGTATGGACCTCAATATGGAGTTTAAGAAGACGACCTGAAAATTAATCAGTTGTATAAAAATTGCTAATAATTCTCCATAGTCAAGAAATAAAATGTCAGTAAATATGTGCATATCGAGCAAAGTTATTTCCAGACATTAAATTTCATAATTTAATTTAAAAATTGAGTTGTATTTAATTTCAGTTTACAATGTAAAAACATGCTTAAAGGCATGGATATTTCTTTTATACGACATCAAATATGTGTAGAAAATCATTTGATGTCAATGCCTGGCAGAATGATACAGTGATCAAAGCAAAAAGCTATTATACTAAATATTAAATTTATTTTGTAACAAGTATTTTCCTTTTAAAGCATTTGTTGAATAAATCAAATAAAATTACTTTAATTAACTTGTTTATTTTCTATCAATATGCCTCATAAAATATAAAATAGTTCTTGTGCTATTACTTTTGCACAGTACTCTATCTATCTATCTATCTATCTATCTATCTATCTATCTATCTATATATATATATATATATATATATATATATATATTATATCATTGTAACTAACCAATTTATACGCATAAATTAGGGAAATGTTTTAAAATTCAAATAATGATTAGTATAGTTATAACATGTCTCATTTAAAAAAGATGACATTCCCAATTTGAAAGGATGAATTGAAACTTCATATTTCGTAAGATTTAATTGCACAGACTATCCGAGGTTATACACACCTATACTTTTTCATGAGCCAATAAAAAAAAATACATTTATACATTCATCGAGAGAAAAGAACTTTTCATAAATTTCGCTAAATCTTACCATGTGCTAAAGTTGTCAAAATCAAAAATATTACCTATATTCATTAGCCAATCAGCAATAAGAACAAAAATCTTAAATGTTGATCTGATTATATTTTTAACAAACGTTTAAATATATGTGATTTGTGTCTTTCTCTTCAAAGAGGTACGGGTTTTCTAATCGAGTATAAACTCCGGGCGACTTGTATTTTCTTACTCTCTCACCTTCACTTTTGCGCTGAATTTAATGATTTATCTTCTTGCTCATTTATTGTCAACAAAGAAAGAAAAAGCGTTACAAGTCGCCTACTAGACATTTCATTTAGCCAACATACCTTTTTTGACTTGATTCTACTCTTTCTGCCTTTATATCTCGGCAACAAAAAAGAAAGAGAAACAAATATATCATTTACGTTTTCATGCACACTCAGTACGAACTTTCACCTACTAAAATTATGCTCATTCATAGCGTCATAAAATTTGTCTTTTCTTCACAAATACATTTCGTCTGACTTTAAGAAAACTGAACTTTTAAACACATATTAAAATATTGTTATGCAGAACTTTAAAAATAAATGTTATTTTAAAACAAACATTCTTCTCGTTATATAAATTTACATTTTTTAATAGGAACCAAATATTTTTATCCTTTTTCAACATTTGATTATTTCAAATATGGTAGGCTTGGTTACGTTTGACACAAGGCCATTTCACAAGCCTAGCCAGCCCTCTCTACGCTTTTATCGGACTTTCTTAATAAACACTTTTGTCCAATCGCTTTTTTTCCATTTTAAATTACTGTTTTTAAAGAATCCATTCACATTTTTGACAGATAAAAAAGATCACTGGTTCGAAGGATGATAAGTTTTCATTTTATTTATCAATTCATTCACAACATTTAAACAATTTAATTGGTTGCTATTTGTGGAACGACAAAAAAGAAAAGATTATAGTCCAATAATATAATTAAAATATAGAACCTATCAGAATTCCGTGTTTGTACATGCAGTTATTAATATGTATATCCTGTATGTCATCCCACATTGAAATCTTCAAATTAAAGGTAAACAAACACACACACACACACACACACACACACACACACACACACACACACACACACACACACACGTAGTACTGATTTATAATAATGCTTAGTAGCAAGATTATTATTTTCAGTCGTTTTCTGATAAACGATATTTTGGCAAGCAGGAACTTTTTTCGTAAAGTGTTCGATATTGGGGTTGAAATAAAGTGCTAAAAGGAGAATGATTATTTAGCCCTAACGAGTGAAGACATCATTACGGTACCTTCACGAAACTTCGAAGTCGGTTTAAGTTACAAACCTATTTGCATTACTCATATATATATATAGGCCTATTTCAGGCGAACCATCATCAGCTTCCGAACGAACGTGTAAAATCCTTTGGAAAATCCTTTGGAAAATAAAGACGGAAGCTGATGATGGTTCGCCTAAAATAGGCCTAGACTTCCGATTTACCATGAAATAACGTGTCTGCCTTATTTTTTCTTATATTTGCTCTATATGTCTTCATATACATATATATTTAGAGCTCTTTTAGAGAGTTATCCTACCACTGTATGTACAAGATTCTCCTTTGAACTTTTCTATCCCCACACTGCATGCTGATATATATATATATATATATATATATATATATATATATGCATTTTAGTCACTAAAAGTTATATATATATAAATTATTTTAATTTTTATTTTATATTTGATTTTGAGTTAATCTTAACACTGACTACGGAATATTATTTGTTATTTTGATTTATTGGTTTCTGTAAATTATATACAATAGCTATCAAGGAGTTCTGTTGTCCAGGCCTCTACTCGGATTACACGTGTACACTTAGAGTGTTTTGCATGAATCTTTCTTTGGTCATTTCTATCCTCATCAACGGTTCCTGGAGGCAATCGATTTCTGGGTTTGCACTTTATTTGCCTGATAGTCAGGGACTCGAACCTTCCAAGGAGACTGTCTTATAAGGAATAAATTATTGAGACTATTTTTCTGTTATTTTGTAAATAGATTTTGGACAGTGCAGGAGCATCCTGTGGTGATTCTCGTTACCATCGTCGTCGTGTCAACCCAGGTTATTTAGGGGTAGATCTCCAAGGGTTGTCTGATTTAATTCTTACTAGTCATCTACCAAATCGACTAAGAAAAACTGGAAAACAATCAAATTAAAACTGACACAACTGGTTATTAGAACATCAACAATTATACACACTTCTCCATCGATATAATGGTTCTACGTTCCAAATTTCCAGCAGTAGAACTTTTTTCAATCTAAACCTGACTTCTTGTTCTTATCTTTAACGGGTATCAATGCCTCAGTAACATTACAAGAGCTCACAATCATGGGCTACTCACCAATTATTACTAAATACGACCACCTAAATCTCCATGGTAATAAACTTGGTGTTGGTGCTTACATAAAGGATTAATTTACTTGTGGCAAGGACACAAAAAAAGGATATTGATCCTACAATTATGTGCTTTCGAGTAGCTCCTCTCATAGCGAAAAACCTTTCTATGGAACGGTAAATCCTGAGATATTATTGATTTTGAGTCAATCTCAACACTGACTAGGGAATAATCTGACGTGCTGATGGGAGTGAAAGTTTTGATGGGCATTTTCAAGGAAGTTTATCTTCTGTCCTGTCGCATCCGGGATTCGGGCAAGTTCTTCACTGATCTGGATCAGTTCATAGGCGACGGAAAAGTCTCTGCAATATCCGCCCTTCTCATCGATTTTGTTAAACACTCTTTGTGGTAAACATTCGAGTCACAGCATGTGTGAAAGTTGGCGGAGGTAAATTCGGTGACGATATTGTCAATCCTCCCTGATATTTAATCGAGGATTACCTACACTTCATGCTGAAGAGGCTACATAGTACCACATTTGTCTTTGATATGTATCTCTCTCTCTCTCTCTCTCTCTATATATATATATATATATATATATATATATAGACAGACAAATTATATCTCTGCTGTTGGATAGACGAGATCGCCACAGACAGATATACAGATGCGACCTCTGCAGATAGATTTCTCCACAGAAAGACAGACAGACAGACAGACAGACAGATAGATCAATGGATGGCTGGATGTGATCTCTGCAGATAGAGGGATGTGATAGATAGATAGATAGATAGATAGATAGATAGATAGATAGATAGATAGATAGATAAAAAGATGAGAAAACAGATAGTGACAGCTTTCAATCCTAGTTGCTGGCGCCCCTCATCCAAACTTCTTACAAAGTCCTAGCCCCAAAACAACAGCCTGAATCTCAGAAAGGATCTTTTCTGTAATGGAGTGTTTTATAACACAAGAAATTCTGGCAAAATATAAACAGTCAAGCCTGGCCCACCATTGCATGCGCTGAAACCATAACCTAACGAAAGTATTACTTCAAAATCTTTAGCGTGGAACGGTGTAGTTTGGCCCTTAATACGTTCAGCACCGTTTGCAATCGCTGTAAGAGAATTCTGGAAAACGCCAAGTGCAGTTAAGCGTAACCTTTCCAATTCAAGGTTGAAAAGAAACAAACTGGATTTCGAGAATTCTGGAAGATCCCCAATCAAATTATAAACATAGCCAATGCAGCTGTTCCACCTACTTTAAATGGCTCCAAGATCATATCCTCCTTAACTGACAAAGCGAAGCTATTCGTGTCAGTCTTTGCCTCAAATATAATTTCACCTTAGCAGTGAATACAATCGTAGTAATATACGCATTTCAGTAAGAGAAGCCTTTAGACTTATCAAAGACCCTGACACCTCCCCTAAAAAAGACACTGACCCGGATAAAATGCTCGTGTTCCTCCTTAAGAATATCAACACAAAGTTATCCCTAATCAGAGAAAAGTTATTTAATCATTGCTTGAGAGAGAAATGTTTCCAGTGCCTCGGAACGGTGGTAACCATATGTAAAGTCTTAAAAGACATGGGAGTTTCCAGTACAGAAGCATTAAACTCATAAATGTCAGTAGTAAGCTTTATGCTGGTTTAATAAAATAGACAGTCATCGAGCACCTTGATGAATATAAACTTATGTTCGACGCGGGTATTCGGCCCGATCAACTTTACAACTAACGTCCTAACTATAATTGCGCGCACGCGCGCGCGCGCACACACACACACAGACACACACACACACACACACACACACACACTCCGTAAGGACTTTAGCATTAGATATCTCGAAAGTCTTCAACAAGCAATGGCGGAACGTTTTGTCACACAAGCTCTCCAGATATGAAATCTCTGAAGGTTATTTCTCTATGAAAAATGTCTTCCTGAAGGTAGTTATATAACGGTCAGTCCTCTCATGCCCTGCGGTCCAACGCAGACATCCTATACGGTTCACCTCCGGGATCGCTATCTGATAGTCATGAATGGTCTACATAAGAATATATCCTGATCATTTGTAAATATCTATGACATTAATACGTATCACCCTGAGCGAGGCGGTAATACCATTGATGTGCAGGGGGTTACATAAGAGTAAAAAGATTAAGTAGAAGAGAGTGAAGAGGAAGACGAACCAGTTAGAAAGAAGCAAGAGAAGGATAGGAATACAGGTGTGATGACAGTCGCAAAGGTGGAGAGAAAGGAAAGGATATACGGAGTGCTGAAAGAACTAGAGTCAAGTGGTTAATAGATGAGAATTGATATTGCATTTAAATTTTTGGAGGTTGTAGCCGTCAGGAAAGCAAAAATATGGAAGCGAGTTACACAGGCGGAAAGTGCGAGAGAAGAAGCTGAAGGAGTAGAATTGCCGTCTGCATTTGGTTAATTTAACTGTGAATGGGTGGGACCCAGATGCCAATCTGGTTGGACGAGTAAACACCTGTTGCAGAGGCTCCAGTGACATAAGTTCGTTAGGAAAAGACAGGCTGGTTATATTCAATACCGTTAAAATCAATCTTGTTACATTCCAATATCACCGATCGAATCCCAGTCAAGAAGAAAAGATGTTTTCTCGAAAAGACCCCATACATTGAGAAATTGCTGGGTTTTAAACTCTCACTCCCCCTCAAGTTAAAGTAATATATAAGATCCATCGCGAAATATGCAGTAATAATTATAAGCTCCTTGTATTGTGTTATCCGATAACTTTATAATAGCCAGATGTACCTTAAAAATGAGTAGCGTTGTATTATTTGGGCAGTGGGGGGCTCAGAACTCACTTTACAATTTGATAAATTTCAAATGCTTCTGCGAGTCCTTGATGGAGAATTATTTTCTGTTTTCCAAACTCTATCTCACAGGTGGGATGTAGCGAATCTCTTCCTGCACTATTGCTACTTTCCTGGAAAAGGTTAAGCCGGTCCAACTTTCATGACTAGAAGCTTCCATGGTACTTAAATCAATCAAAGCACCTAAATACTCTATGAAATATTTTTTAATTTTATCCACTGTACATTAGGGTGGGGTCAGTTTGGCAGCATCTGTGAAAAAAGAGCACCATGTCGGTTAGAAATTTAGAAATGGCACGCTGTACTCTTTAGCATTTGAACTGTAAGGTGTTTGCCTGTCAATCTGGGGGCATTGCAGAAGATTCAAAAAGAACTGGATGAATCTAATTGTGATTACGAAGGTGTTTTAGTGATCACTAGCAATGGTGATGTAATGTCGCCATTCATCTTTTCACGGGGCCTCAGAGTTGACGGGCAAACCTACATCAAGTGCCTTAAGGAGACATTGCTACCTTCGGTAAAGATGCTGACTGATGGAAAATACTATATCTGGCACTAGAACACTTCTTTACCATGCTACCCAATCAAAAGATCCTAGTCAAGCCTGTCAGACAATTTATGTGACCACATGACCCTTTACATATGGCTAACAAACTTCCTAGACTAAACCCCCCCCCTGATTAATATCTGAAAGAGCTTAGTTCACCGAGAGACCAACAAATCTCTTTGTAACACCTAATTTAAGTTGAATGTTATGATTTTGGCAGCATTCACCACTTTAAACTAGGAGAATATCCAGAAGTGATGCAAGAGATTTCGATGTTTTCTGCAGGCCGTGGTTGATGCCAATAGCGATTTTATTGAATAAATTGACTATTTACTCCTTCAAAATATTTTTGTGTAATTTTACTAAATATATCTGTTAAAATGAGATGTCAATGTTATTTTTAATTTAGCGTTGTTTCGACGACAATTCATACATCGTGTCCTGTATAAAGGTCGACAAGCGACGTGAGGATGGTATAATTGAAGCAACATTTTGGAAATTGAAAAGAGAAGCAGAACAGAGACGACAATACCCAACCAAAAGTGATGGAATAATTTTTTGACTTTAAGAAGAGCTAAAAGGCAAATATGAAAAAGAGAATTGAAATATTTGATGGGCATGGTATTTTGAATAGTTGATTGTGCGACGAAGTATCGAATATTAAAAAAATATTAACGAAGACATGAAACAAAAAAATACCTTCTTTTAATAAACACTTTGTGCATGTCGGACGAAGAAAACTGGTTTCAGTAATTTAAAATCGAGGGAGCTTAAAGATTCAGTTGTGTCTGCGTAATTTTGGAATATCAGCAGGTCAGTTAAGTGTCATACGTTATACACGCGTGAACAATCATGTCACTTTCGAAACATGACTGACTGGGCAGAAGATTATCCCGCAATCAGTTGCCATTACTTTCTGCGGTAGACTGGTTGACAGGCAAGGCTATAGAACCTAATCTGTCTGTTATTTAACCAATAACTACAGTAAAGAGACGGATTAATACCTTTCCCAAAGAGAAGTGAGGCGATTAGTTGATTCTTTTAAAATTAGAAGGTATTTCTGCAGCAAAATAAAAATAATGAGAAAATCGTGTATAAATTTTGTCGAATTTCGAAATGCCATAACTTTTATCTATTTGAGTTAAGGTACTAAATATCGGTTAAAAGGAAGCTAAAAGCATCTGCTTTAATATACAATTATTTACAACGGAAAAGCAGTGTGACATTTTTAAGATAAGAAATTTCATACATGTAAAACGCAAACCGAGCACCAACGTAGCGCAACTTCTGCTCAACGAGATAGTGACATTATGCTGCCTTAAGCCAGATAAAATTGTAAAAATATGTTTAATGGCAAACATTAGCATGCACATAAACACAGTAATTAATTTTCATTAGAAGAATATTAAAATGAATAATTTGACATGTTATCACAGAGGTAGCCTTATAAAATATTATCATAGAGGTAGCCTTATAAAATATTATCATAGAGGTAGCCTTATAAAATATTATCATAGCGGTAGCCTTATACAATATTATCATAGAGGTAGCCTTATACAATATTGCTGGTTAGATAACAAAGATAATGAATAGACAAAAATATTAGTAGTATAAAAATCCTGAATAAATGCTACCGGGATATTGCAGAAGGTATCTTTTACATCAGCAGTCATCCTGGAGCGTATTATTCGACATCATTGTGAACCATAGACTTGTAGCTAGTACCTAATAATACATTCGAGAGGCTTTCCAGATAGAAGAATGTTTGGGGAATAGTGTTATGCTTAACTGATTTTCACATAAACGAGGGAAAGTATTTTCTCTTACTGAGAGTCTCAGTTATTTTCATATGATTATAATGAAACGACTAATACAGTTAAATTTGCATACTTGAACGAGTCGTTTGGAATGGTATAGTATACAGAAATGGAATTTAATCTCATGAATATAGTCAGGTCAATGAGACTTCATACTCGTTAGAGTTTAATATGCTATTCATTTCCCAAAAATCTTCAAATAAACCAAATGAACAAAGCGAAATTCAAAACCTTAAGATATTAATCGAATAAAATATATCTCAGAGAGGAAAAAATATTAAAATCTCTAAGAATATTAAACATATATCTTTTATCTATTCTAATAATTTTTATCTGAATATCTGGGATGAGGAATTATCATTATTTACATTATTTACATGCGGAATATTAGCACCAGAATTCAATAGTTGTTAGCCAAACCAGGTAACCTACAAAGAATTCCGTACTGAATATTTTTTAATTAATCCACGGGGTTCGACTATTCACGTTCCACTGCCCATACCTAGGGATATATCGTCTTATTTTTAGTACGCTTAAGTGATTGCTCCCCTTGTTGTCTCTGATTTCAAGTACAAACAAGTTTTTTTATTAGTTATACATAATTATTTACATGGATAATGGCTAATGGGAGCCAAAAATGCACAGACACTAAAGTGAAGTTTATATTTTAATATCTACCGGATAATGATCTATAATATTAAAAAATACAAAAAAAAAGATCATTAACAAATATTCTGCGGATGACTATTTACGCTCTCACACCCTGACTGAGCACTGTGGAAGAATAGTAAACTTGGAAAAAAAAGTAGCTAATCTATCATCTACGCATAGTTCATTCAGTAATAAATTAGAACACTCTCGAGTAATGGCGTATGTTTACATGGTATATCACACACTAAAAGGCTGCCTTCTTCTATCGAGCGCCCGTAGAATCGGCGACTGATAACAATTCGGTCGGGTTTGAGAGCGCAAATAGTCATCCGCAGAATATTTGTTAATGATCTTTTTTTTTTGTATTATTTTTAATATTACATATCATTATCGGGTATTTTCAATCCTGGCTAAAATTAATCGGATGTCTACTGAGGAGCTGTGATACAGCAAAACAGACCTGTCTGCGGATGACTATATATATATATATATATATATATATATATATATATATGTGTGTGTGTGTGTGTGTGTGTGTGTGTGTGTGAGTAACCTACAAGGAATTCCATGGAAGAAACAGGCGAGCAATAGCTAAACAGTACTAAATAATATAAGGACTAGTCGGTATTCTTATATATGAGCAGTGGAAGAAGAATATATGCCATAGATACAATGATGCAAAAAAGAGTTATCTTCGGAATTCTCTGTCGGTTACCCAGATCGGTATACACCTGAGGAATACCGGTCAAAACAATGTGATAAAAAACAACAAAGATCATTGCCCTACTATATATGCATACATCTTCTTAGGAAAACCCGATGAAAAAGAATTGGTTAATATTGTGCCACGAAGTCTACACAAAACTTCTACAGTGGTTGCTAGCTGAAAGAGTATGGGTTCATGGCGTTCAAATAGAATAGAGCAAATTCAATGAAACAGAATAACCCCGCCTCACAAACATGCATGATCGGATAAAGAAGAAAAAAGAAACGTTTAAAGATTCAACATGATTTGTTTTTATTAAAGCTTCACCAGAGAATAAGATATAGAGAAAGAAATTCTTTTAGTTTCATTTTGTGTTGTTTAATTTTCATTAAATAGGCAGGTTTCAGATGCATTTGACTTGTTAAGTAGCGTCCGCATAAATTATGAGATTCTGAACTCAAAGTGAGATAATGCGTGTTTATCGAAATTAAATTCGTTGGAGTTCGAATGATAAGATTTATCCGGAAGTGTGTGTGTGTGTGTGTATGTGTGTGTGTGTGTGTGTGTGTGTGTGTGTGTGTGTGTAGTAGATATTATTTATATATGTCGTATAGATTTTAAAGCATTGGTAGTCAACCAGTTTACCGCAAAATATAATGGCAACCTAATTAGGGAAATATTCTGCCATGCTATATGATAGTCCAAGCGTGTATCACGTATGGAAACTAACTGACTGATATATATATATATATGTATATATATATATATCAGTTATGCCACATAACTATGACTATATATATATATATAGACAGAGAGAGATTTTATTTAAATTATAATGCTTTCAAAACGTAACTTCTCCATTAACAATCATAGAGAATATTTCTTGATTGCCATCACAATGGATAACGTTAATCTCCGACCCTAATCGCAGCTTTTGTCTAAATTTCTCAAAGAATCTTAAATGTAATGACAACATCGAATTCATAGTTGCATCTTCTGCTAGAAACTTTGGTTCACTATGTCGGGCAAGGAAGTATTCGTTGTCAGAATCGATTTTACACATTTGTAAATCTACTATTTGTCCGTGCAGTGAATATGTTGCCATATTTGATCGGGTGTTCTTTTGCTATTCATCTTGACTTTCTTGACAAAATCCAAAGAAGGCTCTACAATATAATCGATCCTGACTTAGCAGCTGGCCTTCAGTCACTTTGTCACCGACGTAATGTACCTCATGTCGGGCTTTGCTGCAAGTATCATAATGTCAACTTTGACGAGCTTAATTCCTTTTCTCCGACCACGTGTATATATACATGCTACCATATTGGCATCTAAGTCCCATCCTTTTACAGTCGAAATAATTAAACGTCTCTTCTACATTTACAATTTCTTTTCTCACACTTCTGTTTTTTTTTGTTTTTTTTTATAAGCGTTTCACCCCGAGCAAGGCATATCACTGCCACTACTGCGCAGGGGGCTACCTAGAGTGGAGAAAGGCTGATTAAATATAGGATTTTATATGTCAGAGGGTGGGTTATAGGCGGGTAAGGATACCGAGAATGAGGGTTGGGTAGATGAGAGTGTTCTGATAATAGTTGGGAGTTAGTGTGATAGGAGGTGTCTATTGACCCTACATTTAAACACCTGGAGATAGTAACTGTCGGGAAAGCAGACTTGTGGAAGTGAGTTCCACAGGCGGGAAGCGCGAGAAAAGAAGCTGTTGGAGTAGAATTTACGGTTACATCTTATTTGTTTAACTGTAAAAGGGTGGGACCTAGTTGCTAATCTAGTATCTCGTGTAAATTCGTGCTTAGGCGGCACCAGTGATCTAAGCTCATCGGAGCAGAAGCCATGAAAGTACTTGTAGAAGAGGCACAGGGAAGCCACATCACGCCGGTGAGAGAGCGGCTGCAGACGGTCTGCCAAGTGAGTATCAAGCACGTTACAGATCCTCCTTTGTATTTTGTCAAGAAGCCCAAGGAGAGCGGCAGGGGCACCCGACCAGATATGGCAGCAATATTCAATACACGGGCGGATGGTAGATTTGTATATGTGCAGAATAGTTTCAGGTTGGAAAAATTTCCGGGCCCTGCACAGGGAGCCGACTTTCATAGCAGCAGATTTGGCAATGGATTCAATATAGTCATTCCATTTGAGGTCCGCCGAGAGCGTAAGACCAAAGAGGCGTAGTATTTTACTCTCTGGGAGGCTAGCCTGCCCCATGCTAATGGTAGGTACATGCAATTGTCTATGTCGGTTAGTTGATAACAGCTTTGTTTTAGAGACATTGAAATTTACCAACCATTTCCTACCCCAGGCCACTACGGATTGGAGGTCCCTTTCAAGTACGGTAGCGAGGTTCACTTTGTCGTCCAGACCTGGTTTCTGATCGATGTGAGAGTAGATTGGTTGTGTCGTCGGCATACATGCCAACTTGGGATCTAATGGTATCGGGGAGATCAGTAATGTAGATCAGAAAAAGCGTGGGACCTAGGATGGAACCTTGAGGAACGCCCGCGTTCGTATGGTAGTTTTGGGAGGCATACCCATTTAATACCACCTTCAATGTGCGGTTAGAGAGGAAAGACTGGATGAGGTCAAACAGATGTCCAGTTATCCCATAGCTCCGCAGTTTGCACAAGAGGCCAGTATGCCAGACCCTGTCGAATGCTTTGGAGATATCCAAGGCAACGGTTCGGGCTTCACCATTTTTGTCGAGTGCCTGGTATATGTACTCGGTAATGGTCGTTAGCATATCAACAGTAGACCTGGTGAAGCGAAACCCGTACTGTTTGTCAGAGAGAAGCCCGTTGGCCATAAGATGCTGAATCACCTCGGCGTTGATAATGGCTTCGAAAACTTTGCCAAAGATTGGAAGGAGACTAATAGGACGGTAATTGGCGGGGTCTGAGGGTTCGCCAGAATTCTTAAATATAGGAACTACGCAGGAGGTCTTCCAACAGGCAGGAAAGCAGGAAGCAGATAGGCAGAGGTTATAGAGTTTAGAGAGGACAGAGGAGAGTTCTGGGGAGCACATTTCTTCAGTACTATGACTGGGATTCCGTCACCGCCGCTCGCTTTGTGTGGGTCAAGTTGTGTAATTATCTTGGCGACCAGCGAGGGTGTAATGTGGACGTTATTTAGTTGAGCCTTAGTTCTGGGTGGGAAGTCTGGTGTAGGTATTCCTAACGACTCCAGTGTCGAATTGGTTGAGAATCTACGGGCAAAGCATTCAACCTTGTCGGCTGGGGAGGTGAGAACTTCAAATTCATTGATTAGTGGGGGTATTGAAGTCTTGTTCCTGCTGAGCACGCTTTTGCAGAGACGCCAGTAATCTTTGGAGCCAAACTTAGAGTATGCTATGCGTTGCCTAATTCTGGTAGCAAACGACCGTTTGCTTGCTTTCTTGATACCTACAATCTCCAAAAGTTTAAATGCAACGTCAATTACCATCTTCTGTCTACTTAATTCATATCCGTCTCTTAACATTTCTTCGTACATTGTTTTTTCTCTCAGTGTAACACCATGTGTAGCAGTTGCCTTGCTTGGGGTCAACTTTTTCTATCTATCTATCTATCTATCTATCTATCTATCTATCTATCTATCTATCTATCTATCTATACGCAGCGTTCATTCAGCAATGAATTAGAACTCTCTCAGCTATTGGGCGTGTGTAATGATGATATACACGTTAAAATGTTTGCCTTCTTCTACCGAGTACCCATAACTCAGAGGTAGAATCGCCGACTGACGGGAAATCGGTCGGATTTCAATCCTGGGTTAAAAGCAATTAGAGTCTAACCGTACTGATGAGCTGTCATACAGCAAAACAGATCTATCTACGGATAACTATATATATATATATATATATATATATATATATATATATATATATATATGAATTCATTGGAGAAATGGCATATTTGCATTAATTAATATTGTAAATAACTATAACTTTAATAGATGTATGTGGCTGAGTGTGTGCGAATAAAAAACGGAGACAGAGAGATAGAGAGATAGAAAGAAATAAACAGAACTGTGCCAGAGAAAGACAAAGGTAAATAAATATGAGAGAAGTTATTGGAAAATGTTAAAGTTTGTCGATATAGAAATTGTTGACTTAAGTTGAATGAACGAACGGAAATATAATAATTGAAAACGGAGCTATAATTCTTTCACTACTTGTAAATTTCACTTCGGAAATGTAGCACACTCTCTTTGTGCGTCTTAAAACATTCCGTGTCACTTCCGATCTATAAAATGTCTGGGTTTCCTCATAAACTTGTCACTTCTATTAAGAGCAATACCTTGCACATTTGTCAATACACACACACACACACACACACACACACACATATATATATATATATATATATATATATATATTCGTTGTCTATTATCTTTTATTTAGTTTTCATTCCAATACCGAAAATATATATACGCAGCAATTCGTACACATATCTCTACATGCACTTTAAAAATTTGCTTCTAAAGTAGTACCTACATATTCCTAGAGATTATATGAATTTTACTCCTTGTTACAAATAGCCGGTATATCTTCTAAATTGATGTTTGGTATGTAAGTGTACATAACAACGTTAAAAAGACAGCTGAATAAGGCACTCACAATAGATATTGAAGACAAGCAGGCTAGAGTAAAATGCGGGCAATCTACCTCAGAAGATTGTGTAAACGGTGATGTGAAGAGTAGTAAACATATATGCATTGCTAAGAAAAAGAAGGAACATGCAGAAAGCTATGAGTATCCACAGCTAGCAGCAGCATGTTATATTGCTTAGTCAGTTAAGTGCCATACGTTATATACGCTTGGGCGATCATGTCCAGAAAAAGAAATGGCTGACTAGGAAGGCAATTTTCCTGCAGTAGGTTGCCATTATTTTCTGCGGTAGACTGGTTGCCAACTCAAGCTGTAAAACTCAATCTGTTCTACTATTTAACCCATAGCTGGAGGAAAGAGATGGAGTAATAACTTTCCCAAGGTATTTGTGCGTATGTGAAAGCAACAAATTTTACTGAAATTCGAACTCGGCTCCCTGATCTCTCGTCTCGAGCCGATATCCACCTCGTTACAATGCGCATCATAGCATAGTATATAAAACATGGTAAAAAAAAGACGACGAAAAATCAATACTGTAAATTTACTATGAAGCTATTTAATTTTTGTTTTACTTAAAATCAGGATATTGAAAAACGAAAAATTATTAAATATATAATAATTCAAAAACTTGTATTTAAGGGAAATTACAGAATGTAAGGACAGCTATACGAGGATTTTCTAAGTGCAGCTTTGATGTGTCTCGAACCCGAAAATATAGTGCATTGTGGTCGAACTCACTATTAAGTCGTGATTGATCTAACGATCAAGCTTGCTAAATATAAATCAACATCAAAGTTAACAATGATATTCCAAGCGTAGCTAAGATCTGGCATCAGACCGAAATTATGGGACACTCAGTGAAGATCTAACTCAATATCCAGTCATAAATGATATAGCGATACAAGCTTGTTAAGTGTGAGACCACGTCTAAGCGAATAAGGATCTAAGCGTAGCAAAAATATAGAATAAGGTTCAATATATATGGCACTCAGTGAAGATCAATCACACTATTCAGTTTTAATTGATTTAGCGTGGCAGGCTTGCTAAGTGTGAGTACTTCTTTTATTTGCCTTGTCTTTTCATATCATGGCGATCATGGCCTTCCACATTTCTCTATCCCTAATGGCTCTTATCACGTTTTCTCCTGTAACATCTCACAACCCCCTTCAAATATGTTATCCGCTGCTTTCCTCCGTGTCTTTTTCTCTCTATCTGGACTGTTAGTATCAGGTTCTCCAAGCTCTCCTTCCTCACTGCCTGTCGCAGGAACGTCAGCTATCTCTTTCTTATGCTCAGTATTAATTTCCTTTTCGTTTCCATCCTTTCCAACATGTCAGCATTGTTCACATTCTCGGTCCATGATATCCGCAGCATCATTCTGTAGAACCACATTTCAGCTGCTTCATTTTTTCTTTCATCTTTGATCATATTGTCCAACATTCACTGCCATATTGAAGAACTGACATCACATAGCAGTCTAGTACTCTCTTCTTTGTTTCTAGTGAAAGTTTCTTAATACTTTACTCAGCTTGTGCAACGCGTCACTCGCCAATTCGCTTTCGGATCTCTTTGTCGCGTTTTCTGTTAGAACACTTCCCAGGTATTTAAATTTTGTACCTGCTTGATTTTAGTATCCTCACTCGTATTTGGGATTCCGGATTGTTCATTTTGCTGCAGTTTTCTTGCAGTTTAATTGTATTACCTTTTCTCACTCTCTTCAGCTAACTTCTGTTGGATGTCTTGTAGTTTCCTTTCCGTGCCTGCAATCATCTCTGCGTATCTTATGTTATTCAAATTGTGGCCTCCCATGACAAATCCTGGCATAACATTCTGGGTCCTCAGAATAGTAGCACATCAAAATGAACAATGATTTCCTAAGTGTAGCTTCGATGAGCATCAGGCCAAAAACGTGAAACAATCAACGTGAACCAAAATAACCATTCACTCGTAACTGGTCTAGCGAGACAAGCTCCCTATGAGACCACGCCGAGTTGAACAATGATTTTCTAAGAGTAGCTGAATTATGTCATATGCTCGAATGTATGTGGCGTTCACTGACGATCACTTGTTACTGACCGGTTTTCCAATCGTTTCATCTCAAGCAAAGTTGTATTGCCACTGGTGTGCAGGGGGTTACAGTGAGAAGAGAGGAGACAGAAAAACGGTACAGGGAATGTTGAAGGAAGGGTAAGAGAGAGGTGGACGTCACGTCAAGGACATAGAAGATGCCAATTGACGTTGCACTTAAACTTTCGAACATTGTAGCTATCAGGGAAACAAACATAAGGAAATGGAGTTAAACAGGTGGAAAGTATGAGGAAAGATACTGATAGAAAAGAAGTGGCGGTTACATTTGCCTGTTTTGACGGTTAAACGGTGGGATCTAGTTGCCAATCTAGTTGCACAAGTAAAATCGTGATGGCTGGTCAACAGCAAATAAAGGTCGTCAGAGCAGAAGTCGTGAAAATGTGAAAATGTTTGTAGAAAAGAGAAATGACTGAATTCGAGTTGCCTTATCGGGAAAGATTACATTGCAGATTCTTCTTTTGATTTTGTCGAAAACTCCGAGATGAATAGGAGGAAAAACTAACCAGATATGGCAAAAGTATTCAATGCACGGACGAATGGTAGATTAAAAATGTGCAGAATGGATTCTGATTGGAAAAAGCTTTCTGACTCAGCACATCGACCAAACTTTCTTAGCAGTCGATATATCTAGTAATTAAATGTATTAATTCCACTTGATATTGGCTGAGAGATTAAGGGGGCGCAGTATATTGCTTTCAGGGAGACTAGTGTGATCCATGTTAATGGAAAGAAGAAAAGCTTTTCTATGATGGTTAAAGGAGAGCAGTTTCGTTTTGGAAGCATTAAAATTCACGAGCCATTTCTTGCTAAAATCCATTCCTAGACTGGAGGTAATTTTCAAGAGTGGAAGCGAGGTGTACTCTGTCAGCCCTGGTAGATTTTATATTGATACGGGAGTAGATGGTTTCATCAATATAGATGCCTACTTAAGATCAGATTACACAAGGAAGATTATTGATGAATACCTGGAAGAGCGTAGGTCCTGGGATAGAGCCTTGAGAGTCACCCTCGATAACATGAAAATGTTTGGATGTATGCACATTCAGAAAGACCATCATTTTACGATTTGACTGAATAGATTGGATTAAATCGAATAATCATCCAGTTATACAGTAGCATTATGGTTTGCGCAGAACGCAAGCATTAAAAACTCTATCAAACACTTTCGAGAAATCCATGGCAGCATTCCGAGATTTGCCGTTCTTATCAAGGTTCTGATATATCTATTCAATGATTGCGGTAGTCCTGGCGAGTGACAAATTTGCTAGCAATAAGACCACATCGAAGTGCACAATAATTTTTTTGAAAAAGTAGCTTAGATGTAGCATTAGACCGAAAGTATTGCCACTCAGGTAGGATCAAATTTATTATTCAGTCATAATTGGTCTAGTGAGACAAGCTGGCTAACTATGATACCTAATCGAAGTGCACAATTATTTTCTGAGCGTTGCTTAGATGAGTTGTAAGACCGGATATATCGTGATCAAAGTCGCTGTTTGGTCTTAATTAAACGCAAGACATTATTGCTTTTAGAATGCGTCGAAATCTCTATTCAAACATATCTATATGTTGTGAATTCTTAACATGTATATCTCTAATTATATTAATTATAAATTATTTAATTATAGTGCCATTTTTATATTTCTTCATGTTTAGATCAGCATTTTGATTGTCAGACTCACAAGAGAGATTAAAGGCTACAACGGCAAAAATGTTGCACGAATATAAGCGAGGATGGACATATTGTTTTAATGAAAAGTCCTATAACAATGATAATTATTTATCTGGAAAACCCCGCTGTAGAACTTTCAGTTGTAATCCATATCTTTTCATTATTATTTTATAACGTTTAAAATCTACTTTTCTTAAAATCGTTATAATATTTCTGTCTGAGTTTCTGTTTTTTCTTTTTTAAGTGAAAACAGCAAACATGTCAAATCCTTCAGCCATTTTTGTTACAACAATACTCTTAAAATGCGTGATCTTTGAGAGTAAAGCTAGTTCTTCCGAAATGAATCCATTAGCTTCCGGCTGAAAACTTTACCATAGTTAAACTGATAACATTATATCCGAACGAGATAAATCTAGCTTTATTAAGTTATACTTACATATTGATCTCACTTTACATATCTATCTGTAGTCTAAATCATCAGCCCCAGTGAGATACAAATGAAATAGTTTCAATGATAACATAATTGTATGTTAAGGATTTCTTTGCACGTTTAATTTTACACCCAATATAAGTTACGTCGTTTAAAATAATATTTCTAAAGATGGTTCTAATAACATATTATTTCAAAAATGATAAATGCAAACCAATCGTGCTCATTCTTAATCTTGTCATTAAATTAAATTATGAAATGCATAAATACATTTTTGTATTTTCTTTACAATAATGTGTAACATTGTTTTCTTCTTTGTTTACTCAATTTGAATGTTAATATCTTCTGCTGATCAAGTAGAACATTTTGCTCATAAATTCTACGCTTGACTCATCTGGACTATCTGTGTATGACGTTACAGTAAGAGTCTCTTTTGAATGATATTCATGTAACTCCGCCCTTAACTGCTATAATTTTTAAAATGAATCCTCACAAAACATGTGAACTTCATGGTATCCTTGCAATTATGCTTAAGGAATGTGTACTGGAACTAACTCCTGGTCACTCTTAACTATATAATAAATATTTTACTGCTTGTTTCTTTTCCAAAATCATCTTCTGTATTTTCAATTTTTATGAACTCATACAAATCGTCTGATTCTTCCAATTATCGGCCAATTATTACTTTCACCCTTTTTGACAAAGTAAAAAAAAACTCTTACTAACTCTAAATTGGAAATAAATCTTATTAAGTAAGGTCTCCTCTCAGATAAGCAATATAGCTTTCGCTTCTCTAGTTCAAGTGCTGGTAGATTAACGATTATTAGAGAATGTCTGTCAAATTTTAGATAAGACTAGTGAAGGTCGGGTTGTGACATTAGATATCTCGAAGATAATTGACAGGGCTTGGCATACTGGTCTTTTTAAATTGTCAAATGTTTATTGTATTTCTGGACGACATTTTGAACTGATTCTGTCTTTCTATCAAATCATGAAATGAAGAATGCCATTGATGGCCACATTTTTAGCATTAATGCATATGTTATCCTAAGGCAATATCTTTGAATGTTTATTGTTTGTAACTTTCATAAACGATCTTCCCTGTGTCACCAACTTTCAGCTTGGTATCTATGCTGATAACACAGCTATTTACTTCAGTCTTAATAGTAACACCGACCAGTTTGATAAAGTTCAATTCCCAGCACATCTAAAAAAATCATCTACATTGTCTTGTTATCTTTATAATGTCAACGCTTCCGAAACGAAAGTTATTTCTTTTAATCGTTTCATAGTTATTTCTTTTTAATTTCCATTAGTATGGCTGATGCTAACCTCCAGAATAATGATTCATTGCATCTTCTTAGCATAACTATTTCTCGTTATATAAAGCAGAAAGAGTATATTGAATCAATTGCTAAGTGTTCAGAGAAGAAAATTGGTTCACTCTATCATATTAAACAATTCTTCTGGAAAGAATATATCTTATATACTTTTGAGTATACCATTTGTTCTGCTTTGAATATTGCTGTCAAACCTGGTCTGATGCACTTTTTATATATTTAGAAAATCTGGACAAAATTGAAAGAAGAATCTGTAATGTTATGGAGCCGCACCTGATATATAGGCTTAAGTCATTTTCGCACCGTCATAACATAGCTCTCCTATGAATTTTCTAAAAATATTTTCATGGTAATTGATTTTTTTAAAACTTTCTTTTAGGGTACTTAGACTTTATAAATTTAAACGCAGTACTAGATTGACAGTATCATAATTCTACCCTTAAATTAAATCGATGTAAGCGTAATTTCTATTCTAACAGTTTCTATTTTTAAATTTCTTGCGTGTTGAAGTCTCTTCCGGCTTCTTGCTTCACGGTCATTTTTATTTTCCAGACTTGAAATGCACTACCAATCGTTATTTTACTTTTTTAAACATTTTTTCACCGTAAGCAAGGCGGTACAGCCACTAGTGCGCAGTGGGGTACATTATTGAAGAGCGAAAGTTTAAGTAAGAGGAGAGCGAAGAGAAAGACGAACCGGTCACATTTGATGTCGGAGAAAGGACAAGAGAAGGAGGTTTGAGTGAGAAAAGTAACAAACAAGATAGACGGGGAGATGGAGAATGTACGACGGAAGGGCTGGAGTCAAGTCGATAAGAGAAGAGAATTGACATTGCATTTAAATTCTTGAAGATTTTAGCCGTCAGAGAAGCAAGTATACGGAAGGGAGTTCCACAGAGGGATGTGCGAGAAAGGAAGCTGATGGAATAGAAGTGCCGGCTGGATTTGGTTGATTTAAGTGTAAAAGGGTGGGCCCTTATTGCCAGATTGGTAGCCCGAGTAAATTTATGCGAAGGGTGCATCAGTGAGCTAAGGTCGTCGGAGTAGAAGCCATGAAAATATTTATAAATAGAGAGATGGAATCCACATCCCGCCAGTGAGAAAGTGGCTGAAGTTGAGCTGCCCGGTCGTGATCAATCACATTATAGATTCTCTTTTCGAGACTGTGGAGAACCCTGAAATATATAGCAGGGGTGCCCGACCAGATATGACAACAAGTCGCATGGTTGATTTGTATATGTGCAAGATAGTCCTCAGGTGTGAAAATTACCTAACCCGGCACAGTGTTATATATTCTGGATTCTTGACTATTATCTCTTGTTTATTAGTATTTTTATGATAATCAGAACCTCTTTGTGTCATATTGCCTTTATTGCTTTGCTTAGAATGTACTGATTTAAGAAAGACTTAACAAAGATTCAAAATATCTTTTCCATTCTGATCTATTCAGTCTGATCACTGTAAACAACAAAAATATTATCGCTTAGAATTCTTCATGTTAGTAACATATGTATAGGAATATGACAAGTTACGGATTTTTTAATACATTTTTACACGTTACATTACATAGAGCTGATATCGGGTGCAACCATTTCGTCTTTAACTATTCTTTAACATTCTTTAACTATTTTTTATTTCCTTCAACATTATATCTATTATTATATTATAAGTTGGGTTATTCCGTTCAAACAAATACTTTATACAAGTCAATCAATTATAAAATGGCGAAACGAAATCGGAAATTTTAAATCATATTACCACAATCCAAAATTTCATTTTCTATTTTCTTTTGATGTATATATATATCTAATATTTTCCCACCTTTTCTACATTGAAATCATTTTTGTCTTTTTCTGAAAACTTTTTAAATACCCTCGTCTTCTGTTGCTCTTTTGCAAACCTTCTGTAACCACTTTGACCTCTTTACCTTTGGCCAGAATCACCCGAAACAGAGACGAACGCACAAAAGAAATTTTTCTAAGTTATAGATCTTCAAACAAGGAATAATGCTAATAGTGGACAATAAAAGGCTTTTCATCTCTAACGTAAGACCAGAAACTTCAAAGGTGAACACAGTTTCTTTTTACTTGTATTTAGAGTCTTAAGCAGGACAATAGATTAGTTGCCTATATTGAGCATCTGTAGCATAACACTACTGAGCAAAATCTTGCTCACAATTTTGTTGTTTTTGTATAGTCCGTTTGTACTTTGTGTGTACTTTGTGACATATCTAAATAAGAAGCCATCATGTTAGATTTTGCCAATCATAGTAATTTTTCCGATCTATTCTAAAAGGCTTTATTTCAGAGTTGTTGTTCAAGAAGAATTAACAATAAATGTGTGATTTGGAAAATATATGTATTCATAAATTTCACAGAGCTATTTGTCTGAATGTAAACACAAAGAACTCGGCAAGAATTGCATTTTGTAAGTCCGTGCATTCTTCACTATGCACAGACTGTTGACCAGAATGACCTGAATGTAAAAAGGAAGCAGACTTGGACTATATACATAGAAGATTAAGCTGTCACTGCATTAATATTTATTAATTTAAACTACGACAGAGGCATGAACACCGTAACAGCAGACAGTAAAGGGGGTTAGGTGCAAATAGTTTACTGTATATATCTATATGATGGTGTTCCCTCATTATTTCTTTCGAAATATTTCTCCGTCGATATATATGCATATACAGAAACCTTCTCAAGCCAATGTATTTTAGATAAATCAGTACTTCAATAGAAAAACCTCAGTATTATGCAAAAGTGGTAATAAAATATGAAGGAATTATACGACAAATGAGTTGAAATGCGGAAGGTTTATACAGAATATCGTGCACATTTCATATTTTTCTATCGTTCTTTTTAGAAATTCTTTATTACTCCAAGATTTTAAATGCAAAGCAAATTCCCATCTCTTATCCACTCAATTCCAGCCACTTACACATCACCACGTGTATCTTCTTTTTTTCTCTTTACATTCGTAACTCTCTTCACCCCTGTGTTCATATCCTTCTCTTGCTCTTTCCGTTTCTCCCCCTGTATCTGGTTCGTCTTTCTCATCACTTTTTCCCGTGTAAAACTTTAACTCTCTTCTGTAAACCCCTGTCCTTTAGTAACAATACCGCCTTACTTGGGGTGAAACGATTAATATATATGTATATATTCTTCGCAAACACATACGAGTATTGGATAGCAGATCCATTACAATGACTTAGTTGATAATACACATGGGAAAGACATGAATCCATTTCTTCTCTCCTTAGATATGGCTAAATAGTAAATAGCTGCCTGGTTTTTTTGGGTGACGAGAGATCTAAGAGAACGACAACTCTGGATTCAAAACCTGTCATATATATATATATATATATATATGTGTGTGTGTGTGTGTGTGTGTGTGTGTGTGTGTGTGTCACAAAATTAAATATGCTGGATTTGCCGTCTATATTTTTACTGTTTTAAATAGAACTTACGAAAACATATATATATATATATATATATATATATATATATATATATATATATATATATATATATTAGATTTAAATTCGCTTTTATAATGACGTAGATACGAATTTCAAATAATTTATCAAAGAGAACTTTAGTCGAACTAACAGTATATTTGTTAAATAGACATGATTTTTCAAAATTAAATATTCATTTAAAACATTCCCAGATTCGCTCCGTCGATTCAATTTTTACCTAGTTACAACTGGATGTTGTTACCTTTAGTTCATCTGCTCTAAGATGCTGTGCAACTTGTGATAAGTTAGTACCATTGTTTGAAACATTATTGTAAATCGTGTATACTTTTCAATTACATTATCACATATATATTTAAATAATGTGTTTTCTGATTACGCATTTTGTTTCAATTTATGTAGTTTATTTTTTAGATTAAGAATAACCATTATTTCATTTCATTTCATTGGGCTGATATGATTAGAAGTTCTCAGAAAGTTTATGCACCAACAAAGTAAAAACATACTTCCGAATTGAAAGTCGTATAATTGAATGTTATCAAATTTAGAAGAATATACAATCAGTAACTTATTTGTTGTTCTTGTTGATAAATTAATACGTTTAGGAGTTATTAAGTATTATTTTACTGTTTAGTATGATTAAAACCAAATAATCCCGAATTAACTGGCAATAATGGAGGAGTGCTGGAGTTTCTATCGGTCAATTCGTGTGATAACAATGCGCCGTGTTTCTTGACCTTACCCATTGAGAAAATATGACATGTGTCGATAACGTGATCGTTTTTCATCTTTTGAACCAATATCCTTGTAGTCTGCAGCAGTTTTATTTTAATCAGTACGTATAATTCAGTGTCATCAAATTGAACATGTCCACCAAAGCATGGAGGGTCTCTGAGTTCGAAAAGGCATTTCCGTACACAGCACAAAAATATCGATCAAATATTGATTAAAAGCGAATAGAAGACGATGATTCATTCCTTGGCATTCCATCTCAAAGCAGAGTCTAGTTTGAAATAAATTCACAGAATCGCTTGACAAAAGTTTCACGGAATGACTAAAGTTACTAAGAATCAAAAAGTGGCACGAACATTTATTCTTAAATTACATTTACGTAACATAAGTAACGATCGTATATATATTTAAGAACTTAATAATTAAGTAGTTATACAAGAGCCAATGGGTTACGGCCACATCACATTAAAACACTGGTTTCAGGACGATTACCGAAGTTAAAAAGAGATCATTGCCCTAATGTGTGATCACTTTGGGTATATCAGGTAATTGAATCTTCCATGTGCAGGTGGCGCTTTGCTTACCGGATTGGAATAGTTCCAATTTTCGTTGCGTTCGTTAAATTCCCTCATGAGCAAATTATCTTGTGAATGGTATGGATTCACTTCTTCTCCCCAGCTATGGGTTAATTTAGTAAAATTAATATCAGTTATTAACTCCAAATTTCGATAAAGACTAAAATTGTTCCAATTCCACTTGAGTTCGTTATATTAAATTAAGCGCTAATGATCTTGGGAAAATTATGAATCCAAACTTCTTTCATCTATGTCTTATTAGAAAGATTTGTATCACTGAATCAATTATTATCTCCAAAATATTTTTAGAGTCTGTAAATAATTTTTGCAAATTGTAGATAAGAGCCAGCATCATGACCGTAACAGATAATAATGTAATCAGAAATTTAATATGAAAATTATGATCATATAGAAATACATAGGAATAGTTTTAGATCGTGTGAGAAATAAATGCTGGTTATCTCTTTTTTTACATTTAGGAAGCTCGACAAATCTCTTCGTATAGAAAATAAAGTTTGAAAGAACAGCTGTTTATAACATCTATTAAATTTAAACAGAGACACAATAGACGCCATCAACTAAATTTGCGAAAAAGTTATCATTTGATTGGACAGATTTCACAGTGCATTTCCAAGCTAGTTCTATTTTTTCATTAACGAGTTGTTTTTGGAAGATTTCACTGTCGAAAATAAATATAATCAAGAGAATCTTGGCGACAACGTAAAAAAATAAATCCAAAATCACATTAATCGCAATTTCTATCTTTCTACGATCACATCAGATTAGTGCGGTCGCTTTTAATTTATATTTTTAGGAATGAAAGACCAACAGCTGTATTTATTTTAGTGTTTAAGATTCTATGACAATCATCGCTTTACATATACTGATAGCTACACGGATCAACACTGAATCAATAGATATTGATTACTACAGAAAATAACAGTCTAAGCATCACCATAGGAAGTTTAGTATCTAGAAAGTCTGACTGCTTGGGAACACCAAGTGCTGTAAATTTGTTTGTGCGGACAGCGTAATAGATAACAGCTCGGAGTTATAAGTCGGGAAGCCAGGTTCCATTTTGAGTTATTTATTTATCTAAACTTATTTATAAATGGTACTTTGTCTCTGTGTGTCTGTGTGTTGTGTGTGTGTCCGTTACCTATAGACTCCGAACATACTGAACCTATTTTATTGAACAATTACACAGTTGTACTAAAAGCGTCTGTGAGTGTTCTTAGCTACGTTTTGTGTCGAGGTACCCCCGATAAATATCGAAAATCGATAATCGAAAAAATCGGGTTTATAGAAGGATTGGTGCGATTTTAATCAAATTTGATACACTCATAGACAAAGATATAAGAAACGATATTCAGAAGTTTCAAGATTGCAGTTCTTACAATAGTGCAGAAAATCGATAATTTATATATATATACATATATATATATATATATATATATATATATATATATATATGTATATAAGGTAAGATGTTTGTGTGTGTGTGTCTGTTTATCTGCCTGTATGTCTAAATTTTTTTCATCCCTTTTATTTTAGTTTTTCCTTCGGGTTTGGCTCTAAGTAAGTATAATTGTTGTTCTTAGTCTCAGCCATAATACCATTTATTAGAAGATTTATTTAACCTTCCAAATTCAGTTTGCAACGAAAAACACTTATTTGATATCGATACCAAGCAATCAAAATTTGAGTTACATCCATTGATATTTTTTTTCAGTCTACGGTTTTGCTTTAACTAGAAACAACTCTTGCTTTTCAGTCTTTCATGCCAATGTCCAAAGAGTCTAAGCTCCAGGACCATGGAATAGTTTTAAAGCTTTTATTAAACCCGAGCATCGCCGGTCTATACTGCTAGAACTTGCGAAAGATTTGTATCAATCTTTTATCCATTTTTGAGTGTTTAGATCGAAATCTGAAAAGATGAATAGAATAAGAAAAAAACAGGTAAGAAAAAAGTGTCTTCGATTAAACATGTTTCACTTTTACAAGCCTCCTTCAGAGATTTTTGTAAACACGATTTGATACTCACAGGACATATTGAAGGCAAAAAGGGGCATATAAAGACAGCACAATTTACCAAACGTGCTTGTGTAAATGGATGGCAGAACATGATTTAAGAGCCACAGCAAATATATATATATATATATATATATATATATATATATATATATATATGTAGATCTAAAATGACTGGACATTATGGAGAGCCATGATCACTCACGTTCTGAACAGATATGACACAGAATACACATTTTGGTTCCCCAACTGAGTATGGCAACAAACGCCGGCATGTTGATATATTAAATATATAAAACATTACTTTAGCGTGTTCCTGTATGTTATATCTATTTCTATAAAAATGCCCAATTTTAGATCTAGATGACACCATAACAGAGATATACGTAATCTAACGCAGTATTTTTTGGGAGTATTCAAGATACAACTGCATAGATATGAAACATTATTTGATTCGAGTGTTTTTAGTTAATCTTAACTGTGCAATGATTGTTAACTTTTTTTTAATGCATTAATTTGCATTCACTATTTGTTTAATTTCCGAGAATAAATTAGCAAAGGTATCTAAATTTTATTTTATGTAATACTCTTTGTGTGCTGCCCCATAAAACCTGTATTTAACATCTGCATAGACTGTTTTGTTAGGTTATTATTAAATGTGTCTAGCATTCAGAGGGCATATATAAAATTGAGAAACGGAGAAAAGGTAAATCGACTATTTTTGTGTTAAGGATAAAGTAGGTTAAAAAAGTGTATGAGGATAACAACATATATACAAATACGAGTGTTAGTAGTCAGCAAATAGAAGTGTAAATCCGAACTGTATTGTTAGCTGCGTCAACTTCGTATCTTATATTATTAAGACTGCAGCTGCCAATGACAAATCCTGGCAGGATTTCTAGTTCTCTCAGAATTGCCTCGATGTAGTGAAAAGACATATACACACATTTCTATTTTGTGTATCTGTTGAACTCATTTACTGTCCTTATGAAGACGTTTTACTATCCGTATTATTGACTGTTCTGTCTTTCTCGAATATGTCAACATTTCCAAGCAGCTCTAACAAGACTTTATGATGTACATTGTCGAACGCATTTGAGTAGTCTATAAAATCGAGGTCCTTTTGCAATTGTCTTGCTTTTTCTGATAACATTCTTTTGTGCATAAATACCGTGTTCCTTGTTCTAGTGTCCTTGATGAACCTGCACTGTTTTGTTCGATCTCTGGCCTGAATCTACTAATTAGAATCTGGTAGATGAGTTTTGTTATAGCGCTTATTAAAATTATTTGGGGTGGGGGAGTTCACATACCATTGATCCTAGTTTCTTCGGTATTACTATGAAAATCAATCTACTTACGTCTACTGTTATAGATTTCATTTATTATTTCTCTAAGCCTATCTCCGCGGAAATTGTCTAAGTCTGTCAGCATCTTTATTGCAATACCGTCTAGTCTTTCTGCGTTGTTTCTGTTCAATTTGGCCAGTTCTCCTTCAACTTTTTTTCAAGTTTTTAATATTTCGGACCTTTTGGTATTTCTGTATATTACCAGTTGCTCTCTTATTCATGGAAGAGAGGTCCGATACATTCGTCCCATCGCTAAAAAATTGTTTATTTCTGTAATATGAATGTTTTCTTTTTGGGTTTTATGCGTCCTGTTGATGAGCATGTATTTTGTCCTGTTCTCATATATTTATAATTAAATCTGGTGTCAATTTATATATTTCTGTACATTTATCGTTCAGATATTCTTCTTTAGCCTAGTGACGTTGATTCCTTATTTCTTTGTGTAGTTTCGTGTATCACATTCCATGTCTTGGCATGGATTTCTGTCCTTTTTGCATCATGTTAAATGACCAATCAGTGATCACTTATTTTCCCTCCTACTTTCGTTTTTTATTGGGATGATGCTGTTTGCTTATGTCACTAAAGAGTCTCTTATGGTGTCACATTTCGAGTTTACGTTTGAAATTCCATCCCTCGTATCATTTGTCCGTATATTTTTTCCGTTTGATTTGATTAGAAGTCTGTTGCATTGCAATATGGGTACTGTGTTAGTTTTCTTTAATTTTGAAGTTTAATCTGTGGCAGAGTGGGGTAAGGAATGACTCATTAATTTTAATGCTTCCAAAACGAAGCGGCTAACTGTTAACCATCACAGACAATTACTTCTACCCACCATTATTATGGATTAGGCTATTCTCTCTGAAAGCAAAACAGTGCGCCTCCTCGACTTAACTCTCACAACAGACCTCAAGTGGAATGGCTATATAGAATCGATAGCTAAATCCGCTGCAAAGAAAATCGGTTCTCTGTGTAGAGCCAAGAAGTTTTTTTTTTTCCGCTTGAAACAATCCTGCATATATATAAATCTAGCACCCGCCATGCATTGAATTCTGCTGTCATACCTGGTCGATTTCTCCTGCTATACACCTAGATGTCCTTGACAAAATCCAACGGAGAATCTGGAATGTAATAGATCCCAACTTGGCGGCTGGATATAATCACTTTCTCACTGGCACAATGTGTCTTTCCTGTGTCTCTTCTACAAATACTTTCATGGCTTCTGCTACGATGAAATTAGCTCACTGGTGTCCCCTATATATAAGTTTACTCTAATCACAAGATTAGCACCCTTTTACTGTGAAACTAATAAATTGTAAACGCAAATTCTACTCCAGCAGCTTCTTATCTCGCACTTCCCGCCTGTGGAATGCCCTTCAATTTACTTGCTTTCGAGACAGCTATAATCTCCAAGAAATTAAATGTCAAGTCAATAGTCATCTCCTATCTGACTAACTTGCATCCTCTTTCTTATGCTCCTTTCTCCGTCCACTCAACTCCACTCTCATCAGTATTCTCATCCTCCTCTTACCAACTTCTTGACACCCCTATAACCTATCAGTCTTTCTCATAACTTTCATCCTATATAAAACACTGGCAAAACCTGCCTTACTTGGGGTAATATGATTATAAAAAACTAGGGCGTTGTCGTTTCACTAGTCGATATTTTGATAGATTTGGCAGTGAATAACTGAACGACTTAATCTCATGTTGATAGTTATGTAGTCGGTTTAGATTTTAGTTTCTCCTTTTTTTATTTTGATTTTTCCATGTCGATAGCAATCTTGGATGTTCTTGGAACTGTGTTGCTTATTACTTGGTCATTCCATAGTTCGCTATTGAACCAATTTACTCTGCGGTCTTTGCGGTTTCCTAGTCTATACTTACCAACTATTTCTTTTTCCCATTCCTTGCCTACTCAGGCATTCAGTTTTTCATGATAATTCCAAATCACTGTGATTTAAAATGATCTTTGGCTTTGTTTATCATGAAGTAAAATGGTTTTGTTTCTTCTTCTCTGCTTTGTACTGTCGATGCATACACGGCTATAATTTAAATGTTGAAGAGATTTCCTTTGAGGTTGACTACAAGAATTATTTCAAATAACTGGCAGTATCCCAACGATTTTTTAATATCTTGATCCAGTATCAAGCCAACTTCTTTTTCATTTGTTTTTGCGTATTTAATCTAAAATTTGTCACTGACAAAAGTCTTCATTGTTTGGCTAACTAGTTTCAGGTATTCCTAAAATGCTGACCTTTAATCTACTCACTTTCTGCTTTAAATGTTCAAGCAGACTACAGTTGTTCAACGTTTTGACGTGTCATGTCCTGAGAGTTATTTTTTGTTCACTGGAAGTACGATCTCTTGACACCTGTCGCTCATATCTTTCCTTTTCAGGTGAGGATGCATTTGCGAGATATTTTATATATTTTACGTGGTCCATGTTAACAGTAGCTGGATGACATTCAGGTGACACTTGTTCTGCGAGGAGTCTTGGCAGACCATCTTAACACCTATCTCTAGATATAAATAAATTCCCGATCGGTAGGAATGAACGTGCACATTTTTTAATCGCATTTATAGAGCGTCTATCTCTATGTGCACAAGAATTTCTAATTTTTGATTAACCTCTCAAAAGACAAACATAATAGTCTTACAACGTTCGAATACATTCACTTCCGAATGTAAGTATTAATTTGTGTATATTTAAAAAACAAAAAAAAACTTCATAATTTGATTTTCCCAGCATTTAATGATGTGTTTTGACAAAGACTGATTAGTAGCTATGCAAAATGAATTTGAGTTGTTAGAATTTTCTATATTTTAAGGAAGAAAAGTAAAAAATAAATCTGTAACGGAAATCTTAAATTCTGGACAGACAGTCTGAGCTCCACCCACTTTCCAGATAGAGATATAAATATTTCTTGACCTACAGAAGTAACGTGTAATTTTACTTTTTGCAAAAACCATCTCTACAGATATAGCAAGGTTTAGAAAATGTATTCATAGTCGACATCTAAACTTATTTTATAAATGGAACTTTGTCTGTGTGTGTATGTGTGTGTGTGTGTCCGTTACCTATAGACTCCAAAACGGCTGAGCCGATTTTCTTAAATTTACACAGTTTTAATATAAGCGTCTGCGAGTGTTCTTAACTAGGTTTTGTGTCGTGGTACCACCGATAAATATCGTCCGATTTTAATCAAATTTAATACGCTCATAGAAAAAGACATAAGAAACGGTATTCAGAAGTTTCAAGGTTGCAGTTTTTACAATAGTTCAGAAAATCGATAATATATATATATAAAAGGCAAGATGTTTGTGTGTGTGTGTCTGTTTATCTGCCTGTGTGTTTATATTTTTTAAGCTCTTTTATTTTAGTTTTTGCTTCGGGTTTGGCTCTAAGTATGTATAATTGTAGTTCTTTATCTCAGACATGGTACCATTTACTCAGAGGACCTATTTAGTCTTCAAAATTCAGTTTACGACGAAAACAAACTTATTTGATATCGATACCAAGAAATCAAAATTTGACTTACATACATTCATTTTTCTTTAAGTTTAACGTTTCGCTTTAACTGGAAACAACTACCGCTTTTTAGTCTTTCGTGCCAACATCCAAAGAGTCTGAGCTCCAGGACCATGGATTAGTTTTAAAGCTTTCATTACACCCGATCAACGCTAGGCTATACTGCTTGTAATTCATAAGCAAGTTCATCCTTGTATACAATACTGTGGTTACTTATAAATAAAAATCTTATCTGAAAAATTAATAATTTGAAATGACATCTAGAATAACAACGGTGTCAAATTTTCTGTCAGTATAAAATGCGTAGCGATTTACAGAAAAAACTTATTTATCGACGAAGAGTTTAATCTCCTTTGAAATGAGTAGTATTCTGTACTCTGCACTCGGGAATTGCTTACGAGCATCTGACTTCTTTAAGAAATAGTTTTCCCCAAGAGTTTTTATTCGGATGGCGCCATAGAGTTTAGGGAACTCAACGTTAATGACGTGAAATACGTTCGAAGCGCCTGGTTTAAAATTGCTGCAATATTCTCTTATACACAGAGGAACAGCTGATGGATTTGTTGGCGTCAGGGTACCTTGCCTGTTTTCCTTCCATATTAGAGATGAATGAATAATTAGTTGTCAATAAACATTGTATAACATTAAAAAAGTTGAATACCCAGTAAAATGCGTTAGTAAAGTGTACAATGGTGCCAGATAACTTTTTAAGTTTCTAAATTAAGGAACACAAAATCTGTTAAGATACACTCAATATTTTATGAAGATACACTCAATATTTTTATGATTGTCATTTTCTATGTTGCTTATTCCTTCAGAACATAGGGGATAATGGCTTTCCACAACAATCCATAATTTGTAGTTCTTACGAAACAAGTATTGTTTTGCTACCGCTTCTACTCCCCTTTTCTGTTATCTATTTAGAAAAGTTTGTTAGGTAGATGACTTTCCTCTTCCTTTTCATTTTACTTAAAACATACTTGTTGCTTAGATTCTCCTTCCATGGTATTCTCAGCATCCTTCTGTAGAACCATATCTCTATTGCCAAGCGCCTTTTTTCAACTGTCAATAAAATTCCCAGCATGAACTAGCATATAGAAATATTAATATTAAAAAGCAAATCAGCATTCTTTTATTTGATTCTAATGATTTTTTATTCCTTAATAATTCGCTTATATTTTGAAAAAAACCTTATGCTGATATACAAATGCACTTTTTCATTTTTCTAAAATCTATTAAAACATTTCACAGATATTTAATTTCCGTGCACAGTTTTTTTCTATTTAATTCCAATTTGTACCTTATATCTTGGGGTATTATTTTTATTTTCCCTTACAAAATGATCGTTTCTTACTGCTGTTCTTTACTGCGTGTTGTTAGATCTCCCCCTTTTCTATGATAATGAACTATACTTGAGTATACATATACTCCTGCCATAGTGAGATACGTCAGATCCGTGGGAGTACCGTATCAGATCTGTAAGATAACGAATGATACTGAATTTTCACAGAAAATACCTCGTCAGATGACATAGTAACTCTGAGCTCCACACAGCCAGAATAATATTCCACAGCACTCGTCAGTTCCGACGAGGACCTAGTAATTCTAGCACGGCTTCACTGCAAAGACTTATATATATATATATATATATATATATATTCCTACTAATCGTATTCCTAGATTACTAACATGCGTTCCAGTTTGTATCTTTACGTTTAATATAACTTATTTTTCTACATCAAATATCTGTTTTGTTGTTCATTTTTTTTGTGCGGTTCCTCACCCGGAATCCACAACACTACTTTTTCTAAGAGTACTTGTAGATTTGCTCTTTTGTTTTCCATCAACTCGGTGTCCGCTGCTGATTCTGTATCGTTTAGATTGTTCCCACACAATACATTCTGGTAAGACTTTTAGCATTCTTAGGATTACTTTCTGTAAAAAATCAAACAAATCGGTTGATAAGACACAAACATATCTTCTGTTTTATTTAATTTTTCTGTAAATACTCAGATCCAATTTTCTTCATACGTAAGCGGGTTGCTGTACTATTTATTCCTACTTATTCTATTTTTTCCCATCGTTTTCCCCGCAGTTCAAATAGTTCTTTGTTTTGTTCGTTGTCAAATACTTTTGCATAGTCCATGAAATTTAGTCTTTTGCTTTGGATTGTTCTCATAATAAATAATATATTCTCTGCACTGAGGTTTTCAATGAAGCCATACTGTTCTTGGTCTTTTTAGGTCTTATATCTCCTATGTAGAATCTGCGTTGTGGTGCAGTGGTTATCGGATCGGAGTGAGAAATAGGGGAGCCGAGTTCGAATTCCAGTTGAATTCCTTGCATTGACTTACGCAGAAATACCCTTGGGAAAGGTATTAATACGTCATACGTCTCTTCCCTGAAGTTATGGGTTAAATAACAGGACAGATTGGGTTCTATAGCCTTGGCTAGCAAACAGTCTAGCACAGAAAGTAATGGCAAACTATTGAGGGTTAACCTTCTGCCCAGTCAGACATGTCTCGTTCGAAACATGATTGCACAAGTGTGTATCACGTATGGCACTTATCTGCTATAGTCATAAAAAGTGGATGATAAACTTAGTGTTGTATCTAAGTTGATTGAATTTATTTGCAAACAACCTTTTAATAACGATTTATCTACTAAGGTATTCCAGTATATTTCATTTAATCTGATCGATGCTGAACAACAGGAAAAATGTTTTAAAATTTATATTGTTCCATGTAATTCCTTGTATCAATTAAAATAAATTACTTCAAGGTAATGCATAAACGTAATATATGGATGCACACACCATCGAATACATGGCGTAGCATTAATAGTTCCTTAGCTTAACTCATAATTATCAAGTGAATTCTCCTATGAAAATTTCAATATATTGTAACTTACTGATGTGATTAAAATTCAATATTGTATTGATGTGTGGATGAATTTTATTTAGCAGCATATCAACCACGATGGGTTATTTAATGCCGAAATCTGAATATTTCGTGCACTGTTTAGTAGATTCCACTAAATATATCTTTGAGAGCTATTGTAGAAGTAAAGAACAGCAGTAAGAAACAATCATTTTAAGGGAAAATAAAAATAATAGCCCAAGATGTAAGGTACAAATTGGAATTAAATGGAAAATAACTGTGTCCGGAAATTAAATATCTGTGAAGTGTTTTAATAGATTTTATAAAAATGCAATAGTGCATTTGTATATCAGCATAAGATGTTTTCAAAATCTAAGCAAATTATTCCTGCTGTATGCAGTCTTATCATGGACGAGAACAACTTTTTTCTTTTGACGAGTGTAGGAGGTTTTTCAGAGAAGATTTACGAACGTGATGCTGTTGTAGGAAATTGGCGTGTTTAATATATAATTCAAAACTCAAGATGAAAAATCTTTAAATGTAGTGCCACACATTAAAAAAAACATATGTTCCAATTGCTAATAATTATGTTAAGAAATAATAAAGTTAATTTCGATATGAAAAGTGTCCGGAAATTCTATGTAAAATCAATCCTCGTATATGGCAATAAATGCAGGACAGTTTCCTTCCTAATGAAGAGGAGGCTTGAGGCTGCCAAAATCTAATACTACAAATGAATTCTGAGGATATAATGGAAGGAACATGAAAATGAGATATTATAATGAACATTTATATAAAAACAAAGAGATATCTAAATATCGTGGGACACACAATGATGAAAAGCATTCGAGAATTGGACACTCCAAACACGTACGTGGAGCAAGGTGTGGGGATGCAGTTGGAAACATCGTTTAATCTACTGAATGAAATTTTGTAATTGTAGGGAAGGATAAAATCATTGCTTTATAATGGATTAAAATATTGTTGCGCTATTTTTTTTCTGTTCCTTGAAGCACATGTTTTATAAAATGACTAAAACTTTAGTCATTTTATTAGAATATTTCGAAACGTCTATTCTTCTAATCTACCTATGATTTATTTATTTATTTTGTAAGTTTGAGATAATTTTGCATGGGTTTGCAGTTCGTAGTACTGATCCGGTTGTATGTGAATGTGTGAGGTTTGTTAAATATTACATTTTTTTCGGAATATAATGTCTAATTTTATAATTGTTATGGACAGTAACGGGTATGTTCCAATCTTTATGTAATCCGTTGGTCTCTATTGAGAGTGTAGTTATAGTGGGGAGGCGTTCTAGTGAAGAGTAGTTGTATGTTGTTGCAGATTAACAGAATTTGGCCTCGTTGTAGATAGCTCATTATAACCCATAAAAGATTATAAATCAAGAAAAGCAAATTGAGTATAGAAATAACATTTTATATATACACATATCAATCAAGGTTTTTACAATTAAAGTAATCCTTTAAAGATGAGTCCAACGGACTTTAAAATGTTTATGGCAATAAAATGCTGAAAAGAGAATTTGTGCGTATGAATGTGGAACTTTGTAAATTAGGAATGTCTTTGATGTATCCGCGCCTTTGGTCGGTAAGTTGTTTTGAGACAGCGAAAGATAAGATGAGAGGGAAGGGAAGCGAGCAAAGTAATTCGCTTGACGTCGGTCAACGGAGATACTAATCACACTTGTCTCTCTCGAGTCTGTCTGTGTTTTTTGGTGTATCTGTCTAGGTCTGTCTGTCTGGCGATGCTTTCTGTATCGGTTTTTTATTTTGACTTTTGGATCGCAGCAGATCATTTGGGAATTCACATCCGTATTTGAGTCTGGGCTTCCCATTGGCCGATAAATAAAGTTCGCGTAGGCTCGAGAACTGGAATTTAATATTTAATTAATTTTTAGTTTTCTGCCCGGAAGATCTGTGTGGAGCCGGGGTGCGCACCGACGAGTTTTGGTCATTTGCCTTCTGGTTGTGAGAGTGCAAACATCCGGTTCCTTGATTTGCTCGGTATGTATCACTAAATGGTCTTTTTCTTACTGTCTAGCAATTCTCTACTAGCAGTGGTTATTTATTTCACTCAGCTTGCGAGTCTTGTCTTCGATGATATTATTATTACTATTTATTTTCTAACTCTGTTTGTGTTATTACTCCCAAAGTAACCTGTTAGGTTAAAACAATCAATAAGATTTTCAACAGGCAGGAAGAAAATGTTCATACCGACACGCGGGGTCGAACAGGAATCTCTAGGTAACAAACGTAACTGTTGAATGAGTTATCCTCTTGGGATCACGCGGTCATAAATATTTAGCATATAAAACACCACGAGAAAAGTCTGATTATGTATCATTCCGATGTTATGCGTCATTGAAGAGATTGTTTCTCAGTGAATCCCTCGAAAGAATTATTCCGAGAGAATTATTGTGTATATATTAGAAATATTTGTTAGTACGTTGACTTTACGCAAAGGTACCGAAATATTATAACTGACTAATAGCGAGTTACTAAGAGTTCTCTTAACGTTACGAAAAAATTATGTTTTAAAACCTTTTCATTAGGCTCTAATATATAACTCTCACAGTTGTATTACATATGTTCAGCCAGTCAGATATACGTATATGTGTGAAGGAAAAGTTTTTGAACGTTTCCGATTAAATTTTTGAAAATGTAGCGAGATGTTGCTAGAATGTAAAAACACTAGAAACTTTTCTTTCACAGACATACATATATACTCTTATATTACCCAACGCTGACGTTCAAAAAAAACACATGCACCATCACACACTTTACCATCCAAACGATTCCTAAAACTTTTATTTAAAAATTGTCCATTTTTTAATACACTTGACACGTATATTAATAGATATGCATAACAGTAAGCATACAAATGTTTCTCTACATAAATACACATTCCAAATATTTCATGATCATCTTCTTCTATGAGCCTTTCCTTTCGGGACATAGACGATCATGGTTCTCCATGTCTCCCTATCCCTGGTGGCTGTTAGTATGTTTGCTCTTGTTACACCTCGCAACCCCCGTTCCCTCATCCACCTGATCAGGCACTGCAAATATGTTATCCGCTGCCTTCCTTTGTCTCTTTTTCTTTATATCTGGCCAGACAGTATCAGGTTCTCCAAGCTCTCCTTCCTTATTGCATGTCCCAGGAACTTCAGTTGTCTCTTCATGATGCACAATATTAATTTCCTTTTTGTTGCCATTCTTTCCCAACATCTCATCGTTGCTTGCATGATCAGTCCACGATATCCGTAGCATCCTTCTGTAGAACCACATTTCTGCTGCTTCAGGTTTTGTTCTCATTTTCGATGATATTGTCCAGCATTTACTGCCGTATTGAAGAATTGCCATCATATAGCAATCCGGCACTCTTCTCTTTGTTTCTAGTGAAATTTTCATGTGTGTTAATACTTTACTCAGCTTCTGGAACGCGTCTTTTTCCATGCCTGTTCGCCTTCGGATCTCTGTGTCGCACTCTCCATCTCCTGTTAGACCATATCCTATGAATTTAAATTTTTGTACTTGTTTGATACTGGCATCCCCCACCTGTATTTGGTGTTTTGGGTTGCACCTTTTGCTGATGACCATGAAGTCAGTTTTCTTAAAGTTTAATTGTAGTCCTTTTTAGTCACTCTCCACCGATACCTTTTGTAGTTTGCTTTCCGTGTCTGCAATCAGCACTGTATCATCTGCATACCTTAAAAAATAATTATCTATTGATTCAATAATACACGTGACCCATGTCAGGCCAATCAAAATCAACCTCAAATCAAAACATACCAATTGACTGTCTCTGTGTTATTTTTCATTTTTTTCTCGATCTCTGAAGAAGCTTTAATAAAACTGGACTATTTTTGGTTGTGATACGTTTCGTAGCTTGTTTTTTTAATTTATTCTAACATTTTGTTGGGTTCTGATCTATCTATACAACACACACACACGTACATATATGTATATATATAGTCAGAAAAACGTTGAGAAATAGAAAGAGAATATGTGTTAGAATGTGTCTGTTGTGATCCGTTCGTATGAATAGCCTTTGGAAAGAATTGTGTCTATCTCTAGTCATCTCTCTAGATACGTGCTGGCTGTCAGTCTTGCCAAAGGACAAAGCGAAATTCTAAATCGGGGAAAAGACATTGGGGGAAACTCTTATTCTCAGATTTTAATGGCAATTCAATTAAAATTTAAAGGAAGTGTGTCTGTTAAGAAACCTAATCGTCAAAGTACTCAGCGGGTAACACACACACACACGCGCGCAATCTACAATCACACACAGAAACATATATATATATATATATATATATATATATATTGAGAAGAGAACTCATCACATATTTAAATGATTATAAATCAAAATATATTTCGACAATAAATATTACATTGTCTCATTCGGACTATTGAAAAATATATACTATAAATATAATACTGAGCATCAGAAAGAGACAGCTGAAGTTCTTGGGACATATAATAAGGAAGAATGACTTGGCGAATCTGATACTCACGAGTGAGATAGAGGGAAAAAGAGACAGGAGAAAGCAGCGGATAATATATTTGAAGGGCCTAAGCAGATGGATGGCAGGGCGGGGTTTGGGTGTTTTAAAAGAAAAAAGCGTGCTAAGAGCCACCAACGACAGTGAGACGTAGAAAGCCATGATCGCCTATGTCCTGAAGGAATATGGCATGTAGAAGAAATTAAAAAAAATTTTCTTAATTTTGGAAGACATATTTCGTCATTCCTACGTACATTTGGATTTCTCGGTCCATTGTCATTTGTAGTACTTCCAAGATTTTGAAACCTCCAATTAATTTCAGAGTATTATAAAACGTTTTTAACAGAGAAAGTGAGGCTTGTCTCATTTAAACCAGAAAGGAAATTGAGAAAAGATCCATCAGATCACACATATACCATAATAAAGACACATGAATAAATCACAAATACACAAAACAAATCTTATGAGAAAATATATATATCGACAAAAATAGGAATGTAAAAACAGGACACAGACGAATCTTATACACTAAAATCGACAATTATTAAAAATGTATAGAGTATATACTTACGCAAAGTAAATGAAAAGATGTAAATAAACATTTAAGTACACAGACATAAAAGACTAGAAATGAGTAAGAGAAGGAAAAGGAAAAAAAAGAAACAAATTCTGCTACTTCTTCTTCTTCATGTGCCGTATCCCTTCAGAACGTAGGTGATCATGAACTTACACTTGGCTTTGTCAGTTGTCTCTCTGAATATATTTTCTCTTGGTATCTCCCAAAAACCCCTCTGTTCCATCTATTTTCTCAGAGGTATCAAGTAAATCCCGCGCTGTTTCTCCTGTCTCTCTTTCCGTTCTATTCGTCCTGTGAGTATTTAAATTCCCCAGACCCTCTTTCATCATTACGTGTCCCAGGAACCACATCTGTCTCTTACTGATGTTAAGTATTAGTTTTCTTCTTGTTTGCATCCTCTTCCAACATATTATCGTTGCTCACGTGCTCAGGCCAAGGTCTCCTCAGTATCCTTCTATAAATCCAGATTTCTGCTGTTTCAAGCCTCATCCTTGATGAGATCGGCTAAAATTCTCTTCCATAGAAAAGAATAGATATCACGTAGCAATCCAGATCTCTTTTCACTGTTTCCAATGAGATTTTCCTATCTCTAAGTATTCTGGTTAGTTTCTGAAATGCGTCATTGGCCATGTCAATGCGTCTTTGGTTTTCAATATCGATATTTTCATCCTCTGTCAGAACACTTCCCAGGTATTTAATTTCTTTCTTTATTTTATTTTAGTTTCTCCGACCAGTAGTTAGCATATTGGGCTTTTCTTTTTGCTGATAACCATACATTCAGTTTTCTTAAGGTTTATGCTCAGTCCTTTCTTCTCGCTTTTGTTTGCTACATTCTTTAGAAGGTCCTGCATTTTAATTTCCATGTCTGCTATCAGCACCGTGTCATCGGCGTATCTTTTGTTGTTGAAACTGTGGCCTTTAATGACGAATGCCAGCAAAGGTTTTATTCCTCTCATAAACGACCACAAATAATAGTTTACAAAACAAAAATAATTAAAGATAAAAACTATCTTTTTAATAGATGCTCTTTAAACGAAATGCAAATCTACTATCGCTTTCTTTAAATATTTCTTCAAAATTTTTAAAATCTTATTAAAATATTTATTTTATTAAAAAAGTCATTAAAATGTTTGCAAGAGAAAATATTATACAGAAATTACAAATACGTAACGTAACATACAAATACAAAGGAGAGAATGTGGTAAAAATTAAGAGTCCCAAGTGCTCAACATCAGAAAAACAAAGTTAATTTTCAGCCGAAAAAAAATGAATAAATAAATCATTACGTTTTAATTAAATTAAAAGCTAATAAATTAAACTATTAAACTATTTTGTTCTTTACTAAGATATAGACAAAGAAATTATAACTATTAGACAATAACTACAGATTCTTGTAAATGACTGATATGATCAAAATAAATCACATTCGGAATAACAAAATATGAATTTGGGATAGTTTATGCATATTATCTTTCACGATACTTAACATCTAATTCGAAAAGTGTGAAACTTGTTCGCCCAACGGGCGTATGCTTGGGGAAACAATCTTAACGCCATTGTCAGAAACGAAAAGCAAGATACATGTTTACGGAGAGGAAACTTGATCGCATGAGCTTATCAAAAAGCGAAACATTTGATAAAGCAAAATGTATAATAGATATCTGAATATATAGTTTTTAGAAATTGAACCGAGCATCACATCATTCATTCATAAATTTATTCATAAACAAACGCTAGTAGATTTGCATTTTCCCAGCTAGTGAATTTAAACTGAGCCTCAGTTTGAGCTTGCAAAGTTTGAAAAGATACAGATGCTGTCGAGTGTCATTGGATTGAGATTTCCAAGAAATAAACGCTTTCATAACGTCACAGTGGTTTCGAGCTAATGGCTTACTGGTTAAGTACAATTTAGCACATATAAGCGTGTAGTCACTTTAACTGTCCGCGCCTCGTAGAGATCTTTTTTTTTTCAGACATCTTTTATGTCGCATTTGCAAGCAATAACGTAGACCAGTAAATGGCATTGACGGGATCTTGGGTGAATCAAGGTTATATTGTACCCCTTGTCTTTGAGTTCTATACTCGCAATTATCAATTTAACAAGATGCAAAATGAAGCTGGCTGTTGTCACTCAGTTTACCTGTTTCTTGTATCCCCAGGCAAATACTGGTACCAAAGTCACCTTATTGCCTAGCATTAAAATCTCATAAAAATGTGATTTTTATCCTCCTAAGGAAAAGGTTAAAGAATATTTGACAAAACCTCGCAGTAGGAGCAGTTTGCGACTTCGTCTAAAGCAGGTGTAGCCTCATAAGCCAGGATTAGAATAATAGATCGACCACGACGAATGTGTGGCGAAAGTGTCATTACACTACCTCTTATAGTCTTACTTAGTAGTTAGCCCAAGTGAGACAATAGATTTGATAGTACAGAAAACACTACACCAGCCTCCTTTCGTTCCTCTGCTTTCTTACCTTTTCTAAAATAATGTAAAGCCACTAGCATGGTCTTCAATTGGACCGGCATTGTCTAGATACAGTGGCAATATCAACGATACTGCCGTTGGGTTGATTTGCAGCAAAGACGTTTTTTGAGCCAGAGATACGACAGTTGAGCAAACCAATGAAACTTTGTAAGCACTTTAAAATGTGTTAAGCCTTGATTCATTTATTTCAGTCACTCAGTTGAATGCCATACATGATACGCGTTTAGACGTTCATGTTTCTTTAGAGACATGACTGACTAGGCAGAAGATTATCCCGAAGTAGTTTGCCATTACTTTTTACGGTAGATTGGTTGCCATCCAAGGCTATAGAATTCAATCTCTCCTGTTATAACTTGATAGAAGAGACAGATTAATATCTTTTCCAAAAGTATTTGTGCGTAAGTTAATGCAAGGAATTCAGCTTGAACTCGAACTCGCCACTCTGATTTGTCGTTTCTAGGCGTTAAATAAATAAATGATGTGCGTTGTGGTGCAACGCACATCATTTATTTAATGAGCGCTTAATGGGACATCATCTGTCGCGTTAAACTAGCCATGCTTAATCAATGAGATATCTTGGTTTGGGTTACATATTTAAACATTGCAAATATCTGGTGAGTTGTGTTATCATTAATAAGCGTTTCTCAGTGTCATTTGGACCGGTCATGGGCTACTGATACCTCGAAATGTATGCAAACAACTGTAATTACATTATTTACATTGTTCTGACTGTTGTTCTCATCTTTATTATCATATTCACGACGTTTTGTCCGTTGTTAGCTCCGGTTATCTTCGGGTAATATACGTTGGAATTTCAAAACGAGCACTTTATTTTGTCCACTGGGGTAGATTATTCTACTTTCACGGGCCATATCTTTTCTGGATATCCCAAGTTTTAATTACCATTATTAACTCAACTGTCAAAATGTTGTTCACTTCTACAGAGACCAAGTTTATAATATACAACTCTTTGGGTAATATCACTAGGTTACTTCAACCAAAGCTTTTTATCCATTAAGTTTAGTAGACGTTATAAATTATTCGGTTCGAAATTCTATCGTATAGATACTGATGAAGGCCGGAACGTATAACGACGGAAAAAGGAAATATAACAACAAATATGAAGACAACAGGCCGAAAAATGTAAATATTTTAATAAGCTGAATGCTCGTTATTTCTCTTAAGACTTAATTATTGAACTATCTTCAGTAGCCATACCGACATTTTCACTTTAAAATCAAGTATCTATTGAATGAAATGCAATTAACCTTTTCCATATTATGCTATGACCTCTAACCTAGACCTCCACAAAGCATGTAGATTCAATATTAATTCTGTAATAGTCATTAAAATTGTGCTTTCTTATTGAATTCTGTTCTCTCTAAACAGTATAATAAATACCTCAATGCCTCTTACTTTTCTGCTTGCTGGAAGTCTTCGTCTGTTGTTCCGTTTTCCATTTGCTAAGAACACTTGTGAGCTGTCTAACTATCGGTTTATTAGCCTTCTACCCTCTTTTGGGGAAAACTGCTAATCAATGCTGAATTGGTTTATTATCTCTCATCGCAGGGCATTTTCTATGACGAGCAATATGGCTTTCGTTTCTAAACATCAACTGTTGATAGACTGAAGGTAATTGCAGGAAGAGTTTTCATGCTTTAGATAAGAACAATAAAATTTGGGTAGTAACACTGGGCATCTCGAAAGCATTTGACAGGATCTGAAATTCATATTTTCTGCACACGCTGAAAAGTTATTGTGTCTTTGGATATGTTTATGAACTGTACAAGTTTTTCCAATCAAATTTAAGTTAAATGAAAATCATCTTGAACGCTCACTCGTCTAGATCTTTTCGTACTAACGCAGTTGTCTACCATATCTACCTCTTTCGCCCAACTCTGTTTTTAATTTTCATTAATGACCTTACTGGTGAAGCCAGTTCCTACCGTGGCATTTTCGCTAATAACAGCCATTTACTCCTGCTTCTATAGTAAGGTTGATCAGTCCAACCAGGTCAAAATGGGAACCGATTTCCAAATTGAACTAAACACCATTGTTAACTGGAGCAAAAGACAGTTTCTCATTGGCTCCAAAAGTATACTTATTTCCATTAATCATTTGTCTTCCACCGTTATGGCTAACGTTCAGCTGCCAAGTATGTTGGTTTACTCTGTTCAACGAGATAAATTTTTCTCTTCAAAATGTATCTTACATATCTTTAAGTCGAACATTAGTCCCTGCATAGAATAGTGCTGCCATAAATGACCTGGAACTCCTGATATTTACCTTGAGCTAATAGAGAAGATCTAAATAAGAATCAGCGATATTATTGGTCCTGATCTGGTGGCTTGTCTTCAAACAGTTTTCTGTCGCCGTAAGGTTTATTCTCTGTCTTTTCAATAAATATTTCCATATACATTTTTTGCATGAGTTTTTTGCTACAGTTTCTATAATTTTTTAAATTAAGCGCAGTATTAGACTGGCGTTTAAGTCTCTTCAATTTACTGTTGAATTGGCTAGATATAGGTCTTGTGCTAATAGTTTATTTTCTCGCACTTAACGCTTGTGGAACTCGCATCCGGTTCCATGCTTACTACTCAACTTTAATCTGCGTGACTTAAATATAATGTCGATATCCATTGTCGACGAGAATACTATTTCATTTTCATGCTCATAATTAGTGTTCATGTTCCTAATTTATCCACCCATTGTGTTTTAGTGGCTTTACTGCCTTTCATGGGTTGATACCATAAAAAAAGGTAATACAATGCATTATCTTAGAAATTAAGACAAACGACTATATATCTACCAACGACCTCCGTTGTCTATGTTCAGAGAATCAACCCCTTCGTCGTTGCCACTCGATTTGAGTAAGCAGCGATATATGTTAACGTGTGAGCAATACAATTGCTGAGAATTGCAGTTGTTTACAAGCTGCACAAACCTGAATATAACCCAAAAATAAACATATGCGAGATCTCAAGTTCAGAAATAAGGTGCATTTTATATCAGAAAGTTCTTTTGGCTAGGCATATAACTTATCAATGCATTGATGTCCCTCACTCTTAATGAACTAATCTCTTTTTCAATATACATAGACAGGTATGTATGTTTTTATCTCTACGCATTATGATCATTATTCATATATACAGGAAATAGGCTGGAATCTATAAAGAAAGTAAATTGTCATCTATAATGCTCCTTCCAAATTTATTCGAAAACTTTTTAATACCTGCTTCGTGACAAAATAGTATTGATCGTGACAACAATTTAGTTGCATTGAATTTTTTAAAGACTTATCACTTTGTGTTCGATGCATTTTCCTATATTTAAATTAGTTGCAATGACCATAAATTAATCTGATGCCAAGAATTAAACCAATTAGGCCAAATCAAAATGTTGTAAATCTTGTTTGGAAAGATAGTTACTTCATTACATGCTATTCAGCTTTATTCAAAATAATTATAGATAATAAATACACATTTAGATGTGCGAAAAACAAACAAATTAATTATGCTGATATCAATAATTAAAACAATTATACGAAGTTAAAATATTGTAAATCTTGTTTGAAAAGATAGTTACTTCGTTACATGATATTTAGTTCTATTCAAAATACTTAAAGATTTTAATGCATATCTACATGTGCGAAAAAATACAAACTATAAACCTACTCGTTCAGAGACGAAAATGTTCTGCGCAATCACTTTCAAAACATGATCGCCCAAGCGTGTATGACATATAGAAATTAACTAACTAACGTAATTCATGTTTGGGTCATCTTGTCTTGAAAGAGACATGGATGACTGGACAGAAGGTTTTCCTGCAGAAGTTTGCAATTAATTTCTGTGGTAGATTGGTTGCCGACCAAGGCTATAGACCCCGTCTGTACTTCTGTTTAACCAATAGCTGGAGGGATGAAACATATTATTATTATCTTTCCCAAGGATATTTACGCGTAAGTGAATGGTACGAATTCAATTAGATTCGAACTCCGATTTCTCGTTCCACGACGATACCCACTGCAGAAGAAAATGACACTTAACTGACGAACAAGGAGGTCTAAGTTGAAGTGTTACCTTTGTTAGCTTCCTCGATCACAAGCCTTAGATCCACCGTTATCTTCATTACAATTCTACTGTTCTTCTTACTATGTAACTTCTACCACATGTGGCTCTCGCACCATTTAAAAAAATATCTAAATTTAAACTTATTTATAAATGGAAATTTGTCTGTGGGTGTGTGTGTGTGTGTGTGTCTGTCTGTCTGTGTGTGTGTGTGTGTCCGTTAACTACAGACTCCGAAACGGCTGAACCGATTTAATTGAACATTTACACAGTTGTACTATAAGCGTATGCGAGTATTCTTAGCTGTGTTTTGTGTCGTGGTACCCCTGATAAATATCGAAAATCGATATTCGAAAAAATCGGTTTATAGAAGGATTGGTCCGATTTTAATCAAATTTGATACACTCATAGACAAAGACATCAAAAATGATTTTCAGAAGTTTCAAGATTGCAGTTCTTACAATAGTGCAGAAAATCGATAATATATATATATATATATATATATATATAAAAGGTAAGATGTTTGTGTGTGTGTGTGTCTGTTTATCTGCCTGTATGTCTGTATTTTTTCAGCCCTTTTATTTTAGTTTTTTCTTCGGGTTTGGCTCTAAGTAAATATAATTGTAGTTCTTAGTCTCAGACATGATACCATTTACTCAGAGGACCTTATTTAGCCTTCAAAATTCAGTTTACGACGGAAAAAAAAATTATTCGATATCGATAGCAGGAAATCAACATTTGACTTACATCCATTCATTTTTCTTTCAGTCTACAGTTTCGCTTTAACTGGAAACAACTATTGCTTTTTAGTCTTTCGTACCAACGTCCAAAGAGTCTGAGCTCCAGGACCATGGATTAGTTTTAAAGCTTTCATTACACCCGAGCAACACCGAGCTTAACTGCTAATATTATGATATGTTTGTTTCACAACGATATACAATGAATCTTTTCATATATAAACTGGAATCCTAATGTGTTACCTGTTCCCCAATTACCACTAGACGGAAGCCTTTTTCCGGACAATTCCGTCTCAGTGGCATCCTTTCCCCATTCTACTAAAGCGTGAGCACTTGTAGTAGGTTTAAGCCGATCAGAAAATTTCTACCCTGTCTGTATATTTGTCTATGGGCATTTTTTTTTATTATATTGGAATGTGCGTTGTTGTTCAATCGACATCGTTTAGAATGGGAAATCGGAGTGCTTTGTTCGAATTCCAGTTGAATTCTTTGAATTTATTTACACGCAAATACCCTCTCTAAAAGTATAATTCTAAATCTTCTTTCTTCAACAATGAGCTTAAAATCAAGGCAAATCGGGGTTTCTATACTTGGTAGGCAACCAGTCTACCACAGAAATAAATGACAAATTAATGTATAAAACATTACTGACTGATATTATACTGACCCAATCTCCCATCATAGCACCGTAGGAAGATGGGTATATGCCTGTCCATCAATAATTAAATGTATTCAAATTTGTTTCCCACGCTGACACTATCGAAGAATATGATTGTCATATTTTTTTTACTATTTCATGTTTTTCTATTATGACATATTCTCCCATATTATCACTATGGAACAATGCAAGATTTAATCGAAATTTATATTCTGAAATTTGCCAAATGTAGACCCATTTGAAGAGAGCGTGATACAACGCCTCCACAGGAACAAAGGATAAAAAATGCTCAGCTAGACCAATATGTTGCTACAGGAACACCCCTCAAACCATTAATTTATACTAGTTTCAATTAAATCAATGCAGGAGTGCTGATACCTGTGTGGTTGTTATCCTGGTGTTCATGTTTACATGGTCGTATCGTGATTGACGCTCGAGCTATGCTAGAGAGAATTGATTGGCCAAACTGAATCAGATTAAAGTTCTTCCTTTTAAATATAATATAGCATTTTCCAACGTTTTTTTTTTCTTGATTCTCAATGAACTCCTGTGTCAATACGAAATTGTACACCATAATTTTCTTCTTATATTTTCGTCGTAGTTCATGTGGCAGATATCAAAGTATATATTTTAATAACTGGTTTAAGGAAAAATTAATACTTCTTTTGTCAATTTTTTGTTAATGTTAAATAAGATTTATACTGTTCATTTTTAACATTTCATCAGGGTGATTTCATTCACACAAAAATATTCTAAACTCAAACCTAAATAGTGAACATAAGAAACCAATATCATATTCTATGATAAAAATGTAAGCAGAACGAAATCAAATAAGTTGTGTTTTTAATCATTTCACACCGAGGAAGGCATAAATGTCACTGATGAGCTGGGGGAGCTAAATAACTCTAAAAAGATTAATTAGAAAAGAGTGAGGAGTACAAACTAGTTAGAAAGGAGCAATAGAAAGCTGAGAATGCAGGTGCGATGACAGATACCTAGGTGGAAGAGAAAGGGAAGGATATATGGGGGTTGGTGGGGAGAGAGCTAGAGTTCAGTGGTTAATAGATGAGTATTGACATTGCATTTAAATTTCTGGAGGTTGTAGCCGTCAGGAAAGCAAGAATATGGGAGAGAGTTCCACATGCGAGAAGTACAAGAGAAAAAGATGCAGGAGTAGAATTGTCGTCTGTATTTGACTAACCTGACTGTGAATGGGTGGGACCCAGTTGCCAGTCTGGTTGCACGAGTAAACACCTGTTGAGGAGGCACCAGTGACTTAAGTTCGTCTGAGCAGAAGCCATGAAAATATTTATAGAACAGACAAAGGGAGGCCACATTTCGACGGTGGGGAAGTGACTGCAGTCGAGCAGCCAGATCAGTACCTATCACATTACAGACTCTCCTTTGGAGCCTGTCGAGAACACTGAGGAGAACGGCAGGCGCGCCTGACCATAAATGGCAGCAGTACTTCATGCACGGACGGATGGTTGACTTGCATATATGCAGGATGGATTCAGGCGGAAAAAACATCTTGGATCGGCATAGTGACTCCACCTACTTAGCAGTAGATTGAGCTATGGAATCAATATAGTGGTTCCATTTGAGGTCTGAGGAGAGGGTAAGTCTGAGGAGGCGTAGTGTGTTGCTCACAGGGATAATCGCTTGGTCCATGCCTATGGCAGGTAGGAGAGGTTGCCTGTGATGGTTGACAGTCAACAGCTTGGTCTTAGACGCATTGAAGTTGACAAGCCACTTCTTGCCCCAATTCACCACAGAGTGTAGATCCCGTTCAAGGTCAGCAGCGAGATTATGTCTGTCCGTCACGACAGGTTTCTTACTGGTGCGGGAGTATATTGTGGTGTCAAAATTTGCAGCATCTGTTTATTTTTTATTTATCAGTTACTGGCGATGTTGAAATGTTATAACGGAAATTAAGGTAATATCCTGTGAACCAATAAATCGACCTCTACCTGTCTTTTGCTACTCAAATACTTAATACGAGGTCAAACTTTAGATAAACAATATTACACTAAGAAATATATTATAAGAATATATCATACGTGTTTAGCATTATTACGTACACGAAATTAAAATAAGTCAAAAGTGCATAAGTTTCTCTCACTTGCTCTCGCAAAACCCTTTTAGGGACCCTTTGCTGGTTTAAAGAATCAATAGACTCAACCTTATTTTAAATATGGGTAGGTTTATATAACACATGTAATCCCTAAAATACGTCGATCAAAAAGGCTGGGGCATTTTTTGCCTGAACTAACAACTAATTTACTAAACAAAATAGGAATTCAAAATATTCCTTATTTGCATCTATAATCACACTTATCTTACTGTGTCGTTTCTCGGTTTTGAACTTCCGATGCAGATATTAACAAATACCCCAGTCACCAATCCTTAGCAAGATGCATTTTTGCCTTTATATGTAAAATAAGCAGTTACAGTATGTGCTTGTGTCCTGGAGTCATCCAGGCTAAGAAATTCCTAGACAAATTTAAAAAAAAGAAAATGTTTGAAATAATAATCATATAATAATTCTACTTGTTCCTTCCTTAGTTAGTTACTTAGTTTATCCGTCCGTTACGCCCTTGAAGAAAGATAAAATACTTATTCTCCACACGATTATTTCCTTCCCCTCTATCTTTTTATAATATATGCTCTCCTCAGCCTTTCTCTCATCTTTGCCAAACAGAACGGCAGTAAATAGTGAGAGAGTAGGAGGAGAGAGCCTATAGCATTACTTTAGCAGTAGGAGCTTAATCTGGTGTAGCAGTATTTGTGTGTGTGTAAATGTGTGTGAGCTGTACAATATAATAAACATAGGTAGGTTTGTTGTCGTCTCCCGCCTCTTAATAACGAAATTTCTGGCCTCTACTAACTTTACCATTATTCATTTGGTCTTTTCCGTTTACAATAAACACATGAGCCATGATTTTTCAGTAATAAAAAACAAATTCTCTTTTAAAATCTTTCATAAAATAGCGTACAGTATTTTGGTTATGGTCTGTGCATACGCCGCTTAATATAAGATTACTGTAAAATAGCTTCTGCGGACATTACTATTAATAGATATTTTAATAAAATTATACTCTGTGTTATCGCTATTTTATTATCCAATACCTTTATGATTGAAGACGTTAGTATCATTTGTAGTATGACAAAGTAAAAATTTTCCAGGAAATCATAATTATCCTTTCGTGGAAATTCCAGGGGTTCCGCTAGTTTAATATAAATTGCCCAAGGTATATTTTTGGATGGTTCAATTATTAAAAAAAATACAAAAAAAAAAACAAAAAAAAACAGCAAAACAATATTTTACGTCTTACTTATGATTAACTCTTTCTGTTTTTTTTTTCTGTCTCATGCCCATTCAGGAAGTGATCGATAGTGGCACTTCACAACTTTGTGCATTTTTTAGCTCTTAGTATTATTCTCTTTTTGCTATCACCCTCAGTGCATTTTCTGTAATCCATTTACACACGATATTTAGGTAGGTAATTTGTTGATTTCATTTATCCTGAGTAACTTCATAGTGTCGCATGAGTGCCAAATTCTCCTCAGATATTTTTCATAATGTTCTCTAGAAATTTCAGCTGTCGATTTTGGATTCTAAGCAAAAGTGTCCATTAGAACAAGATAGAAAGGCAATATGAATGGTCTAATTCAAAAGATTTTGAAAGACGTAACTGATATACATAAATAGGTCGAGATAGATATATAGATACAAAGATACGGCCTGTTGATTGAGTAATTTGTTGTTTTGTTATTATTTATCAGTCAGTTGCAGGTTATTGAAAAGCCAATAAATATTTTAGGTTGTAAAACTTTATGGGGACAATAGTAATGCTTTGTTCTTTACCCTTTTTACATTGTTCAAAATGTTGTCCTCATCTTTATTGCCATATTCTGAACAATTCAGTCGTTATACGGTCCGGCCTTCTTCATATATATATATATATATATATATATATATATATATATATATGACGTGTAAGCAAACGTCATCAAACAAATATATATATATATATTTGATGACGTTTGCTTACACGTTACTCTCATATTAAAAAGGTTTACTGATACGCGAATTAACCCATAAATGCGGGAGAATATGTAGATGCATAGGTTTCTCAAGGATATTTACACGTAAGTGAATATAACTAACCCAAGGGAAACTGGAACAAGGTTCAGACGTAAAAATAATTTAACCGTTGAATATTTCTAAAATTCGGAATAATTTTCTGAAATGCTCCTAATTAGGTATCTCCATAGATTCACTATACCCAAATTTTAAAATAAATTTTAAAAATGGAAAATCATTCTTCAGGATTTTTTAAATATTAATTTAAATCTAATAGATGAAATGTAATATTTCTAATAAGGAAATACTTTGCTGTATTTTAAACTAGTTTTATCGTGAAATATAGCAAAGTAGTTTTGAATTTATCACCATTTTGTAGGATTTAGTCATTTCAATGTAATTCTGTATATTAAAATATCTCCGAAAAATAAAATATCATTTTATGAAACAACAGTTAATATTTCACGATCAGCCTTAGATCTTTAATAGTAGGCATTCTGACACTAATGGCCGAATTTATTTACTTATTTTTCTCCTTTGAAATTCAAAGTACTGATTCTAGCTCAGGAAAAGTCTTGCAGCCCCTTCCTCACTTACTTTTTGTCTACCTCTTTCTTTTTCTTTCTCTCTCGTGTATATATATATATATATATATATATATATATATAATTATTATTATTATTATTATTATTATTATTATTATTATGAACTCTCCTGTCGATTTCGACGTATGAGCGACTAACACAGACAAACACACAAAGAATTGTTTAAAGTGGTGAAGGCTTGTGTAGTACCATCCACACATTTTTGAACTGCTGATAACAAACAATATATATATATATATATATATATATATATATATATATATATATGTGTGTGTGTGTGTGTGTGTGTGTGTGTGTGTGTGTGTGTGTGTGTGTGTGTGTGTTGGGTATAATCTCTTTTCGTCGATGAAGCTTTTGGCCGTATATATAATACCAACTGAATAAAAAGTGAAATGATGTTTATATAAATTTGCATTTTTCAATAAACTCAGTAAATATTAAAAAATGAAGCAGGTTTGTCAAGCTGCTGCTTTCAGTGGATGTACAAACTCCTAATTGTTCTTGCAAACTTAAACCCATTTAAATTACAGGAACTTAATTAAGTGGGTTAAAATGGTTTATCAGCTACTTCTAATCCATGTATAAAGAGAATAAATTAGTTGAACGCCTATTGCAGAGTTAACTCATTCGTTATTGCTGGTGGCTACTTCTATGTGGTGTGATAACTAACACGCTTGTGTCGCTAGATCAAGTAAAACTGAGTAATGTGTATAATTCTTATTAGGAGCAGCAAAATATCCGCCATGTACCACATCCAATCTACGATTAAAAATCATGAGAGTAATTCAACATAGTGTAATGTTTATTAAGTTATTAAGTGCTCAACACTTTTAGCCTTATAGTTCAACGCTTTAAAAAAGATTAGGAAATTTCTTCCTTGTATAATGTTTAGCAAGTTGGTCTCGCTAGATCAATTGTGAGTGAATTTGACCTGAACTGTGTGCCCCAAACTTTAGGTCGTGCAATTCAATCAAATTTGCCAAGAAAAACCGTTAGAGCACCTTCAAGTAGTGTAATGGTTATCAAGCTTGTTTTGCAAAATCAAATACAAATGAATCGTGTGTTAGATGCTAACTAGGGGCCACATCTAACTTACGTCTAGAATCTCACAATTTTGTATTACTTGCAAATACACTGAACATTAATATTTGTCATGGGAATTTCTAAATGGAAAATTAATACTGGTATAAATATACAGATTTTTTAAAAATTACGTGTTAATGTAAAACAAAATTTAGAAAGCAAGTTTTAAATATTTAATAAAGTTTTTTCTAATGGCTTTTACTGAATGCCATCTTGTCTAAAAATTAATATATACTTGAAGATATTGCCACTAATTTTATTTTCTCTTGTAAAATTTCGATTTCATTCCAAATTTATAATGATTAATCAGCAATTCCAATATAGTGTTATGACTATGCATATGCTCTATAGATGGATGTGCGTTGTGGTGCAGTGGATATCGGTTCGGAACGAGAAATCGGGGAGCCGAGTTCGAATTCCAGTTGAATTCATTGTATTCACTTACGCGCAAATAACCTTGAAAAAGGTATTAATCCATTTCTTCCTTCCAGTTATGAGTTAAGTAACAGGACAGATTGGATTCTATAGCATTGGCTAGCAGCCAGTCTACCGCAGAAAGCAATGGCAACCTACTGCGGGATAATCTTCTGCCCAGTCAGTCATGTCTCTTTCGAAACATGATCGCCCAAAGCGAGTTTCACGTATGGCACTTAATTGACTGATATGCTCTATGAAACACAACACTTTATATATATATACGGCTAAACACGCTAAAATTTCCTATTATGATTCAATGAGCCTAAGTTTAGCGATACTCACTGACACCAAATCAGTCGAGTTTCGATTCCAGCCAGAAGCAAGTAGATGTCTAGTCACTCTGATGAGCTGTGATACAGCGAAAAAGGCTTATATATATATATATATATATATATATATATATATATTGATGATTATCCACGTATACTGTCTTACTATGTATAGGAAAGAGTATTAATAAAAAATTTTTTGATTTTTAAAAAAAACGTACTTTTTTAAACAGTATTTGTTTATTTTTAATGTAGTTTTATATTTCAAACCGACCTCGGTTCTTCATCGGAAACAAGTCTTGTTTCCGATGAAGAACCGAGGTCGGTTTGAAATATAAAACTACATTAAAAATAAACAAATACTGTTTAAAAAAGTACGTTTTTTTTTTAAATCAAAAATTTTTTTTATTAATACTCTTTCCTATATATATATATATATATATATATATATATGTATATATATATGTGTGTGTGTGTGTGTGTGTGTGTGTGTGTGTTTTGTGTCTATGTGTGTGTGTGTGTGTGTGTGTGTACGTATGTCTGCATATGAAGAAACAGGTGTTATAAAACTATCTTACAGATTTGAGTGTGGATCCTCTCACCAATACACGGGCAAAAAAGCCCATGTAAACATAACTTTACAATGAGTTAGTTATTGAGTGATTAAGAATAAAGGAATTTCAAGGTAGACAGTTATGTGTTTCCATGTAGAGTAGTTTACATTTTTCATTCGTATGCATTTGTGGATAGTCTGTCTTCAACCTTTTCAGTTCACTCTTTATCAACCGGGGGATATTCTTAGAACGGTCTGACAGATATGATGTTTACATACGGTCATGTTAATAGTAACACTGGTCAACACGAATTAAGGTGCCAGGAAACAAACATATTTTCTAACTAATTTGATGGTGCTGATTCCACATATAACTTTTGATTTTTATGAATAGCTACCGATTTGGCTGTGCTAAGGTTGCTCCTTTTTGGAAAAATATTTAGCCTTGGCTGATCACAACATTTAATTAATAAATGTGTGAATAACCCATCAAGTTTTAGGTAGGCTGAGAAATTATGTCAGCCGGCTGAAAGAAACTACTTAAAAAAAGATGATTTTTAGATTTAAATTTAAAAAAAATAATTACCAAATTTTTCCAATTCATCAGCGAAATTCAAATTAACTGACAAACTTTATCACTAATACTTTAAAATGAGCATTAAGATTCATTTTTTCACGTAGCCATCTAAATATATTAATGATAATTGCGGTGATACGAGTCATGAGCAATGAGAAGAATTCTATCAGAATATCAAAACAATGGAAGAGCGATACCAGGGACAGTGGAACACGAATGATGGCTACGGGGGTATCAAAAGATAATTAAATAACCTTGAACATGACAGACAATCAAGAAAGAGAATACTTTTACCATTGTTCTTATGTTCACGAAGGTTTTATATCTGCTGTTTCTTAAACGATTTTAGAAAATTACATGCTGGTTTCAATCGTGTTATTTTCCGTCTTTTTGTCTGGTTATTATTGAAAATAAGATTTATCAATAGGCATACCAATAATTATCTGTTGAAATGCGAAATGAGTTTTCTATGATAAACTTTGAGAAATATTGTCATCTGTTTCAGATTGAGCATCACAAATTATCTAAAAAATATTTTGGTTTCTCAAAAGTATTTCAAAATATTTTTGCGTTAATTATTCTAATGGACGGCTGTAACAGATTTTGTTTCCAGAATCAATATATATATATATATATATATATATATATATATATATATATTTAAATATAAGAGATTAATATAAAAATTATCCAGATATTGGAGAATTTTTGTCTTTATTTTCACCTGAAACTAAAACCAAATACGATATTTAGAATGGCTCATGTTTAAACATAATAGACATTCATTGTCATCTTTATTTACCAGTAAGTTTATAAAATTATCTGCTCCATTGATACATTTTATATATATATATATATATATATATATATATATATATATATATAGCTAATGATGTCATGTCCGGGAATATCGAGGATAATCCAATAAGATTGACTTAATATAAAATATTAAGTATTACATCTGTATAAGGAGCTCAATGGATGTGATCCAGGGCAATATGATATTTATAAAGGAAAACTCAACACATCATTTTGTTTAATTAAAAATTATAATTCATTTCTATTAGCTAAATTTATAGCCTGCGTCGAGTTTTCACACACACACACACACACACACACACACACACACACACAGGCACGCACACAGACAGACAGACAGACAGACAGGCAGACACACACACACACAGACAGGCACGCACACACACAGACAGACAGACAGACACACACACACACACACACACACACACACATATATATATATATATATGTGTGTGTGTGCCTGTCTGTCTGTCTGCCTGTCTGTGTGCGTGCCTGTCTGTGTGTGTGTGTGTGTGTGTGTGTGTGTGTGTGTGTGTGTGTGTGTGTGTGTGTGTGTGAAAACTCGACGCAGGCTATAAATTTAGCTAATAGAAATGAATTATAATTTTTAATTAAACAAAATGATGTGTTGAGTTTTCCTTTATAAATATCATATTGCTCTGGATAACATCCATTCAGCTCCTTATACAGATCTAATACTTATTATTTTATATTAAGTCAATCTTATTGGATTATCCTCGATATTCCCGGACATGACATCATTAGCTATATATATATATATATATATATATATATATATATATATATATGAAAAACATATCACTATAGTGGTTTCGAAAAACCCTCCGCGTATATACGCAGAAGGAGAAAATGGTTGTAATAAAAGAAAGAGCTAAGCACATGAACATCAGTCAAAGCGATTTGGACCTGAGCCAGTACGTAGCCAAAGAAAAAACCCGAGACGAAATGCAGGAAAGCTTCTACACTAGGAAAGTTAGTACGAATGCCCCGGATATTAGTGAAAGAAAGGTTAATGGGTTTAGATGGTTTGAATTTAACTGGTTTAGGGTCCATTCAGATTTGTTTCCTCATGTTTTTGTTTATAAAAAAGGACCTAGGTTCGAGGATACAGGCGGTCATTTTCCAGGATCTGTGCTGGGAGGGAAACTGGCTAGGGCTGCAACAAGGTGTGGCCTCAGGGTTGCCCACCGAAAGCGCTTGCAGGGACACCTATCCATGCGCGACATGGCATTACAAGAACCCCGATATTATACAACTGTTGATCAGAGGGGCCGCTCTTGACGCTACGCAAGAGTCAGGGCTCCTAACTACCAGGATATCGGATCGGAACGAGAAAGCGGGGAACCGAATTCGAATTCGAGTTAAATTTCTTGCATTCACTTACGCGCAAATACCATTGGGAAAGGTATTAATCCGTCTCTTCCTTCCAGTTATGGGTTAAATAACAGGACAGATTGGGTTCTATAGCCTTGGTCGGCAACCAGTCTACCGCAGCAAGCAATGGCAACCTACTGCGGGATAATCTTCTGCCCAGTCAGTCACGTCTCTTTCGAGACATGATTGCCAAAGCGTGTATCGCGCATGACACTTAACTGACTGACTGTTAAGTTCAAATATTTAATGATGCAAAAGGGGAATTTCTACGGATATTTTCTTGTCATAGAATTTGCATGCACTTATTCAGTCGTTAACAGAAGATTCATCAGTCTATTAATATAAGGAAACCGTGAAATCTTTACAGATTAAAACTAGGATTTATAAAATTTGTGTTTCTCTATTTCTCAGAAATCGTTTTTGCCTGGAGCGATTCGCTGTTATACTTCATCTTTCAAATTCCATTTTGTTATCATCCGTTATGTAGACTTAATTTGTATATTAGCTTATTTTTTTTAAATGGGACCAAGTGTTTTGGAAGTGTAGGGTTAGTTAGAATGGAGACACTGAAACACACAAATATACAAACATACCCATATATATATTTGTGGAGTTACAAAATCCATTTAATTTAATTCGTAATTTTTTCTATTTCAATTCCAGGTGTTTATATTTTGACAGTTTTTCGAATTCCTTGGTTGCTATGCTACAATCTGCTGGAAAATCCATATCAATTAATAGACATTTTTTCTTTCTGATTTTTAACAATAATGTCCGGTCTATTTGCTTCAATTTTTCTGTCTGAATGGTGTGATCTACTATTTCCTTAACCGATGCTGAGTGATGTTCATACCAGTGTTTATTTACATATTTTTATACTGTTTGCACATTGTCCAATGTTAATATTGCCCCACTCTATCGTGACGGTTTTTATATTCATTTGGGTCAAATACAGAACATCCTGAGATTAGATGGTCTATTGTATCTTGGTATTTATCACAGAATCTGCATTTTGGATCGATATTTTTATGTATAATATTTACCTGAAAGTTCCTAGTGAAAAGATTTTGGTCTTGCGCTGCAAGAATATAGCCTCCACTCTCAGATTTTAATCCAGACGCACGTAACCATCAATGAGTATTAACTTTATCAACGTTGGGTTTATTGGCACGTACTGGATATTGGGCATAAAGAGGTTTGTCTTGCCAGCGTTGTTTCAGCTGTTCAAAAGCATTCTCCTTGGCTTTCTGTTTTATATTTTTGCCGCAATAATTGGTTCTTGACTTCTGTTTTGCTTTTCTACAGCATCTACTAAATGAAAATCTTGTTCGTATTTCATTTAGTAGATTCTGTTCGTATTTCATTATTGAATATTTGTTTTCTGTTTTCATGTTGTTTGACTAATTCTATCATCCAGTACTTTGTTGTTTTTATATATGTTAGTAAGCCAATAGTTGTTGTCTTGTATGGCAATTCTAGCTGAATAATACCTCTTCCAACTTCTTTACGGGGTATGTATAGATGGTCTAGATCAGCCTTTGGATGATGATGTATCTTATGCTTACAAAGAAGCTTTCTTGTTTTAGATTCCATTCGTCTGATGTCGTTTTGAGTCCAGTTCAAGATGTTAAACCTATATTTTTTTTAATCATTTCACCCCGAGCAAGGCGGAAACGTCACTGATGTGCAGGGGGTTACATAAATGTAAAAAGATTAATTAGAAAAGAGTGAGGAGGACAATCTAGTTAGAAAGGAACAATAGAAAGCAGGTGCGATGACAGATACATAGGTGGAGAGAAAAGGAAGGTTATACAGGGGTGGGGAGAGAGCTTGGACCACCGGGATGGCAAGGCTATTAATGGCCATAATTCTGTTCTGAGAATTCAAGTCAGTTTTTAATATCAGTCGTAGCCTTCTATAATACTCTTTACGCACTATTTCTTTCATTTTCTTATGGTGAATTTTTTTCACTCGCATTTTCACCTAGGTATTTATCAGCTTCTTCTGGATTTAATTCTTTTATTTTTACAGCAGGGTTTAAGCTAATTGAGGATATTTGTTGCAGTGATCCTCGTAAAACTGTAGCTTCAGCACATTTATTCAAATAGAATTTCATTCCAATGTCTTCACTGAAGCATTTTAAAGTTTGCAGAAGACATTCTAGCTCATTATAATTCTTAGAATACAACTTTAAGTCATCCATGTAAAATAGATGGCTTATTTTCTTTTGAGCTATTTTATAACCACATTCTGTCTTGTTAAGTCGATTGGTTAATGCTATTAATGATATGCAAAATATTAAGGGAGATAAAGAATCACCTTGAAATATACATCTTTTGATGTTTATTTCACCAGATTTATAAGTTCCATTTATATGACTGAGGTAATGGGTCATTTTCCATATTGACATACATTGTTTGATGAAATTGATAATAAAGAGTAATACCTTGTACATATTCAAAATCTTCAAAATCCAGGAATGTGGTACACTATCGAATGACTTACGGTAATCTATCCAAGCAGTACTAAGATTTTTCTTTGCATTGAAGCAGTTTTCTAAGATCATCCTGTTAATAAATAATTAGTCTTTACATGCGTAACAACCACGTTTCCACCCTTTTTGTTCAAGCAGTAATATGTCATTTTTTTTCCAACAAAAAATATAGATGTTAATAGTGTGTATGTTGTCGGAAGGCATGTAATGGGTCTGCTGTTTTTCGGGTTTTTTGTGTCACTATTCTTGGGTAGAAGAAACGTAATTGCTTTGGTCAGCCATGCAGACATTTTAGTGGGATCGTTAACCATTTCTTGAAGTTCTTTGTCTAGTTTTTAATGTGCTGTATTTAAATAATATAGTCAAAAGTTAGGGATGTTTTGGGGGGGGGGCGGTGGAACTGTCACTTCAATTTTTTTTACCTATTTCCCTGTAAAATATTGTTTTGTCTGTAGAATCTTGATCTTTTCTCATAGCGTCTGTTTCTTTGAGCCTTTCTTTCGACTCTTCTGATTTTTCTTGTTCTTACATTTATTCCTCTTGTCAGTTCATCGAGTACTAATAATTCACTTCTAAGTTGTTCGATTTCTTTTACTATTTTCTTTTCCAAGGTGGAACTTCATGCTTGCGAGTTTGTCTTGTTTTTAATTTGATGTTCAATTTTTTGTTGCTGCTATTGCTGATGCATATATTGCTTCATTGATATTTATATGAGTGTTTTCTTCATCCAAAATTAATTTGAGTGCTGCACTGTAGAGCCTAATAGTTTCGAGGTTATGCTTTGTTTGTTGTAATTTTGGGAGTTGTTCTCGTTCCTTCATTGCAAGATTTTGTATCTGACTGATATGGTTCTTGATTTCTTCTTTGGATCCATGTATACTTTTCATGTTTTCCGTAACATAGTTCTGTTCAATATGTTACGAACTCGTTTTATTGCCGTCCTGTAACTGACTCAGTTCACACCTTTCCAGCACTTCTAGACATACAGCATTATCTTCCCAGTGATTTCTGTGTATCACGGTTTCTACATTATGACCTGTGGCTTATGTGATGTTACTACTTTTTATTTCTGATTCCAGTTCCCTTTCATATTTTGTTGATTCGTCTATTATGGTTACAATTCTTTTTATCTAATCAATTTCAGCCTCTGTCAATTGGTTATTTAGCATGATGTATCTTCGTACATTGGCTAATTTATTTTCGTCAATGTACTTTCTATTTGTTTGTCCAACCTTTTCTCGCCAAATGTCATATGTTTGGCGAGTGATGTTTTTTTTTAGGTTTGAGCAAAGCTTCATGAAATGCAGTCATAACTAATTTGTACACTTCACCAGACCATTTTATTCTTTCTTTCTTTAAATATACGGTTATAGATCTAGCTGGAGTATTTTCAGGGCTATCATTAGGATTCTCCTGGTTGTGGGGACCTGCAGATTCATTTTTTGGGTAGGAGTTTTTTCCTATGGCAGATTTTTCGACCTCAGGTAGGTTCCCTCCTGAAGGACGGGTTCCCTGTTTATCCACTGGTAGAGGCATACTGGTCATTTTATTTCTATTTGTATTTCTCATGTTTTTCCCACGAGTAATGCACGGGTCCAAAAGTCCACCTAAAGTTGCCCGGCACGTTGTTTAACGGTCTTTTATAAACAGGTTTCCGAAGCCTCTATGGGATCGTTCATGTCCCCATAACGCAGTAGGGATTCACTCCTCGGCACGATTAAAACATTGAGTTGTGGGTTGTCGTTCTGAGTTTTCCTTCTCCTAAATGGATTGCCAAGCGACATTTGACAGAGACGCGATTGGAATTCAAAGAGCAAGACGCTGGTTAAAAGTAAACAAAAAAACAAACAAACAAACTTGGACGTAACAGCCGCTCAAAACATCACAACACTAGAGAATTTTGTTAAAGAAAAGAAAATTTTGATACCATCGCTAGTCCTTGTAACAAAAATAATGAAGAAAAAAATTAAAAACTAATAGAAAAGAAAAAGTTGACATGTGTTTTAGTTTATTACTGCAGTGAAATTGAAAAATGATAATTTGTTCGTCCACTGTATATTCACTTATTTTTTCATTAAAGTCGTCGAAAATAGCAGGTTTATCAAAAGAAAAATAATTAAATTAATAAATAAAATGGATAAATAAATAGGTATTCTTCATAAGAGAGAATATCGTAGGAATTTTATTAAACTGTTTTTCATCGTTTTATTTTCCGGTTGTTGTTTTTTTCGGTTTTTGTTTTTAAGAACAATTATCATCGTTAAAAAAATTATTTCGAAATATCGACAACTAATGGGAATATGGATAATAAGAAATCTAGTTGATGAATGTATTAGGGTCATTTTTTTTAATCATTTCACCCCGAGCAAGGCGGAAACGCCACTGATGTGCAGGGCGTTACAGAAATGTAAAAAGATTAATTAGAAAAGAGTGAGGAGTACAAACTAGTTAGAAAGGAACAGTAGAAAGCTGAGAAAGCAGGTGCGATGACTGATACATAGGTGGAGAGAAAGGGAAGGTTATACAGGGGAGGGGAGAGAGCTAGAGTCCAGTGGTTAGTAGATGAGTATTGACTTTGCATTTAAATTTCTGGAGGTTGTAGCCGTCAGGAAAGCAAGAATACGAGAGCGAGTTCCACAGGCGGGAAGTGCGAGAGAGGAAGCTGGAGGAGTAGAATTGTCGTCTGCATTTGGCTAACCTGACTGTGAATGGGTGGGACCCAATTGCCAGTCTGGTTGCACGAGTAAACATCTGTTGAGGAGGCCTCAGTGACTTAAGCTCGTCCGAGCAGAAGCCATGAAAGTATTTATAGAAGAGACAAATGGAGGCCACATTTCGACGATGGGGAAATGGCTGCAGTCGAGTCGCCAGATCAGTACCTATCACATTACAGACTCTCCTTTGGAGCTTGTCAAGAACACTGAGGAGAACGGCAGGGGCACCTGACCATAAATGGCAGCAGTACTCCATGCACGGACGGATGGTTGACTTGTATATATGCAGGATGGAAAAAACATCCTGGGTCGACATCATTTAACGAAGAAACAGATCAATTAAATAATATATGAATGAAAATTCATGTTTACCTTTAAATAGTAAAACAAAATTTCATATAGAAAAAAATTGAAAGAGAAAGACGATGGTTAAATAAAAAAAGAAACATACATCACTACGGAGTATTTTGTTTTAAAACATTGTTGCTACCATCACTTAGGCCTTGCAACAAAACAATTGTTAAGAAAAAAATTAATGGACAAAAAAGTTGACATATATTTAAATGTATTACTGCTGTGAAATTTAAAAATAATAATTTGTTCACCTACTGTATATTCAGTTATTTTTTTACTAAAGTCGTCGAAAATAAGGTTATCAATAAATGAATAAAAATAAATAAATAAATGAATAAATACGTATTCTGTCTAATAAAGAATGTCATACAAATTGTATCAAACTGTTTTTCATCGTATTTTTCCCTGTTTTGGTTTATTTTTTGTTTTTAAGAAAAATTAACATAGTTTTCTTAAAAAATGTTTGAAATATAAACAACTTCGGAAATATGAATAATAAAAACCTAGTTGATGAATCTATTAGGAACATTTAAAGAAGAAACAGGTAAATTAAATAATATACGAAGAAAAATTCATGTTTACGTTAAAATAGTTAAACAAAATTTTATTAGGAAAAAACAAAAATATCGTTACGTTTTCAACAGCATAAGAAAAACACATCATTCCCGTTGTAATTCCAATCACGTTCTTCTTTTTCTTCTTCTTCTTCTTCTTCTTCTTATTATTATTATTATTATTATTATTATTCGTAATAGTAACAGTATTAAAAAATAATGTTTTTCAACTCTATTTTACGAGAGTAAATGTACGCTGTGGTGCCATGGATATTGGCACGGAATAAAAAACCGATTTCGAATTCGACTTGAATGCCTTGCATTCATTTACAGGTAAATACCTTTCTATTCATCCTTACCCTGCTGTGGGTTGGATAATAGGACAGATTTTGTTTTATAGCCTTTGTTGGCAACCAGCCTACAACAGAAAAAAATGGCAATCATTGCCTGATAAATCTTCTGCCTAGTTAGTCACGGATCGAATGATACATGATCACGTGTATCAACTATGGCACTTATCTGACTGTCTGTATGAGTGAGGGGTTGAAAGATCCATTGATTGACTACGAAGCGGAGATTCAAGTGTTAGGAAATATTGCATACACTCGTTTCAACTGTTTTTAATATTAACTGAATAGTGTTTCTTAAGTTAAACTGATGTTTTTTTCATAAATATTTTATACCAAGCAAAGCGAAACCACCACTAGTGCGCCGTAAAAGAAAAAAATACAGAAACAGGCAGTGTCCAAGAAAAGATTAAATATGGGTAGTATTCAAGGATATGGAAGATGGCAATTGATGTTGCATTTAAAATTTTGGAGATTGTAGCTATTGGGGAAGCAAGTAAACGGAAGGGAAATCTATAGGTGGGAAATGCTAGAAAACACCTGTTAGAGTAGAAGAGGTGGTAACATCTATTTCAGCAGTACAAAGATGGGACCTAGATGTTAATCTAGTAGCAGGCGTAAATTCATGTGGTCGGAGCACAAGGGAAAAATTATCAGAGCATTTGCATACAACATTCATTTTGTTTTAATCATTTCACCCCAAGCAAGGCATTCCACTGCCACTATTGCGCAAGGCGTGAAATGAAGATGAGAAAGAGTGGTTAGATATAGGAAATGTCAGAAGGAGTGTATAGACGGGTAGGGATACAGAGGATGAGGGTTGGGTAGGTGGGAAGAGTGTTTGAGAGAATGGAGTTAGTGTGTGAGGAGGTGTCTATTGACCTTACATTTAAACTCCTGGAGATTGGAGCTGTCGGGGAATGTGGAAGGGAATTTCTAGAAAAGAGAGAAGGGAGCCACATCATGTCGGTGAAAAAGAGACTAAGATCGGTTACATTACAAATGCTTCTTTGGGTTTTGACAAGATCCCCAAGGTGTATAGCAGAAGCACCAGACAAAGTCTGGCAACAGTCTGACTGTTCAAATGTCTGTTCAACATGTTGCTCAAAAAGCAGTCCACCACAAATATGATGTCATTATCACTGTGATACTGGTTATCAGGCATGTGTTTTTTATGTTGTGGAAAGATTATAGCAAAATCAGGAAAATTGTGAGGGTGATAGGGTATTGTTCTGTGTAAACAAAAATTATTTCGTTAGATTTTCAGAGCTTTTGGTCTTTATTCTTTTTCTTAATTGCATCAGCGCGTTGGCAACGTACACTTTATTAATGGTGTAGCCTTTTTGAAAATACTCAATAAACAAAATGACTTTTGCATGGCCAACTTTGGAGTAGATGAGGTGGGTGCTTTCATTAAATGGCTTATCACTATGTCTCTGGCTCAAAGTTAAGAACCCAATCATTTTCCTTGGTTAGGAAACGTTCAAGGAAACCAACTGTATGTGCCATCAACGATGGCCAGGTGACAGAAGGTGTTGCATGCACCGAGCAGAAACCTTCGTCATGAAAATTGTTTATCCAGAATATTCTTAAACCACGGGATATGCTGACAGTATCAATGTGGTTGCAGTTGCATGGCGACCAGACTTTTTATTATTTTCAAGGTTCGCCATTCCTCTTTTAAATTCTGCCGGCAACGTTTGCATTGTTCATAAAACAGAAGAATCTTCCTATTATGTTGCAACCATGTCAGCATGAACGTACTTGTCCGCTTAACAGTTTATTCTCAAGGTACTTGATAACATTATAATGCCAAATGTCCATTCTTACATATTGAAGTATCATTTAAATATCAAGATGCCAATTTACCAGGGAATAAACAATGCAGTTATTAATAAGATGACTTTAAATCAATACATGAAATATTTAAGAGATTAGCAACAATTCCTTTATAGTAGTAAGGCACAAAGACATTTGGTCAGAAAAAAAAAGTTGGTGCTGTAGTAATACTCCTGCTGCATGACATTTTAAGTAAACAGTGTTAGTTCTACAAATGATTTTTACAGTGCCATAGAGGGAACGTCTGATGAACACGGAAAGAGGAAAATAAGGATACTTCCTCTCTGATTCAGATAGAATAGTTAGAAATTTACTTGACAAAACATTGGCAATACGGCCCTTACAAGTCATACTGACGGCAAGAAACGCAGAATGAATCCGGGAGTAGACTATTCAACGAGTGTAAACCGTTACAGAACAGAAATCTGGGGGGATTATGAGGGCATTCATTACTACGAGTTACAAAGAAGTTGTGGAGAGCAATGATTGCTCCCGTTCGGAATACAGAATATATATATACAGAATGTTTATTATGTTACTTAAACTCATATCATGGCTCAAAACTCTAATTCGTGTCCAATAACCGAAATGTAATTAACCTATTCAAAACTAAAACAATTAAAGCATTAAATTCAAAAGATAAAATGAATAATGTAACGTAATAAATTTGTTAAAATTAAGCAATTAAATGTCAGGGCTATAAATATAAAAAAAACTTTAGCTTAAAACAAACCAGAGGCACTTCCCTATTTCTATAATTAGCCTATGTATACAACTCGCGCAAGGAAGAGAAATCATTTTTAAAGTGAAACTACCACTCACTCACTGTCTTGAATTATATAATCATAATATCTCTCTCTCTCTCTCTCTCTCTCTATATATATATATATATATATATAAACGAGGTATTACCGCTCACCGTTTTTTCTTTTTTTAAGTAAGCTCATGCAGTAACTGTATTTTTACAATATAATTCTCAACTAAAGAGAAAAAGAACGATAATATTTGTCCTATTTCGGTCATTACCTCTAAATTAAATGCTGGGGTAAACCAGATAATGTTTGTTTTCTATTATCGTTTTTTGGTTTATCTGTTTGGTTGAGAATTATATTATAAAAACACGTTACGTGAGCTTACAAAAAACAACAACAAAAAAAAAACGGTGAAAGTTAAAATCAGTTATTGAAAATCGCCTGAAGACACCACACTTTGTAGAAACCTAGGTCGCGTAGTAACTCGTTTACAAATAAAAAATATTAAAAAGTTCTGTAGTATAATTGTATTGAACACTTTTTAATACAAATATGCATTCGTCTAAACTTATTACCACAAACAGAGTAATCAATCAATCAATCAATCAATATATATATATATATATATATATATAAAGAGTGCGATTGATGAAATGTCCTCTAAACTGTACTAAATGAAAATAATACTGACATCTCATTTCAATAGATAAATTTAACAAAAGTATACAAAATGAATTAAGCGGACTCATGTGAACTATTATGTGGTCACAGAATTTGTCTGACAGCCATGACTGTTGACTGTTGCTTGTGTAGAATGGTGTCGAATCCTGTTACGAGACATAGAATTATCAGCAGTAATTAACTTTATCCATGGCAGCATTATCTCCTCAACCTACTTTGATATAGATCCCAGTTTGATTTTGTGGCCCTATGAGAAGATATATGGATGTATACCGTCACCATCACTAATGATCACTCCAAAAACCGTGGTAATGATCATTAGACTCATCCACATATTTCCGAATCTTCCACTCTGTCTTCAGATTGACTCTAAAAAAAAAAAGACAAAAACACTGAATGCTTTGTTTAGAGCTTCTGGCGCGAATGCCAAGCAGTACAGCATCTTTTTTCTGGCGGGCTGACGTGCGTCATAATGTTTTTTTTTTCTGGGGTAACCAAAATGAACACTAGTTTGCAGTCAACAAAATCAAAAACAATTAAAGTGCATGCATGAATTTAATAAAAGTAATTAAAATGTCGACAATTTAACCCTTGCACTATAGATATCTATGTGTGCGTGCGTGCGTGCGTGTGTGTTCGGGGAAGTGTTAGTGTGTGGGAGTGAGGGTCATGTGCTATCATTGAGAATAGTTACCAAATCTGACAAGTGGAGAGAACTATCACGCATTGATTTCATGTCTATGAATAGACAATTTATTCGGACATAAATCTTACCGAATACATTGAAAAAGAAACGATGGGGACGGATGGTGATCGATAGCAGGAAAAAAAGAGGGGAAGAACTTTTTTTTCTTTCCAAATGAACCATAAGATCAGTTTAGCTGGCTGTCTTTGCAACCAGCCCGTTTATTGGAAGATTTTCAAGTGGACTGCAAGGCGCTTACAGCTGACACATCAAATAACAGCCAGACTTGGAGAACGCCAATAACTGTATGTGATGCGTTTTCCATTGAATCTAAAAGTTTGGCGTGTTTAAGTCGTGTTTGATGCTTTTGCGTAAAAGCAGCGTTCACGCTGAACGCAGACGTGCATTGTGTTTGGAAATATGACAGAAGACCGAGCGTTAACTCAACTGAAATACCGTGACAGGATCATCTGTGTGAAGTTAGATGTTTCCTTTTTTTAGAGATAAAATAGAATCATAGCATTATCTAATTTATTGAATAAAAATGTGAATGAGTATAATTGATTTGATTTTAAAGATACTTAGTCCGGTGGTTGATATATGGGAGCAATAAAAGAGGTAGTCATGGTTAGTTTACACTCGGCTACCTACAAAACTGATGTGCGTTGTGACACAGAGGATATCGAGAAACGAGGAATCAGAGAACCGAGTTCGAATTCCAGTTAGATTAGTTGCATTCCCTCACCCGCAAATACCCTTGTGAAAGATGTTAATTCGTTTCTTTCCTCTAACCCTGGATTAAATAACAGAACACATTCGGTTCTACAGTATTTACATTATTCGAACTATTGTCCTCATCTTTGTTGCCATTTGTACGACGTTTCGGCCGTTGTCCGCTCCGGCCTTTTTCAGGTTCTAAGAATTTTAAACTGAACCATTTATTGTAATCACTGGGTTATATCATCCTCATTCCTTGCGTAATTCTCCGATTGAAAGTCATGAGTTAACTCCCTCTAACCCTGCAGGTTACTTGTTCACCACTGCTGTAGCCTGGTATTGAACTTGCAACTCGTTGGGTCAAGTCACAGGAACTAACCAACGTCTATATCCACTAGGTCATTACCTTAAACTATATACTGTAAATAGTAACTCATCTTAGAAATATAAACAGATTCAGTTCTATAACGTTGTTTGGCAACAGATCTACGGCAGGAATTAATGGCAAACAAATGCAGGAAAAATATTCTCTCAAGTAAACCTGGACCCGCCTAATGGAGTATCACATATATCACTTAACTAACTAACCCATTTACCATTTTACAAATTACTTGTTGTTTAATTTATTTGGACATTTATGAATCAAGTAGTTACAGATACACATAAGCGAACATATATTTATTATTTGCACGAATCTAAATGTTTCTAGGATATATCTTTTTATGCACACTTATATAAACTTTTTATCACTTGGCAACCATAAGATATTCATTTATACACACCACAAAATGTGTGCCGTTTCCTCTAGGGGTGGACAATTATGACTCTCCACAACTTCCTATCCGTTATAACTCTTGTTAATTTTGTTTCGTTATTTTCTTAATTCGTGTTCTGCCAACCATTTACACAAGCTCATTGAATAAATTAAGCGCTGCTCTTTTTCTGTTTCTCTTGACTTTGTCAATTCAGTCTTAAATTTCGCAAGTCGCCTTTTCTTGTCATGCTTACTAGAGTTGCAGCTGTCTCTTCCTGGTGTTATGCATAAGGGTTTTTTTATCTGTTTACTTTCAACTTCGTTGAAATCCTATATGCCGAATGGCTGAGCCTCGTCTGGATTCCTCTCCGCGCGAAGGCAGACGGTCCGACTAGGAAAGAGCCTTAGAGAAATAAGAACTCAGCTCAGAAACATCACTATTATACCACCCACACTTCCAAGCTTACAACATCTGCAATTCTCAATGAGTTACCTTCTAAGCACTAACCAGACATAACGCTGCGTAACTTTTGATCGTACGTGGAACCGTTGTTTCAAAGTGATATAGACGTAAGCCATCGTTTTAAAAATATGTATGTATGCACTGAGAGTGGCTTGGTGCATTCCTTGGCCAGGCGTACTTTTCATGTTCAATACATTCCAAAACCAATATGTTTTTAACTGTGCTTCATTTTGCGATTTTCTTTTAAACACATCGTTAAAAAAAAAGCGAATTTCATTTAAACAATCGAGGCATTCGCTTCTAATTTTATAAAACGAACTAAAATTTCAGGTTCTCGAATCCCTTATCGTAATATCAAGAATCATCAAATTAAATAAGATGTTCTTCAATTTGCGAAGTGAAACGTTAAATATATTTAGCATGTGATAAACACATTTAAACCAGCCATGGCTGTCGCCTCTTCTGTGCGACTAAAAATACAAAGGAACACTGTCATATTGCCTTTAAACTAATTTAAAAGAATGTGATATATAAAGTGAAAATATTTAAACAACAAAATATCAAATAGCAAACATATTTTTCGTCAGCATTGGATAAAGTCAGCAAGTCTGGCTGACAAAGTTATCTAATAAAAAATTGACAATGTCACTAAGCCTAAAAACTAACACTGTTATATTAATTCAAGATTTTGCTAAAATAGGCCATGTCTAGGAGATTTATAAAAAAGCATGCATACACAAATGTAATAATAAGAATAATTATAATTATACATGTATTATTAGCATTAATTAGAAAGTTCCTGTAGACTTTTAGTCGTTCATATTCCAATACGTCAAATTTATCGCTCTCTATATCTACCTATCTCTGTCTGTCTGTCTCTCTCTCTCTCTCTCTCTATATATATATATATATTAGAGAAAATTTTCAAAATTCAAAGGTGTCGGATGTACATTTCGACATAGGATCTCTAATAGAGACTCTACATCACGTCAGCGACATTGTTTTTTCCAAATGGCGAAGACCCTGGGTTAGAGTGTGGAGGGGTTTTAGGTTAACAACGGTCACAAAGTGGAAAAGCACAGAGCTGGTAGTTGCGGGGTTACAGGGTGTTGAAAAGGTATATTTAGGAAGGGGAGGAATAGGAGCTCATATTTTATAAAGATAGACAACTAAATGAGTTAAATTACTTTTTAAAGTTAAGATTTTGCGTTGTTTGAAGAGGTGTATTTAGGCGAGAAGGAATGGGTTTCAATATAAGATTTAAAAAAAAATTTATTTAAGTTTATTTGATTAAACTTTTTAGGTAGAAGCGAGCTAAATGCCAATTACAGGAAGTTATCAGTTTAAAAATTCTTAGGGAAAAAATATTAGAGAAAAAAATATTAGAGAAAAAAAAATATATGTATATACATATATGTGTTAACCAAGGAAAAAGGGATTTAGTAAAAGAATCCATAATTTCTAAAGATAGGCAATTAAAGAAGCTTGGGATAGGAAGATAGGGGGTTAAAATAATTTTTAAGGTTAACGTTGGGTTAAATTAAGATTAAAATTTAAATTGAATCCTTTTAATTTATATTCTAACATCTAGTCAACGGGGATTGAAATTCTAAATTTAAGTATTCGAAAAATTTGCCTTATGGCGGCACTTACTGATGAATTCCCTCCTAAGATTCAGTAGCCGTTGTTGGTGGGGGTGTATTTTAATATTGAAATTTTTTCCAGTAAACATAGACAGCACCTATCACGAAAATTCTTCGGAATACAGGCTGAACCTATCAGGTTCCAGCTAATTTCAGGATCCAGCCCTTCCTCTTTCATTTTCCTGAATGCCCGCGAAAGGGCTGTCTGGTACCTCTGACCGGGGTTCGAAAAGGAGTACCTGTGGTTATACAGTCTTTGTTTGAAAGGACAGGCGGACATACCGATATAGGTCCGGAAGTCGTTTTTTTTTTTTTTGTTAGATGGATAAATGCGGGCTTCATAAATCACCTGCGTGGATTTGCATTTTCCCTCCCCGGGGCAGGCGTCTACAAAATTATAGTTACATTCTTTCAGAATTCCGGACCTAGATTCAGCATTGCGCAAGTTCACCAGAATACTCCTATTATAGGAACTAATAAGGCTGTCCATATTCGGTGTGCAAGAATAACTAATTTTAAGGGTGTACCTATTAAAAATCTTCCTTAGAGGGTTACTGTTATTAAAATTTTTGTCTATTAACTTGAGAAAATATTTACCAATATTGATGTTAGTTAGTTTACAATAAGGGGGGGGTTAAACCAAATTATCTTTCTTTTTCTACAGTTTCCCTTCTTTTTATTTTTGGATGCTTCGGAATCTATTGTAAGTTTATTATATGTTAACTTGTTCTTATATCCGCTTTTTTGAAGGGCCTTATTGTAAATATTTTTACTTGCGTTGACAGTTTTAATGTTGGATGATAATTGGTTGCTTCTATTATTCACTATATTGGGTATTTGTTTCATAATATTTTTGGGGTGGTTGGATGAAATATTAATATAAATGGGGGAACTATTTTCTTTGAGAAATAGTTGGTTGGATCCATCATTTAAGTTAAGGGTGATGTCTAGATAGTTTACAATTTTAAGATTAGAGGTGACTTGGACTTTAAAACCGAGGTACTTCAGGGTTCTAATTATTTTTTGTGTATCCTCTTTGTGTAGGGCCCATTGGAATTAGGGATAATTATTAATCCATCGTCCCGATATAGGCCTAATTGTTTTGGGTCTAAAAATCTGCTTAGAATATCTAAAATGTAAATTCCCACAAGATCTGCCACCTGGGCTAAATCATATGCTCCCATAGGGAGACTTGAAATGCTCCCCCGGCCCCTTTGTCCATGTGGAAACATCAAAGGTGAGAATGGATTTTCTGGCCGCAAGGATAATTTTGTAGTCCCTATCCGAAATGTTCACGTTATTTTTAGCAAATCTTAAACAACACTCAAGAAGGTCCCTTGATATAGAAGAATAGAAATCGACAATATCGAATTTAAGGAAGGTGGATTTAGATTTGTTTTTGATGTTGTTAAACCAGTGTATCGTACCTGAAGAACTTTTTCAAAGGTTTGGGTGTAGATTCAATTGTAGCTTCTCTATTAGATGTTTTAGAATTTCCCTGGAAATTATGCCTAAGTCACTTTTTGTAGGATTAATTAGCCTGGTTTGTAATTTGTTTTGGAAATTTGGTGTGTGGTCCTTAAATAAAACGCAAGCTTCTTTAGTGGCGATTTTGCCAGTTTTGTCACTAATATTTAATTCTTTGGCGAATTTGGCTGTGTCTGTATTAATTTCAGACAATGCTAGGTTCCGATTGTCTACTTTGTAACTACTAGTTGTATTATTTTTAAGGACACTTATGTAATGTAAAGGATCACATTTATAAATATTGTTAGATTTGTTGGATTTTACCCACAGGTGCTTAGATTTTTTCAGGTTTCTAATGTCTGATTTTAGTAAGTTCTGGAATTTATTTGAAGCCCCACAGAATTTGATTTTGGGGATCAGGTCGAAAAGGTTTTTCTCGAAAGAGTTCAGAAATCTGCATCCGGGGTGGGGTGCGCTGTGTCCTCAGGTTGAAGGAATCCGTAGAATGATGTGCAGAGTCTGTAGAGCAGAGGAAAAAAATGTGCCTTCCATCGAAGTCCCCTTATGAAGTTTTAAATTTTTTCGGTGAGGTGAAGGAGAACAGAGTGAGTGTTTGGTAAGGAATATTTTTCAAGGAATAATCCGGGATAAACTTTTCCATTTTGGAACAGCAGAATGAATAGTTGAAAGATCCGGGATTGAACAAAGAGAGCTTAACCACCGAAGGTGTGGGAGCAAAATATATATATATATATATATATATATATATATATATATATATATATGCAGGTTTATTAAAACTGACAAAAAAGGTATTATCAATAAGTTTGTTTTTGTAATTTTTCGCGTAATCTTAAGATGTTTTTATTTTCAGAACTCAAATTATATAGGAATTTTCGAAATTATTTGTTTTTTCCAAGCGCTATACTTTAAGCATTTTAAACGATTAATTTTGTTTTACGTGTAACTGAATATGTGTAAAGTTTGTGTATATGAAAACATATATATATATACTATATTCCAAATACAGTAAGCACAATGTTAGTGTGTGTGTGTGTATAAGATATTAAATTTTCTAACTGCAGTCTTCGAAATTTAACCAGCATTTTGAAGTCTCACACCCACTCAATCCAATTATAAAAATTCTATTACAATTTTATAAGAAATTACAAAATTGCAGAATATGGCTTAAACCCGAACTTATGCAGTGTAACTTGGTTCTTGTAAAATCTACTGAAATTGCAAGTGTAATTCTTGAAACCGTAAAACTATTTTTAATCACTTTCAGAGTTCCTTAAATAATGTTGGGGTGGATGCGAGAGGTTTTGAAGACTTTCGTCGACATTCATCTTCTCCAGGGAAGGTGAGATCATATTCATTATATATTTAAATGAAATTATTGTTTAACTTCCCACCATCTTGTTTTTCCGGTTGAGAATATCTTAATCCCAGCGAACTTGACCTATCATTGTCGTGGTAGGGTAAAGATTGGTATCATTTAAAGACCGATTTCGCAAATGGTAAATATACAACAAACGTCTACTTCAAATTCATGATGAACTTGACTCTTTTGCCTGCTTGGTTTGCTGCTGATTGCAAAGCTTACTCGGTTATCTCGGAGGATGAGCGAAGCACATAATCTGATCCCTACGAATTAAATTTTCTTAAAAGAAAAGTGTCATATTGACATCAAATATTTTCCAGTTCCTAGTCTGAAACACGTCCATCTGCGGACAAACATCTATACATTTTCGAAAGAAAATCACTTTTGAAAAAATTATCACTGACGACGGAAAATTAATTAACTAAGGAAAACCGAAAAGCCGTTGCCATATTCAAGATGGTTTTCGACATGTCAAAATAGAATTTACTGAAAATAACCGTTTATCTGTTTGTTGTAATTCAAAAGCATTTACAGATTACAATATTTTTCTGAGTGAGGAATAACAGTAGAGTTCTCACATTTTTACTGAGGTGAAATATTCATTTTTTATCAAATTTCAAATAAGCCACAGTAAACGTTGGTCGATATGAAGAACCGAATGTTACTAATTCAGGTCGAGTCTTATCAGTTGCCAAAGAGCAATAGATTCGTGTTTCTATATCAAGAAAATTATTTGCAAGGGAATAATGATGAAATGAAAATAATGTCTGAAATGAAAATTTATCCTTCGATTTTGGAAAATGTTATGTCAAGTCATCATGTCTTTCCTATATTGGGAGGAACGGTGGAGCAACGGATCGCAGCTCTGACTGAGAAACGAATAACATCTCAGACGAGTTCGAATACCAGTAGATTTCATTACATTCACTTAAGTTGGGAAAGTATGAATCCATCTTTTATATACCCAAATAGTAGGACAGCCAGGTTCCTATAATCTGGAGAGGTGATCAATCTAGGAGAAGGACGAGTTTCTATTCAAAAGATTGGAAGTTATTTGGGGACATTGTGGTATACTGTGAACCAATTCTGTGTTTGGCCCTTTCAAAAAGTGTAGTTGTTTATGCATAGTTCTACACCAATAAATCAAATGATATGTGAGTGTAGCCTGCCTGTTGATACTAAGAATTGAGCTGCTTAACCTTCATAGAATAAATACGACGGTAGAGTTGTGTCCTAGGACCCATTTGACATTGCCACGGGAGCATTGGATTCTGCAATCTCATCAGAGTTTTGTATGTCATTTTATTTTGTATAATTTTACTGCTAATCGTGGTGTCGTGGTGTCGATGTCAAAAGATATTGGATTGTATAGAGATTGTGAACGCATGATTATTTAAAATTCCACTAACCCAAAAGTAGATAAAACTTGTAAATACATATATAAAACAATGAAGAAATTTAATGTTAAACTAATAATATATACTAACCCCCAAAAAGTTGATTTAGTTAATAGAACTTACTCACCACATGTAATTCATAATGCTTATATATACATATACCCTAAATGAAATACCCAATATCTATTGTTAAACATATACCACAGTCAGCTGAACATAGAATAAACAATAATTCCTCCAGGAAATACATTTTATCAGCATCGATACTACTACAATATAGCCATAAAAAACAGCGGCTATAATTACAAGGATATTAAATATCATAAAAAATTTAATCATAATAACAAAAATAATCGTAATAGAAAAATAATTTGGTACACACTACCATTTAACGAAATGGTTAGTACAAATTTAGCCAATACATTCCTTAATCAAGTTAAAAAACACTTCTAAATTAATAAACCCCTTAGCACAATTTTGAATAAATATACACTGAAAATTAGTTATAGTTGCACTGGTAAGCCTGACACGATAATGAAAAACACAATAATAAAATCCTAAACCAACATTATGATATCAATTATAACGAACTTACCAGAAACAATGATAATAAGACGGCTTGTTGCAATTGTCATAACCCAACGAATATCTTTTGCAAAATAAATGCCTCACAGTTTCCATTGTACACCAAGCTACTATTTTCAGGACTGAACATCTTAATTTTACAAAACATCATACCGGATCTACTTAGAATAATATAAGTCTTTCCAAAATTATATATATATACATATATATATATATATATATATATATATATACAATATATATATATATATATACAATATATATATATATACATATATATATATATACATATACATATATATATATATATATACATATATATATATATATATATATATATATATATATATATATATATATATACACATATATATATATACATATATATATATACATATATATATATATACATATATATATATATATATATATATATATATATATATATATATATATATAATATATATATATATATATACATATATATATATATATATATATATATATATAATATATATATATATATATATATATATATATATATATATATATATATATATATATATATATATATATATACATATATATATATATATATATATATATATACATATATATATATATACATATATATATATATACATATATATATATACATATATATATATATATATATATATATATATACATATATATATATATACATATACATACATATATATATATATACATATACATATATACATATATATATATACATATATATATACATACATATATATATACATATATACACATATATATATATATACCTACATATATATATACATATATATATATATACATATATATATCCATATATATATCCATATATATATATACATATATATATATACATATATATATATACATATATATATACATATATATATATACATATATATATACATATATATATATATATATATATATATACATATATATATATACATATATATATATATACATACATATATATATATACATATACATATATATATACATATACATATATATATATATACATATATATATATACATATATATATACATATATATATATATATATATATATATATATGATACACACTACCAAAAGTAGTTTAGACCAAATTGATTGTTTACTTTAAACTGGAAGATTGAATCAAAATTCCATATCTTTAAAGAGAAATCTATATCTTTAAGGATAATTATTTATTTTTTCTATGTTTGCAGGCAATTATACAATAATTTAAATCAAAAGGAACATAGAATAATTATAAATTCAATGAAAGTAAATTTATATTTCTTTTCATCAAATAATCCACCACGTGTATTTATTAGTATGGAGCAAATACTTACCATCCTTTGTAGTAAATGGTAAAGGTTATGTTGGTGGAAGTGATTCCCAAGTAGTGTGTGAATGCGTAAACATCTGCTCTTTATTTTTAAGTACTTTTCGATCAGGTTTTTTTTCAACCTAGTTAATTTGTGGAATGATATAGAGACTGAGTGAAAAGACAGATTTTTAGTAAATCCTAATCTTCCTTTGATTTTAGATAATTTTACATAGTTTTGAAGTTTATTTTAGATTATTATCTTGTTGCAAAACAACTATCATGTAAATAAGACCCTATCTTGTAACACAAACCAAACTAAGCCAGACGCCTTTAATAATGAACAACGTGAATCAGGGAGGGTTCGTTGGAAACAGTTGAGAAGAATTGCTTATGAACTCACGGCAAATAGCCTAAGCAAGATATAATATTATAACCGCAAGATGAGTTATAACAAAAACTGAATTTATCCAAGAATTCGGCAGCCAGAAGGAATCTCATACCTCTGCAGTATTTAATGATACTCCTCCTTCATAGCATTCATTTGCCCAAAAGCCTCAGCTAATCTCACCTCCAAACAATTCCGAAACCATTGTAGCACAATCACATAATGACATTTTCACTTATTCGTTCGGAAGAATTTCATCTGCCATTCACTCTTTGTTTATTTCTAAAAGCTCAAATTTGAACTCATGAAGCCAAAATAACTTTTCTCAACTTCCTAAAGTTTAATCCTTGTGCTGTTGCTCACGTTTTAATTTTTTCAACATATTTTTCGTTCGTAACAAAAATTTTGTAAATGATAAACATCCTTTAAACCCCAAAAAAGAACTATTTCCTTAATACTCGAAACAGATATTGGATGTTGACGTGTAGAATTAAATTTAGAACTTACTTAGGGAGCTGTTTATCTTCATTTGCTTTTGCTAAACATGATTAAGTATCTAACTTCTGTAATAGATGTTACTCTGCTCATCCAAGATCTTTTTCTGTCTACATTTACGCTCGTTTCTGCATGCAAAAATGCACACCACTTTTTCGTTTTCTGTAATTTCTAGCAATCTGACGTTTAAATACTCTTCTGCTCGAGCTTTTTTAGTAATATTAATGTTTAGTTTTTAGCAATTTAACAGTCTCTGAAAAATAATTTCAATCACGCATTGATGTAAATGAAATTGAACCGCTATTGAACAGAGCAGTGGAGTTACAATAATTGTAAATTTCTCTACAGTTTCGAAAAGGTATTCGGTTGTAACAGATTTTCCAAAGCTTATGCAAATAAATGTATAATAATTGTAAACAAATTTATTTTAAATTTAAAAAAGCGATTGCGTATATACACAATATGGGAATTTATTAATCGAAATATTCAAAATTAACCTTTTCATAAAGTTAAAGAAACAATTTAGAGGGGGTCCCAAAGTTTTGTTCTGTGCACGCACACACACACACACACACACACACACACACACACACATATATATATATATATATATATATATATATATATATATACGAACTAAATCTAAAAGTGAGCCAAAAGTTAGATTTAATTCGTATCTTTGCTCTACTTTCGTACTTTCGTATTGAGCTCTTTTTGTTAAGGTTTTCGTCTTGGGTTTTTTAGTGCTACTGTTTTGTTAGTACGTTTTACAATATATCTATATATATGGTCTTTAAAACTACGATATTTCTAGGGTAAGTGTACTGAATGTCGGATATCGAGCGTTTATAGATTTGCACAATATTTAGGTAGAAATCAATACTGAATTTTGAATGTCAGTTTCCCGCTTTAGTTTGATTTTCAAGCAAATACACTGCATCGATGATAGTATTAAAGCGTGAAAACTGATAGACACGATAATGTTGATTCTTATTTCGTAGTATATATATATATATATATATATATATATATATTGTCATCCGCAGACAGATCTGTTTCACCGTATCACACCTCATCAGTACGGTTAGACTCCGATTGCTTTTTTACCCAGGATTGAAACCCTACCGAAATGGCGTCAATCGGCGACTCTACCCCTGGGCTATGGGCGTTCGGTGGAAGTATTATACGCGCCCAATAGCTAGAGCGCTCTAATTCATTTCACTGAATGAGCGATGCGTACATGTGTGTGTGTGTGTGTGTGTGTGTGTGTGTGTGTGTGTGTGTGTGTGTGTGTGTGGATCAACCAAGCTACATTTTTCTCTAAACGGAATAAAGAAATTTGTAACGTGTATATGGGAATTTTGGCTAGGATTTAGAAACAATTATTTTATTCTCACAAGCACACTTTTACCAACCCTAAATTAAAATTTCAAACTCTTGTCGGCATTAAATAACCCACATATGTTGATATGGTTTAAAACACATGACTCATTTTTACAGTAGAATTGGCGTTTCTTTGGGTACGGCTGCCTAACAGGGTCCAACCCATTTCAGGCTGGTTTGAATTCAGAGTTTTCTTTCTGCTAGGCCAGTTGCTCCCCAAGTCCTGCTATTTGCCAATAAATGGAGAAGAGACGGAGATGCAGTTATACCTTTTTAAATATATTACCACGTAAGTTCATGTAATGGATTCGACTGCAATTATCATAATGTCTATTTTACATCCGTGTATTTGAAAGTCAAAGTGCATCGAACTTGCCTTTCCGATTCCTCAACCCGAGCCACTATCTATTACTTCACCTCATACATACACATATGTATTAAGTACGTATACATTAATTACGGTCATATAATAACAGTTATATACTTTTATATGTCTACACACACACACACACACACACACACACACACACACACGCGCGCGTATATATATATATGTGTGTGTGTGTGTGTGTGTGTGTGTGTGTGTGTGTGTGTGTGTGTTTTAAAAATACGTACAGGCTTTAACTCAATCAAAAATGTTCGTAACATCGTCATTCCGACTGTTGTGATTACTTGTGCGTATTTAAACGTCTAATGTCATAAACCGAGCAACCTTTGCATAAACATATTATCTTTCATAGAAATAAATGAAAATCAAATATTCTCGCATACCAGTTGGAGTCAAACTATCTTGGCGTCTGTTCAGACAAGTTTTCATTAAGTCAACCGCAGAACTTTTCTAATTCACCCACAAATTTTGCTGAATATGTGAGGCAAATGAGTGAACAACTCTCTTCGTATTATCTGATGTTTCACAATAACTACATTAAATCATACGCACTTATAAAAAGCAAGTTCATTCTTAACAAAAGTATTCAACCTTTATTCGATTTTTCGATAAGAAGCTATTATTTTGAAATCATGTTTTCTTTCGAGCTGCTTTTTTTTATTTCTTGTTGAACAGCTGCGAATATTTTATAAATGTTGGAATGGCTCGTTAAATTTGTTTAGTTGAATGCCGTTCAATCGAAAATCTTCTTGCGTGTTTTCTTTTACATATACTTTTTTTCTAGCTGAGGCGCCGATGGATAGTAAGAAATCGTCCTTTTATTCCAAAAAGAATAAAAACTTTCAATCTATTATTTAATATGCTTTCTTGCCCAGTGAAACGAACGATGCATAAAAATACTAAATTTAGAATAGATAGAACCTAAACATTGATTTAAATTGAATTCTTAAAGGACACCGAATATATATATTTTAATGGCTGCTTTTTTACGATGCATTTTGACTTTCGGATAGATTGATGTAAAATAGAAATTATAAGTGTCAGCGTAAAAGGCACTGACTTTAATAAGTAGAACAAAATTATGCAAGTCTTATATGTGTGCTTATGTTATGCTTTACTGCCTCTCACGAATGATGGAATATAAACACTAGGGATTTGAAGAATTATCATGAATGGTCATCTACTATATATAGTTTTAAATTGAACATTTTATCTATCAGAACGTATGTGTTAGGAGTAATCAATTGAAAAGATTCGTAACTTTAAAAAAAGTGTTTGATTTAAAAGAATATGGATATTTCTAAATTACTTCCTGCTTGTGAAATAACATAACTCATTGCTGAATTTTTAATCATGCCCAACGTTCATTATATCACTAACATGTTTAATGATTGTTAATTCACTTGATAAGTTTGTGGCATACATTAGACATATTTGTGCGTGCGTAAATAAACACACACACACACACACACACACACACACACACACACACACACACACACACACACACACACACACACACATATATATATATATGATGCGTTAGTAGCAACTATTTTTTTTAAGTATACTATTACTCCACAGCGCTCGGGGTGTGAGTGCGTAACTAATCATCAGCAGACGGATCTGTTTCGCTGTATCACAGCTCATAACTACGGTTAGACATCTGCTTGCTTCTAGGATTGAAATCCGACCGAATTGTCATCAGACGGCGATTCTAGCTCTGAGCTATCGGCGCTCGGTAGAGTAATGTAGATATTAGAGTGTTGTATACAATGTAAACACCCGCCAGCAGCCGAGTGTGTTCAGATTCATTATATATGGTGCAATGGTTGATATTTTATATTTTTATTTCGTGCGTTGTTTTTTTTATTTTGCCGATTGCTCAGTATGTGTGTGTATTTGTGTAGTAACCTTTCTTTAATTCATATTTTTTTTTTTTTAATCATTTCACCCCGAGCAAGGCAGAAACGCCACTGATGTGCAGGGGGTTACATAAATGTAAAAAGATTAATTAGAAAAAGAGTGAGGAGTACAAGCTAGTTAGAAAGGAACAATAGAAAGCTGAGAAAGCAGGTGCAATGACAGGTACATGGGCGGAGAGAAAGGGAAAGTTATACAGGGGAGGGGAGAGAACTAGAGGCCAGTGGTTAGTAGGTGAGTATTAACTTTGCTTTTAAATTTCTGGAGGTCGTAGCCGTCAGGAAAGCAAGAATACGGGAGTGAGTTCCACAGGCGTGAAGTGCGAGAGAGGAAGCTGCAGGAGTAGAATTGTCGTCTGCGTTTGGCTAACCTGACTGTGAATGGGTGGGACCCAGTTGCCAGTCTGGTTGAACGGGTAAACACCTACGTTACTTAGTTTCTTGCTTCTCTCCAAATGCTTCTAATTTTTTTCTTTTTACGATTTTTGCAATGCGTTGTTTTAAACATTCGTATTTTCTGTATTGAGTTTGATACAGTAACCTGTTGGGTTTTGTCTATATTGCACTCTGACTTGAGACATGTAGCAGCTGTCTTTTTTACTGCGTTCCCAACAAAAAAAAATAATTCATATATAATCACGGTGAACACACTAACACGTAGCAGTCATGATAATTACTGTTATACCTTTGCGATCAGAGAGTTATCCGGTGGCACTTAATCTAACATATAATTGTACCAAGCCCAAGAGGCAATTTACTCGTGAAGGACACGGCTGTGATACACTTCCCACACTGCAAAAAGAAAAGCATTGATAGAACACTCTATTATATAAAGCAAGGAGCCAATCATTGATATCATTAACTACGAGTACAGATACAAGGACAGGAGGTATTAAGAATCTGTCTAGTTTCAGCGACGTTTATACAATCGACACCATGATGTACACACTACTTACTTTTATAATAGTATAAAATATTAATTCTGATTTGATGAATGATAGATGGCGTAAAATAGTTTCGATACTATTTGATTCAGTCTAATATAAAATATAAAAAATAATTCTGCCTAATTTTATATTGTGAATAAACGTATTTAAAAAGTTATTGTAAATGTCTTCAGTTTAATTTTCAAACAACTTTTATTTAACCATCTAAATTCAACAATAGATTATGTAGTAGATATCGGGTGGCAACGAAATACAAACACATAATTTTATATCAAAGGCAAAACTCAAACTGTAGAGACATTTAATTTTAAAATTTAATTTCTCAGATTCTTGGCTTAGATATAGAGATATGGTCTAGCCAACTCAATACAACTTTCTAAAGCTTTCGTTTTGTTTTTGTACCTGTTTATTTTACATACCCATTATTTTAATTCCAGTAGTTTTCTTCAGAAAGTCTTCGTGTATAGTGTGCGAGAACGAATCGTGAAATTTACCAAAGAAGACTCATAAATTAGTGTATTTTTTAATCATTTCGCATTAATATATTATAATTTTTTAAAATTAAAATTCTATTCCTGAAGTTGAAATTATCTTCAGACTTAATACAATGATCGGCTAAAGCACTGAGTGTTTCGTAAAAGAATTTTTTGTTTTTCTAACTTAATTCCAACTGCCTTTCGATTTAATTTGTGTATTTCTTTCGACAGTTACTAGTACATAACATAATCTTTTGCTTCAGATTTTAGAATGATATTCAATTTTATATTAATAAAATCACTTATTGTATAGAAGTGCACTATTTACATTGTTATTCTTGTACTTATTGCCATATTGGCCACGTTTCACACTCAAGCCTTCTTCAGATAATTAGAATTTCGAAACGAACAATTTGTTTCGATTACTGGGGTACATAGTTCTCGTTCCATGAGCCATTCTCCTTGTACATGTCTTAGTCATCGCCCTTTAACTCAACTCTCTAAGTTATTCGTTCACCACTGCTGTCCTGAACAAATAACGTTTGGGTTCCAGTCACTGGATCTAACTAACCCTTTTATACACTAGACCACGTGACCTTGATGCCCAAATTCATCGTGTCATGAAAATATTTGATTGTTTTGAAACCAGCAAAGCTAGGGTCAGATAATATGGGCCTTGAAAATATGTAAACAATGTGTCAAAATATATGACGTAACGCTTATTTAAGTGACAGAAATTAGTAGTAATTGAGTCGCTCAAGAGTTGAGATTAGAACCCAGTTTGAGTGAAGCAGAGGGAAAACCACAGACGGGTGTGGCCTTTTTTCCCTCGATACGTGTGTACTGACACTTCTAAATCTATCTTCTACTCTAAGCCACGTCTCCTGAAGAGCGAATAAAGAAAATGTTGTATGCCTTCGTTTATACATATGTCTTACGATCGACATTTTATTAAATGAGAATATTGTCATTTTATCAGTGAGAAGACAAGCGATTTCATAAGAAAGAAGATAACAAGTTTTGGGACCACGTCGTAGAATTAATAATCGTCGTTCCACCGAAGTGTATACAACATATATGTCGTTTTGGTTGCAGTTAATTCTCATCATCCTTGGTACAGGTTTTATAATATTGGTAGTTGAAGATGAGGGTATCGAAGGAGATACAACATTTGTCGTTTTGGTTTCTAAGTTATGCAGCATATGTCGCTCTGGTATACGTCTCTGGAATACCACAGTTTTAACATTTTTTTAATTATGTTTAGTTAAATAATTGTTCTTATTTCATTGGGATGTGGCATCAATTTTATCTGTTACTTTTTATAATTATTTATTTTCCTAGTTTCACGAATGCGCTTTTTAGCGAAACGCGTAATATGATTACTTGAAATGATTACGATACTGGAGAATTTAAAATTTCTTTATCAGGCAATCGATGAATATTACGAATTGGAAGCCGATAATTATTTCAGATATTATTTTGTTGCTACGGTGCAAATAGAAATCCATGACACTGTATTCCTCATTGAGTCCTCGATCGATAGATACATCATTTTTAGATATTCAATATTAACATGATATCGAGAAAAAATATGTTGTTTGCTCCAAATTCATGAGTAAATGTTTTTTCAAGTTCGATAATGTTAAGTATTTTTTTTTTAAACAGATAATGATTTTGTTGCACAGATATATTAATAGAGCATCATAAATATATTTTGAATAAGATGGTTGTTTATGTCAAATATTTTGGGATGAACCCTCTCATGGAATTTTAAGAAAAGGCAATTTTAAAACATTCTTCTCAGGGGCGTTTTTATCGGAAATACACATTTTTGGTTATAGAATTCATTGACGAAAGTAAACTAATGTTATGATGAGTTAGTAATTTTTAAAAACTTTATTTATTTGGTAGGGTTAAATTGATTTTGCTTATACGAAATGTTTTTATAATTAGATTCAGCATGTATTAAGCAATATTTTTGAGCTTATTTGTTATTTTAACACAACCCTTGATAGATATTTGTAACAGCCGTTTGATTATCATTTCCTTCCTTACTTAATATGATACCAGGAATCAAATCGTTATTTATTTTTGCCATTGTATTTTTCAATTGCTAACAGTTGCCATACTTGTTGG